>BPUM01001071.1:0-159268 GCA_020521455.1 Prunus kanzakura
AAATTGGACCATTCATGTTCAAAAGCAGTTCGTTCCGAATTGTAGTGGTTGGTGTATTGCATAGTTCTAGCGGTTGGATTTCACTCAAAACTCACCGAATGACTCCTCCCACCATATTATGACGATGCCCAAGTTTTGGGCTCGATCGGAAATCCATAGGTGTAAGAAATTGGACAGTTCAAGTTCGAAAACGGTTCGTTCCGAATTCGAGTGGTTGGTGTATTGCATAGTTCTAGCGATTGGATTTCACTAAAAACTCACAGAATGACTCCTCCCACCATATTATTACAATGCCAAAGTTTTGGGCTCGATCGGAAATCCAAAGGTATAATAAATTGGACCATTCATGTTCAAAAGCAGTTCGTTCCGAATTGGAGTGGTTGGTGTATTGCATAGTTCTAGTGGTTGGATTTCACTCAAAACTCACCAAATGACACCTCCCACCATATTATGATGATGCTCAAGTTTTGGGCTCGATCGGAAATCCATAGGTGTAAGAATTTGGACAATTCAAGTTGAAACGCACTTTGTTCCGAATTGGAGTCGTTGGTGTATTGCATAGTTCTAGAGATTGGATTTCAGTCAAAACTCGCCAAATGACTCCTCCCACCATATTATGACGATGCCCAAGTGTTGGGCTCGATCGGAAATCAATAGGGTTAACAAATTGGACAATTCAGGTTCAACGGCAGTTCGTTCCTTGTAGGAGTGTTTGGTGTATTCCGTAGTTCTAGCGATTGGATTTCACTCAAAACTCACCAAATGACTCATCCCACCATATTATGTTGATGAGAAGTTTTCGGCTCGATCGGAAATCAATAAGGGTTATAAATTGGACAATTCAGGTTCAAAGGCAGTTCGTTTCTTAAGGGAGTGGTTGGTGTATTCCGTAGTTCTAGTGATTGGATTTCTCTCAAAACTCACCAAATGACTCCTCCCACCATATTATGATGATGCCCAAGTTTTGGGATCGATCGGAAATCCATAGGTGTAAGAATTTGGACAATTCAGGTTAAAAGGCAGTTCGTTCCTTATAGGAGTGGTTGGTGTATAGCTTATTTCTAGCGATCGGATTTCATTCAAAACTCACCAAATGACTCCTCCCAATATATTATGATGACGCCCAAGTTTTGGGCTCGATCGGAAATCCATAGGTCTAAGAATTTGGACAATTCAAGTTGAAAGGAACTTTGTTCCGAATTGGAGTCGTTGGTGTATTGCATAGTTCAAGCGATTGGATTTCAGTCAAAACTCACCAAATGGCTCCTCCCACCATATTATGACGATGCCCAAGTTTTGGGCTCGATCTGAAATCCATAGGGGTAAGAAATTGGACAATTCAGGTTCAAAGGCAGTTCGTTCCTTATAGGAGTGGTTGGTGTATTCCGTAGTTCCAGCGATTGCATTTGACTCCAAACTCACCAAATGACTCCTCCCACCATATTATGATGGTGCCCAAGTTTTGGGCTCGATCGGAAATCCATAGGGGTATGAAATTGGACAATTCAAGTTCAAAGGCAGTTCGTTCCTTATTGGAGTGTTTGGCGTATTCCGTAGTTCTAGAGATTGGATTTCACTCAAAACTCACCAAATGACTCCTTCCACCATATTATGATGATGCCCAAGTTTTGGGCTCAATCAGAAATGAATTTGGGTAAGAAATTGCACAATTCAGGTTCAAAGGCAGTTCGTTCCATGGAGGAGTGGCTGGTGTATTCCATAGTTCTAGCGATTGGATTTCACTCAAAACTCTCCAAATGACTCCTCCCACCATATTATGATGATGCCCAAGTTTTGGGTTCGATCGGAAATCAATAGGGGTAAGAAATTGGACAATTCAGGTTCAAAGGCATTTCGTTCCTTATAGGAGCGGTTGGTGTATTCCGTAGTTCTAGCGATTGGATTTCACTAAAAACTCACCAAATGACTCCTCCCACCATATTACGATCATGCCCAAGTTTTGGGCTCGATCGGAAATCAACAGGGGTAAGAAATTGGACAATTCAGGTTCATAGGCAGTTCGTTCCTTATAGGAGTGGTTGGTGCATTCCGTAGTTCTAGCGATTGGATTTCACTCAAAACACACCAAATGACTCCTTCCACCATATTATGATGATGCCCAAGTTTTGGGCTCGATCGGAAATTAATAGGGGTAAGAAATTGGACAATTCAAGTTCAAAGGTTGTTCGTTCCTTATAGGAGTGGTTGGTGTATTCCGTAGTTCTAGCGATTGGATTTCACTCAAAAGTCACCAAATGACTCCTCCCACCATATTATCTTGATGCCCAAGTTTTGGTCTCGATCGGAAATCAATAGGAGCAACAAATTGGACAATTAAGGTTCAAAGGTAGTTCGTTCCTTACAGGAGTGGCTGGTGTATTCCGTAGTTTTAGCGATTGGATTTCACTCAAAACTCACCAAATGACTCCTCCCACCATATTATGATAATGCCCAAGTTTTGGGCTCAATCGGAAATCAATAGGGGTAAGGAATTGGACAATTCAGGTTCAAAGGCAGTTCGTTCCTTATAGGAGTGGTTGGTGCATTCCATAGTTCTAGCGATTGGATTTCCCTCAAAACTCACCAATTTACTCCTTCCACAATATTATGATAATGCCCAAGTTTTGGGCTCGATCGGAAAACCATAGGGGTAAGAAATTGGACAATTCATGTTCGAAGGCAGTTCGTTCCGAATTGGAGTGGTTGGTGTATTGCATAGTTCTAGCGATTGGATTTCACTCAAAACTCACCAAATGACTCCTCCCACCATATTATGATGATACCCAAATTTTGGGATCGATCGGAAATCAATAGGGGTAAGAAATTGGACAATTCAAGTTCGAAGGCAGTTCGTTCCGAATTGGAGTGGTTGGTGTATTGCATAGTTCTAGCGATTGGATTTCACTCAAGACTCACCAAATGACTCCTCCCACCATATAATGATGATGCCCAAGTTTTGGGCTCGATCGGAAATCCATAGGTGTAAGAAATTGGACAATTCAAGTTCGAAAACGGTTCGTTCCAAATTGGAGTGGTCGGTGTATTGCATTGTTCTAGCGATTGGATTTCACTCAAAACTCACCAAACGACTCCTCCCATCATATTTTGATGATGCCCAAGTTTTCGGCTCGATTGGAAGTCCAATGGGGTAAGAAATTTTACAATTCAAGTTCGAAGGCAGTTCGTTCCTTCTAGGAGTGGCTGGTGTATTCCGTAGTTCTAGCGATTGGATTTCACTCAAAACTCAGCAAACGACCCCTCCCCCCATATTATGATGATGCCCAAGTTTTGGGCTCGATCGGAAATCAATAGGGGTAAGAAATTGGACAATTCAGGTTCAAAGGCAGTTCGTTCCTTATAGGAGTGGTTGTTGCATTCCGTAGTTCTAGCGATTGGATTTCACTCAAAACTCACCAAATGACTCCTTCCACCGTATTATGATGATGCCCAAGTTTTGGGCTCGATCGGAAATCCATAGGGGTAAGAAATTGGACAATTCAGGTTCTAAGGCAGTTCGTTCCTTATAAGAGAGGTTGGTGTATTCCGTAGTTCTAGCGATTGGATTTCACTCAAAACTCACCAAATGACTCCTCCCACCATATTATGATGAGGCCCAAGTTTTGGACAATTCAGTAACGGTAAGAAATTGGACAATTCAGGTTCAAAGGTAGTTCGTTCCTTATAGGAGTGGTTGGTGTATTCCGTAGTTCTAGCGATTGGATTTCACTCAAAACTTACCAAATGACTCCTCCCACCATATTATGATGATGCCCAAGTTTTGGGCCCAATCTGAAACCAGTAGTGTTAAGAAATTGGACCATTCAGGTTCAAAGGCAGTTCGTTCCTTATAGGTTCAAAGGCAGTTCGTTCCGTATTATGATGATGCCCAAGTTTTGGGCTCGAACGGAATTCAATAGGTGTAAGAAATTGGACAATTCATGTTCAAAGGCAGTTCATTCCGAATTGGAGTGGTTGGAGTATTGCATAGTCTTAGTAATTGGATTTCACTCAAAACTCACCAAATGACTCCTCCCACCATATTATGATGATGCCCAAGTTTTGGGCACTATCGTAAATCAGTAGGTGTAAGAAATTGGACAATTCAAGTTCAAAGGCAATACGTTCCGAATTGGAGCGGTTGATGTATTGCATAGTTCTAGCGATTAGATTTCACTCAAACCTCACCAAATGACTCCTCCAACCGTATTATGATGATGCCCAAGTTTTGGGCTAGATCGAAAATCCATAGGTGTAAGAAATTGGACAATTCAAGTTCAACGTCAGTTCATTCCGAATTGGAGTGGTTGGTGTATTCCGTAGTTCTAGCGATTGGATTTCACTCAAAACTTACCAAATGACTCCTCCCACCATATTATGATGATGCCTAAGTTTTGGGCCCAATCTGAAACCAGTAGTGTTAAGAAATTGGACCATTCAGGTTCAGAGGCAGTTCGTTCCTTATAGGTTCAAAGGCAGTTCGTTCCGTATTATGATGATGCCCAAGTTTTGGGCTCGAACGGAATTCAATAGGTGTAAGAAATTGGACAATTCAAGTTCAAAGGCAGTTCGTTCCTTATAGTGGTTAGTGTATTGCATAGTACTAGCATTTGGATTTTACTAAAAACGCACCAAATGACTCCTCCCACCATATTATGATGATGCCCAGGTTTAGGGCTCGATCAAAAATGGATTGGGGTAAGAAATTGGACAATTCAGGTTCAACGGCAGTTCGTTCCTTGTGGGAGTGGTTGGTGTATTCCGTAGTTCTAGCGATTGGATTACACTCAAAACTCACCAAATGATTCCTCCCTCCTTATTATGGTGTTGCCCAAGTTTTGGGCTCAATCGGAAATCAATAGGTGTAAAAAATTGGACAATTCCGGTTCAAAGGCAGTTCGTTCCTTATAGGAGTGGCTGCTGTATTCCGTAGTTCTAGCGATTGGATTTCAGTCAAAACTCACCAAATGATTCTTCCCACCATATTATGGTGATGCCCAAGTTTTGGGCTCGATCGGAAATCAATAGGTGTAAGAAATTGTACAATTCAGGTTCAAAGGCGGTTCGTTCCTTATAGGACTGGCTGGTGTATTCCGTAGTTCTAGCGATTGGATTTCACTCAAAACTCACGAAATGACTCCTCCCACCATATTATGATGATGCCCAAGTTTTGGCTCGATCGGAAATCCAGAGGGGCAAGAAATTGGACAATTCAAGTTCGAAGACAGTTCGTTCCGAATTGGAGTGGTTGGTGTATTGCATAGTTCAAGCGATTGGATTTCACTCAAAACTCAGCAAATGACTCCTCCCAACATATTATGATGATGCCGAAGTTTTGGGCTCGATCAGGTTTAAAGGCAATTCGTTCCGTATAGGTGTGGCTGGTGTATTCCGTTGTTCTAGCGGTTGGATTTCACTCAAAACTCACCAATTGAATCCTTCCACCATATTATCGGGATGCCCAAGTTTTAGGCTCGATCGGAAATCAGTAGGGGTAAAAAATTGGACAATTCAGGTCCATAGGCAGTTCGTTCCTTATAGGAGTGGCTGGTGTATTCCGTAGTTCTAGCGATTGGATTTCACTCAAAACTCACCAAATGACTCCTCCCACCATATTTTGATGATGCCCATGTTTTGGGCTCGATCAGAAGTCAATAGGGGTCAGAAATTGGACAATTCATGTTCGAAGGCAGTTCGTTTCTTATAGGACTGGTTGGTGTATTCCGTAGTTTTAGCTATTGGATTTCACTCAAAACTCACCAAATGACTCCTCCCACCATATTATGATGATTCCCAAGTTTTGGACTTGATCGGAAATCAATAGGGGTAAGAAATTGGAGAATTCAAGTTTAAAGGCAGTTCGTTCCAAATTGGAGTGGTTGGTGTGTTGTATAGTTCTAGCGATTGGATTTCACTCAAAACTGACCAAAGTTTTAGCGATTGGATTTCACTCAAAACTGACCAAATGACTCCTCCCACCATATTATGATGAAGCCCAAGTTTTGGGCTCGATCGGAAATCAATAGCGGTAAGAAATTGGAGAATTCAGGTTTAAAGGCAGTTCGTTCCTTACAGGAGTGGTTGGTTTGTTCCGTAGTTCTGGCGATTGGATTTCACTCAAAACTCACCAAATGACTCCTCCCACCATATTATGATGATGCCCAAGTTTTGGGCTCGATCGGAAATCCATAGGGGTAAGAAATTGGACAATTCAAGATCGAAGGCAGTTCGTTTCGAATTGGAGTGGTTGGGGTATTGCATACTTCTAGCGATTGGATTTCACTCAAAACTCACCGAATGACTCCTCCCACCATATTATGATGATGCCCAGGTTTTGGGCTCGATCGGAAATCAATAGGGGTAAGAAATTGGACAATTCAGGTTCAAAGGATGTTCGTTCCTTATAGGAGTGGTTGGTGTATTCCGTAGTTCTAGCGATTGTATTTCACTAAAAACTCACCAAATGACTCGTCCCACCATATTATGATGATGCCCAAGTTTTGGGCTCGATCGGAAATCAATAGGGGTAAGAAATTGGACAATTCAGGTTCTAAGGATGTTCGTTCCTTATAGGAGTGGTTGGTGTATTCTGTAGTGCTAGCGATTGGATTTCACTTAAAACTCATCAAATGACTCCGACCACCATATTATGATGATGCCCAAGTTTTGGGCTCAATCGGAAATCAATAGGGGTAAGAAATTGGACAATTCAGGTTCAAAGGCAGTTCGTTCCTTATAGGAGTGGTTGGTGTATTCCGTAGTTCTAGCGATTGGATTTCACTCAAAACTCACCAAATGACTCTTCCCACCATATTATGATGATGCCTAAGTTTTGGGCTCAATAGGAAATCCATAGGGGTAAGAAATTGGACAATTCAAGTTCGTAGGCAGTTCATTCCGAATTGGAGTGGTTGGTGTATTGCATAGTTCTAGCGATTGGATTTCACTCAAAACTCACCAAATGACTCGTCCCACCATATTATGATGATGCCCAAGTTTTGGGCTCGATCGGAAATCAATTGGGGTAAGAAATTGGACAATTCAGGTTCAAAGGCAGTTCGTCCCTTGTAGCAGTGGTTGGTGTATTCCGTAGTTCTAGCGATTGGATTTCACACAAAACTCACCAAATGACCCCTCCCACCATATTATGATGATGCCCAAGTTTTTGGCTCGATCGGAAATCCATAGGGGTAAGAAATTGGACAATTCAAGTTCGAAGGCAGTTCGTTCCGAATTGGAGTGGTTGGTGTATTGCATAGTTCGCATAGTTCTAGCGATTGAATTTCACTCAAAACTCACCAAATGACTCCTCCCACAATATGATGATGGTGCCCAAGTTTTGGGCTCGGTCGGAAATCAATAAGGGAAGGAGTGGTATGATTCTCGTGAAACGAAACGGCCGGACAGCACATTTGGAGCACGCGAAATTATGACAGAAACCTGGCGGCCGGCGTTTGGAATTGCAGAGGAGAATAATGGCTTGTGCGAATTAAGAGCACGATGACACGTCAATAGTCCAGAGGACCATCGTTTCACTTGACAAGACAGGGTGACGCCTCGCGTAAACTTTAGCAATAATGGCTTACACGACGTGCTTGAGGCATTAAATGCGCCGACTGGCTTGCGCATTTAATGCCCCAGTTGTCAGTCACTTCGGAAGGCTAAGGGTCCATCCCTTGGAATCCTTTCGGCCCCTACTCACGCCGAGGCCGAAGAATCCAGGGATGTGGGGGCAATGTTTGTGCCTAATAAATCACGGCCATGAATTGGCCGGGGGAATCCCTCTTCTCGGCCTCAAACTGAAACGCAGCGTTTTGTCAGGGTGTTTGGCTTTCCAGAGAAACAAGAAAAATTGCTAAGGCACGATCATCTCGGCCTCAATCAAGGGCCGAGGCCGAGATAGAGCAAAGTCACCACCAAGAGCATTAAAGTCAGACCACCATGTGATGGCAGGGTCCCTTGCTTCATTTAATGAAGTAGTGCCTGCTTAAATGCAGCAAACCCACTGACCAAGAATAAACATTTAATGCGCGAGGGAAGGTGGGAAGTGATTGGAGTCAGGATTTGGTGACAGGGATCAGAGTGATTAGACGCCAACATTCTCACAAAGCTCCTTGCAGCTTGAGAGATTAGGTGACTAGCTATCAGAGCAATAAATGCGTCTCCACGGCCAGAAGCGCAGAACCCACGATCAGGGCGGCGGCCGAGATTCACCGGGATTCATGGGGTCACACCACCATACTTCACGATCCCAAATGTCGATTAGACTGCCCACTTGCGTTAATCAGGCTCCACTACGCAGATTTTTTAGCCTCGATTACCCCTCCAGGAGCTCTGCCTATAAATACAAGACTCAGGACCACTTTCAAAGGGTTCAACACCAAACAAAAGCCTCCCACTGAGCAACTTATATTTTCCTGTAATGCACTTTCAATACCTTTACTTGCTTTTCTAGGAGTAGTGTTAGTTTGTAAGGAAAATCCATTCATCAATATATCATACGACCCTTGATTTTCAAGGCGCCGGAGCACCACCCCTGTTATTCGTTTTTTCAGCAAAACTCGTTTTTTTTAGCAACCAAAAGGCAACCACATGGGTTGGCAGCAAAACTGATCACCTTTGAACCCATGTGATGAAAGCTTGGAGTGCAGCAAAAGAAGTATGGGATGGAATTGTTTCCAACCACACTAACATAGACAAGATGAGGTGGGAGTTATGGGTTGTATTAAAGAATGAATGGTGGTGTTGAATTTCATCATGATGTTCCTCCCTCTTAGCCCTATAAATAGAGAAGCCTTCAAGCTTCAAAACACATCCCAAGGGGGGAGCTCTCAAACACTTCTCTAGAGCTCCCTTCCCTTCTCTCCCTCAAATTTTCTTAGTTTCCTTTCAAGTTGTCAATTGTTGTAACAAATGATTTTACTAAATTTTCCTTCAAGTTTTCTTAGTTCTACTTTAATTTTATTTGTAATGTACATTCTTTCTTAAGTATTCAAGTTTAATTAGTTTCCAAGTTTCAATTATGATTTTTGTTCTTATTCATTATGCTTATAAGTTAATATGCTAGTTTGAATGATTGATCACCATTTAGGCTTGCATGTTAGCTATCTTGGTTTGAATTAAGAGTAGACACCATGCTTTAATTCGAATTGAACTATGAATAGGAAGAGTATGTATGGACATTCGACAACAGGGATTAGATACATGCTTGGTTGTTTAAATTGTTCTTCTATGCTTAATGGGTTTCTAATGCTTAATTTTAGGTTAGACAACAAATGATCAAATTAGGGAATTAGGAACACAAGGTTATGACCAAACACCATGGCTTAATCATACTTTAGCTAGAATCAATCCGTTAATCTAAATTGAACTTGGGAACTTATTTGCTTGAGTTACTTATTTTCTTTCTTCCTTGTTTTATGTTCTTTTGTTTTCATTTCTGTTTTGTGTAGGAAAATTGAATTGGATCATTCAATCACCAATCCCTGTGGAATCGACCTCGCACTTACATACGCTAAACTACCAACGGTTCGTGCACTTGCGAGTATCACAAGTTGAGGATGCAGTTGAATCCATTTTGGTGCAGCTGATATCTACGCAACAAGTTTTTGGCGCCGTTGCCGGGGATTGGTAACATCGTTTGATTCTATTTGGTTTTCCTACTTTTTATTTATTTTTATTTTTTTCATAACTGGACAGTTTCATGTTTTAAAGTTAATGGCGTTAATTGATAAGTTGTGTTTGTAGTCCAACGGACAAGGACAATTGCCTGACAAGCAAGAGAACTGGGTTTGAGTCCCAGCTTACACAACACATAAAAAAAAAAGTTCAAGTAGCATGTTGATTATTGCTAGTTTATGGTTTCATTCACTTGCTCTTAATTAAATATCTTGTTCAAGTTTACATAAACACCATATGACTCTTGGACTGATTAGTGAATGAATGGGTAGATATTGAAGACAAACACCATGTTTAAATTCTACTTGGTTCTTTATTGTTCTTCTTGTTCTTAATGGGTTTGGAATTTGTGTTTAGACCAAACACCATAGCTAAATGCTTTTTCTGAATACTTGATTAAAACCACACACCATATGGATAATCATATTTGAGAAAGAACGAACTCCATAAGCTAGTTTTGATTTACTTTGCTACTTGTTACTTTGAAGCATGAAATTGGATGTGTGTTGATTTTCCTTTCCATTTTAGTTTTAATTTCCTAATCCTTTAATTCTGTTTCAAGTTTTCTGTGTTTGTTTTAGCAATTTATGACAGCTTAATAAAAATGGAGAGAGATGGCAACCTCAATCATAAGAATGGGGAGTGTGGAGTAGTGGGAGAAGTCGCGACCTCCAAATGCATCATGCTTGACCTAATCGCTTCAAGGGGGAGCATTTCAATCCTTTCTCTTTAGTTGTTATTATTTTAAATTTATGTTTCTTTTTTTATAAAAAAAAAATTTTAAAAAAATTTTAAAAATTAAAAAAAATGAATTTTCATATAAACTGACTTTTGGTCATTCATGAGTTGCTTGTATATTTGTGTGTTTAAAAAAAAAAATAAAAACAAAAATTGAGATTTGAGTTTTTATTTATCCTTGTAAATTGCAATTTGGAACTTCTTTGTTTTTTTTTTCTTTGTGTGGTCAGTTAGTTGTAAATAATAATAAATTTAAAAAAAAAAAATCAATTTGGAACTTCTTTGTTTTCTTTTTTTTTTCTGTTAGGTTAGTGTATTTATTTACGTGGTGTGGTTAGTTAGTTTATTTCTGAGTGTTAAAAACACATTTTTATTTAAACACTGCAAAAACAAAAAAAAAACAAAAAAAAACAAAAAAACCCAAAAAAACAAAAAAACAAAAAACAAAAAAAAACATTCAAGTAAATTAAAAATAAAAACAACTTCTTCATCTTCATCTTCATGGCATGCCTCTATTTTCTCTTACTTGCAGAATCTGCAGCAGCTCCAAAGTAGGGCATCCATACTGGTGCTGCTGCTTGGCCCCATGTTTGAGTCGGTGGAGCTAGGTTGAGATCCAACGAAAAGGGGTAGGAAGAGGCCATTTGATTTCTCACCTTTTTTTCTCTTTTTCTTGCTTCTTTTCTCTTTTGTGTTTCTAAGTTTGTTTTTTTTGTTTTTTTCCCCTTCTTTTTCCTTCTTATATACGTAGTCTTTGACAAACCCTAGCCATTGCAGCGTCTGCGCATTTTCTGAATCTCCAGCATTCCTCGAGTCCCACAACCTTCTCGCTTTCCAACCATACCCAACTCATTTATCACAACGTGACCTTTCTGAACGGACGCGTTCTGTAAAGTCGTCACGACTTTGTATGGCCCCGTAATTTCTGCTTGTGGAGTATGCGGCGCCTCTATGCGTCGACACGTGTCTCACCCTGTCTGCTGGTCCCTTACACTGAACCGAGACATCATGACCCATGTAAAAATAAAACTCCCGCTCGTTGTGTTGCTAATCACTGTTCGATAGTTTGTTTTTACAAAACTAAATAATAATAAAAAAAGCTGGAAATGAAAACAAATTGTGGGTCGGGTTTTTCACTATTGTTTAGGTTTCAAAGTTGGTTAACTTTCTTTTGGGTTGGGCTTTCAATCGTTTGGGTTTTAGTTTGCGTAAGACTGTCTGTTTAGGGCTTACTGTTTTAAGTGTTTTACTATTTCGTTTTTTATTTTATTTATTTATTTATTATTTGTTTGTTTTGTAATTTTTATTTTGTATTTATTTTATTTTATTTTATTTTTGTGTGTTTGAAATTTTTATTTGCTTTAATACCTTTCATTTGTTGTTATGACATTGCTTGTGCCTAAATTTTAAACATTGAGGACAATGTTCATTTCTAGGTTTGGGGGTATTGGAGTTTAGCATGTAAATTTGGTTTTTCCTTAATTTAAATTTTTTTTGTTTTATGTGCTTGTTTTAATTTTAATTTTAATTTGTTTGAGTCTTGCTTTTATTTTTATTTTGATTTTATTCACTTTCCGAACACATTTGAGGAGATTGTGATAAATGTTTGCATGACTTAAATGAAAATTGGATTTCATTTTATTTTATTAAAATTTTTATTATATTAAAAAAAAAAAAGGGTAAAAATTTAAATTTTAAAAATAAAAATAAAAATAAAATTGGCACTGTTCTAGCATGATATGTTTGAAACATTCTTTACACTTGCCATTTATTTCATAATTTTCCAATTAAAGGATTTGCATGATCTAAAGAATTGTATGAAGCATAAATTAGACTTATATAACCAACCATATAAAGTGAGCTTTTGAGCCTTGTACTTCAATTCATGAGTGTTATACATGTACTATTATTTTCTTGTCATCTAAGTTGTTGTTTGATCTCATTATTCATTGATTTGGTTGAACACTTAAAAGTCATTCATTCTTGTGCAATTTGACTTCATGACATTTAAAGAAATGATATTAAGGCCTTCTTTGGATCGTTTGTGCCTTTTAAGCTAACCTTATGCATGCTTAAGCATGATTTTCCATTGTTAACCATTTTGAGCCTACATGTAAACCTTTTCTTTCATTTACCAATTATATGTCCTTGTCTTAGCCTGAAAAACAAATATTTACCTTTTCTAAGGAACTCATGAGCTTTAATTGGGATGTGTTTTTCATACTAAGTTTGGGAATGGGTGTTACATTTCGAAAAAAAAAAAAAAATCACACAATTGGTGAAAGAAAAGAGAAAAGTTAAGTGGTGGTTGATTGAAAATTTCATTTTTGGGCCTTCAAAATAAATTGGTGTTTGTTCAATTAAAGGAAAGGAGTATGAATCAATGTAAATGAAGGTATAAGGAGTTTTGATCATGTAAAAGAAAAATCTAATCGTGATGATTCGAAGTCTTGTAAACAATTATTTTATGCTCTTACATTGCGAGTTCCTTGGACTTTGTATTATCCATACCTTTCATTTCTTACTCACCTTACACCCTTGGCCCCATTACAACCTATAATAAAGACCTAAATTGATCTTAAATGTCATGTGGTTGAATTGCATTCATTTTTCTACTTTTAAGTGTTTGGCATCCTTCTTGAGATCATATTAATGCAAGTTCTTCATCTTTCTATTTCGAGTTAAGTCCTTATGGTGTAACTCTATTCTCATGTTTATAACTGAGTGATGCATTATAGCCCTCTTCTGAGTGATTCATTTGTGAGATGACAACTTTGGTGAGATTTGAAGTTGAACTTGTGCTTTGTATGATTTTCGAAATTGTGTGAAAACTAAGATTGGGAAATTTGTTGCATTTGGTTATCACACTACTACACTTTGAGCATATTATGTTTTGAACTTTGCCGCTTTGTAAATAATGTCTAAAACTGAGCCTTCATTGTTAAAACGTTTAAGTCATGTGCATGAGTCATTTCTCTTCAGAAAATGTTCGGAAAGATTGTTTTGAGTTCTTTTTATTTTTGTAATTGTTTTTTTGTTTTCGTTTTTTGTTTTATTTTTGTTAATGTATTTATGTTTGTTTTTGTTTTTGGTTTTGCTTAAGGACTAACAATCTTTTAAGTTTTCTAATTACTTTGTTTTACAGAGTCAGTAAAACGTTTGTGGGTATCGTATCTGTTAAACCCTCATGAGACACAACTCCTCCTACTAGGGATGCCTAGAGGTTTAAAGGCTTCTTGCATATGCTAAATGCAATCGAGTTACCTACGAAAGTGGTCTAGTTAACTTCTTGTTTTGTTTTTATCTGTGTTTCCCTTTTTGTTTTGCTCGAGGACTAGCAAAATCTAGGTTTGGGGGTATTTGATCGGTGCATAATTATATATCATTTTGTACCCTTCTAACTTACGATTTGGTTATGTTTTTGAGTTAAACTTGTGCTTTTAATAAGTTTTGTGTTTGTTTCAGTGTAATAAGCTTGAGACTCACTAATGGCATTTTGGAGACAAGTTAGCTCAAAATGGTTTTTGCAGATCAGTCAACTTCACGATTAGACTGTACTTACTCAAAAAGAACCAGATAATGAGCCATACATCATTGGAAAGATACGGAAGTCTAGTTTCTGTAGAATTTTACGGTTCAAGATTCCGAGTTCTGTAGAGAAAGTTATACATGTTTTGGAAGCTTTGGGCTCGATAGGAAATCAATAGGGGTAAGAAATTGGACAATTCAGGTTCAAAGGCAGTTCATTCCTTATAGGAGTGGATGGTGTATTCCGTAGTTCTAGCGATGGGATTTCACTCAAAACTCACCAAAGGACTCCTACCACCATATTATGATGATGCCCAAGTTTTGGGCTCGATCTGAAATCAATAGGGGTAAGAAATTGGACAATTCAGGTTCAAAGGCAATTCGTTCCTTATTGGAGTGGTTGGTGTATTGCATAGTTCTAGTGATTGGATTTCACTCAAAACTAACCAAATGACTCCTCCCACCATATTATGATAATGCCCAAGTTTTGGGCTCGATCGGAAATCCATAGGGGTAAGAAATTGGACAATTCAAGTTCGAAGGCAGTTCGTTCCGAATTGGAGTGGTTGGTGTATTGCATAGTTCTAGTGATTGGATTTCACTCAAAACTAACCAAATGACTCCTCCCACCATATTATGATAATGCCCAAGTTTTGGGCTCGATTGGAAATCAATAGGGGTAAGAAATTGGACAATTCAGGTTCAAAGGCAGTTCGTTCCTTATTGGAGTGGTTGGTGTATTCCGTAGTTCTAGCGATTGGATTTCACTCAAAACTCACAAAATGACTCATCCCACCATATTATGACGATGCCCAAGTTTTGGGCTCGATCCGAAATCTATAGGGGTAAGTAATTGGACAATTCAAGTTCGAAGGCAGTTCGTTCCGAATTGGAGTGGTTGGTGTATTGCATAGTTCTAGCGATTGGATTTCACTCAAAACTCACCAGATGATTCCTCCCACCATATTATGATGATGCCCAGGTTTTGGGCTCGACCGGAAATCAATAGGAGTAACAAATTTGACAATTCAGGTTCGAAGGCAGTTCGTTCCTTATAGGAGTGGCTGGTGTATTCCATAGTTCTAGCTATTGGATTTCACTCAAAACTCACCAAATGACTCCTCCCACCATATTATGATGATGCCCAAGTTTTGGGCTCGATCGGAAATCAAGAGGGGTAAGAAATTGGACAATTCAGGTTCAAAGGCAGTTCGTTCCTTATAGGAGTGGTTGGCGCATTCCGTAGTTCTAGGGATTGGATTTCACTCAAAACTCACCAAATGACTCCTTCCACCATATTATGATGATGTCCAAGTTTTGGGCTCGATCGGAAATCCATAGGGGCAAGAAGTTGAATAATTCAAGTTCGAAGGCAGTTCGTTCCGAATTGGAGTGGTTGGTGTATTGCATAGTTCTAGCGATTGGATTTCACTCAAAACTCACCAAATGACTCCTCCCACCATATTATGATGATGCCCCAGTTTTGGGCTCGATCGGAAATCAATAGGGGTAAGAAATTGGACAATTCAAGTTCAAAGGCAGTACGTTCCTTATAGGAGTGGTTGGTGTATTCCGTAGTTCTAGGGATTGGATTTCACTCAAAACTCACCAAATGACTCCGCCTACCATATTATGATGATGCTCAAGTTTTGGGATCGATCGGAAATCAATAGGGGTAAGAAATTGGACAATTTAGGTTCCAAGGCAATTCGTTCCTTAGAGGAGTGGTTGGTGTATTCCGTAGTTCAAGCGATTGGATTTCACTCAAAACTCACCAAATGACTCCTCACACCATATTATGATGATGCCCAAGTTTTGGGCTCGATCGGAAATCCATAGGGGTAAGAAATTGGACAATTCAAGTTCGAAGGCAGTTCGTTCCGAATTGGAGTGGTTGGTGTAATGCATAGTTCTAGCGATTGGATTTCACTCAAAACTCACCAAATGACTCCTCCCACCATATTATGATGATGCCCAAGTTTTGGGGTCGATCGGAAATCAATAGGCGAAAGAAATTGGACAATTCAGGTTCAAAGGCAGTTCGTTCCTTATAGGAGTGGCTGGTGTATTCCGTAGTTCTAGCGATTGGATTTCACTCAAAACTCACCAAAGGACTCCTTCCGTGGGGGCAATGTTTGTCCCTAATAAATCACGGCCATGAATTGGCCGAGGGAACCTCTCTTCTCGGCCTCAAATTGAAACGCAGCGTTTTGTCAGGATACTTGGCCTTCCAGAGAAACAAGAGAAAAATTGCTAAGGCACGATCATCTCGGCCTCGATTAAAGGCCGAGGCCGAGATAGAGCAAAGTCACCGCCAAAGGCATTAAAGTCTGACCACCACGTGATGGCGGGGTCCCATGCTTCATTTAATGAAGTAGTGCCTGCTTAAATGCAGCAAACCCATTGACCAAGAATAAGCATTTAATGCACGAGGGAAGGTGGGAAGTGATTGGAGTCAGGATTTGGTGACAGGGATCAGAGTGATTAGACGCCAACATTCTCACAAAGCTCTTTGCAGCTTGAGAGATTAGGTGACCAGCCACCAGAGCAATAAATGCGTCTCCACGGCCAGAAGCGCAGAACCCACGATCAGGGCGGCGGCCGAGATGCACCGGGATTTATGGAGTCACACCACCTTACTTCACGATCCCAAATGTCAATTGGACTACCCACTTGCGCTAATCAGGCTCCACCATGCAGATTTTCAGCCTCGATTACCCCTCCATGAACTCTGCCTATAAATACAAGACTCAGGACCACTTTCAAAGGGTTCAAACACCAAACAAAAGCCTCCCACGGAGCAACTTATATTTTCCTGTAATGCACTTTCAATATCTTTACTTGCTTTTCTAGGAGTAGTGTTAGTTTGTAAGGAAAATCCATTCATCAATATATCAAACGACCCTTGATTTTCAAGGCGCCGGAGCACCACCTCTGTTATTCGCTCACTCACCCCATATATCATACGACCGCCGCTCATTGAGTGGCGCGCCGGAGCACCGCCCTAAAACCCACCAAACACCACCACTCAACGGCCTTGTAGTTCAGGCCGTGAACCTTACAGCCGAGACTAGTTCCTCTCTCGGCTACAATCGTTTGATTAGAAGACGAGTTCAGACAGGCGCACCATCTAAACACTTTCACCCACTTCAAACACCTCGACGCACGGTAGACCGTGCTGGCACGCCCGCGCACAAACGCACCCCGTCCAAAAGCAGGAAACCGCGTGTTAACGCATATCCCCTCGGTCCGGAACTCCAGGCCGTGAGATTTGCGCGGCAGACAGGTATGGCCATCGGTACCCCGCAATCGGTAAGTTCCCGGTTGGCAGACGGTGACGACCTCATAAGGACCTTCCCATGAAAGGCCAAGGGTGCATTCGTTGGAGTCCTTGGTGGCGAGAGAGACTTTGCGTAAGACCCAGTCCCCCACTTTGAACGATCAACGTTTGATGCGCGAATCGTAGTATCGGGAAGTCCTTTGTTTGTAGGCAGCATTCCGAAGCTGAGCCTGGGAACGGTGTTCGTCGATGAGGTCCAGGTTGAGTGCAAGCAGCGTCTCATTTTGCTCTGGCGTGTACCAAAAGCAAGGGAAAACAGCTTCGGTACCAAAAGCAAGGGAAAACGGCGTTTCGCCAGTCGACCGTTGGTAGGAGGTGTTGATGGCCCATATTGCCTCTGGGAGCCGATCGGGCCAAGCTCTTTTAGCTGCCCTAAGCTTCTTTTTCAGTGTTTTCTTGATGATCATGTTGATGGCTTCTACCTGACCGTTTGATTGTGGGTGTGCTGGAGATGTGAAAAACAAGTTGATGTTGAATCGGTGGCATAGGTGCCGGAACTGAGAGGAGTCGAATTGTTTACCGTTGTCGGTGATGATTGCGTTCGGGAGGCCGAACCAGCAAATTATGTTCTTCCACATGAAATGCTCAACCCTGGTTGCGGTGATGGTTGCCAATGCTTCGGCCTCGGTCCACTTTGTAAAGTAGTCGATGTCGACAATGGCGAATTTAAGCTGTCCCTTCCCTTGGGGCATGGGGCCGATGAGATCCAAACCCCATTGAGCGAAGGGTCATGGGCTGACAATCGGAGTGAGCGGTCCGGCGGGCAGTTTTGGGATGGAACCAAAACGCTGGCAATGGTCACACTTCTGGACGAGTTTAGTGGCATCGGCATGAAGAGTTGGCCAATAATACCCCTGCCGAATGGTCTTGAAGGCCAGAGATCGGGCGCCAGAATGGTGCCCGCAGGCTCCTTCGTGAATCTCTCGTAAGACGTAGTTTCCTTGCTGTGGGGTCATGCATCGAAGTAACGGTAAGGAATGACCACGTCGATAGAGAATCTGATTCAAAAGGAGGTATCGTGCCGATCGACGGCGGAGAGTCTTAGCCTCGGCCTTGTCATCTGGTAAGCGTGGATTGGATTCATCCAACTTGGATCCTGCCGAACGGCATGTACCTCGGTGTCAATGGTGCTACGCCGAGCGAGGATTTCGATCGGCACGTGGCGGCCTACGTTGTCGCCGATTGCCGATGCCAGGCGTGACAGGGCATCAACGTGGCTGTTCTCAGATCTGGGGATCTGTTGAACTTGATACGCGGCAAAGTGGTGGAGCAATCGGCGGGCCCCGCTGCCTTATCGGTTGGACGAGCCGTCCACATAGAGAGTCCACAGGGGAATTGATGGATTAAAAGTTCCTTCGGTCGGATGGGCGACTGGTGCTGTCGAAGCCGGTTCGGGGACGTCATCTTCTGGATCTGCCTCTTAGGACGTAGTCATCTCGGAGATTAAATCAGCTACGGCTTGACCCTTCTCGGCAGGCCGAGGGTGATAGTGGATGTCGAATTCGCTGAGCTCAATGGCCCATTTTACTAGCCGACCGGACGTCTCGGGTCTCTGTAGTATTTGGCGCAGAGGCTAATTGGTGAGAACGGTAATGTTGTGGGCCTGAAAATATGGCCGAAGCTTGCGTGCTGAGAGAACGAGAGCCTAGGCGAGTTTTTCCAGCTCGGGGTACCGAATCTCGGCGTCTTGCAGGGCATGGCTAGTATAGAAAATTGGGAGTTCTATGCCGTTCGGCTTGCGAATAAGTACGGAACTGAGTGCTGTTGCTGAAACCGAGAGGTAGAGAATGAGTTCTTCGCTGGGAAGAGGGGTGGATAATAGGGGCGCTCTGCTCATGTAAGCCTTAAGGTCTTGGAAGGCTCGATCGCATTCGACAGTCCAGACAATCTGCCGTTTGCTTCCTTTGAGGGCTTTGAAGAATGGAGCACACCGATCGGTAGCCTTTGATATGAATCGGGCCAGAACGGCGACACGCCTAGTGAGACTCTGAATATCTTTCTGCGTCCTCGGTATCTGCATGTCGAGCAATGCCTTGATTTTTTCAGGGTTGGCCTCAATGCCTCGTTGGCTGATCATGAAGCCAAGAAATTTGCCCGAGGAGATGCGGAATGCACACTTGCTTAGGTTGAGACAGAAAATTGTCTGCTGTGGCGTCTACCATCTGATCGATCCTTGGCAAAGGAAAATTGTCTTTTGGGCAAGCCTTGTTTAAATCGGTATAATCCTGACACATTCTCCAGGCGCTGCTTGATTTCTTGACCAAAACCGAGTTTGCCAACCAAATTGGGTAGGTTACTGTTTGTACCTAATCAATCACGGCCAGGAACTGGCCGAGGGAGCTCATTTTCTCGGCTCTAGTACTTATTCGTGGAACCAAAATGCGGCGTTTCGCCGAGATACTTGGCCTTCCTGAAGACAGAAGAAAAAGTTGCTAAGGCACGATCATCTCGACTTTGATTATAGGCCGAGGCCGAGGCCGAACAAAATCACGGCCAAAGATATTAAAATTAGATCATCAAGTGGCAGCAAGGTCCCACGCTTCATTTAATGAAGTAGTGCCTCTGTTTATTGCAGCAAACCCACTGGCCAAGAATGGGCATTTAATGCACGAGGGAAGGTGGGAAGTGACTGAAGTCAGGATTTGGCGACAGAAAACAGAGTGATTAGACGCGGACATTCTCACAAGAATTCTTGCAGCTTGAGAGATTGGGTGACTAACTATCAGAACAATAAATGCGTCCCCATGGCCAGTTGCGCAGAAACCACGATTAGGGCGGCGGCCGAGATTCACCGGGATTCATGGGGTCACACCACCATGCTTCACGATCCCAAATGTCGATTGGACTACCCACTTGCTTTGATCAGGCTCCACCATGCAGATTTCAAGCCTCGATTACTCCTCCAGGAACTCTTCCTATAAATACAAGGCTCAAGCTACATTCAAAAGGTTCAAACACCAAACCAAAGCCTCCCACGGAGCAACTTACATTTTCCTGTAATGCACTTTCAATAACTTTACTTGCTTTCCTAGGAGTAGTGTTAGTTTGTAAGGAAAATCCATTCATCAATATATCATACGACCCTTGACTTTCAAGGCGCCGGAGCACCATCTCTGTTATTCGCTCATTCACCCCATATATCACACCATCGCCGCTCACTGAGCAGCGCGCCGGAGCACCGCCCTAAAACCACCATCAACACCCCCGTTAAATGGCCTTGTAGCTCAGGCCGTGAACCTGACGGCCGAGATTAGTTCCTCTCTCGGCCACAATCGTTTGGTTAAAAGTCAAGTCCAAACAGGCGCACCATTTCACCACTTCCATCCAAACCACACCTCGACGCACGGTAGACCGTGCTGGCACGCCCGCGCACAACCGCACCGCACCCAAAAGCAGGAAGCCGCGTGTCCACGCACATCCCCTCGGCCCGGAACTCCAGGCCATGAGATTTGCGCGGCAGATAGTTACCTCCTGGATGAAGCCAATAGTCTTCAGTTTATCCACTTCGAGCCTCATTGCTTCGTACCGTTCGGCATCGTAGGCCCGCCGTTTCTGTCTGATGGGTTTGAAAGTGGGACAAATGCTGAGCTTGTGACTGATGACATTTGGGGCGATGCCGGGCATGTCATTGTATGACCATGCGAAGACTTCTGTATTGGCGTGCAAAAAGGCGATGAAATCGGCACGTAGTGCCAAACTCAAGGTGGTGCCGATTCAGACCTGTCGGTCGGGCTGTGCTTCGGAGAGAATGACCGATTCTAAATCTTCAACGGGTTGTGCTTGTGGGGTTACGGCTTCATCCCTGGGATCATCTGGTTTGTCCGTTCCCCTGCCGTTCGGCACAGTCATCCTGGTAGAAATTGAGTATGCTTCGCGAAGCGTAGCTCTTGCCGATTCCTTTGTTGCCGAAACGTAACATGTCCGTGAGCTCAACTAATCCCCTCACACTTGGCCTATGCCAGCGTGTGTGGGGAACTTGAGGAGGAGCATGTGTGGTGACAGCATGGCTTTCATTTTTGTGAGCGCCGTTCTGCCGATGATGGCGTTGTATGCCGTTAGGCAATCGACTACTAGAAAGTGAGTGTAGATGACCGTTCGTCTGGGGATAGTGCCGACGGCGAACGAAAGCTGGACATTGCCGATCGGTTCAACCACGTCACCTGAGAAGCTTAAGAGAAGAGTGATATCCTTGTTTAGGTGCTGAGGGTCTATACCAAGGGCATTAAAAGCGTCGGCAAATAACACATTGACCGAACTGCCGGTGTCTATGAGGATTCGGCCCACATCGAAGTCTGAAATATCGGCTCGTATGATCATGGGTTCGGAGTGGGGGAAAATGATGCCTCGTTCTTCCTCTTCAGAAAAGGTGATAGGTTCCCAACCGATTCACCAGATCTTGTCATTGCGTCCTCCCGCTACACTGAGTATCTGGGGGTGCCGAACGGCATGCACGTAGTTTTTAACCGAACGGTTGCTAGTTTCAGCAATGGGCGCCCCTCCACTGATCATATTAATCTGCCGATTCGATGGTTTGTCCGATGCTGTTTTTGTGCTTAAATACTGATCCAGCTTTCCCTCGTTGATGAGGCGTTCGACAATTTTGCGAAGCGCGATACATGATTTCGTATCGTGGCCGTTGTACTAGTGGTATCGGCAGAAGACACCGGTGTCTTTCTCGTTCTGTCGAGGAAGCTTTCTGTTGTTCGGCTTCGGTATCATCTCACTTTCTGTCAGGAGGACATGCTCGTAAGTGGTGTTGAGTAAAGTGAAAATTTCCTCTGGCCAATTCTTCTTCGGATCTCCGAAGTTGTTTCGCCTACTGGAGTCCTTGCCCCTTTTGTTACTGTCCTGCCGATCCTGGAAGTTGTCCTTCCGCTTATTTCTTACTTTGTAAGGAGTAGGGGCAAGGGGTGCCGTTCGGTAGGGGGCCTGATTTGTCGTCCGATTTGCTGGGAATCGGTCATAGTTTTGTGTCGAAGGCCGATCGGTCGGTGCTATTTTGCTTGGTGGGGCCGAAGCCGATCCTTTGGAGTTGAAATGTTCGGCCTTGGCGTGGATAGCTGCCTATTTCATCAGCTCGGCTAGGTGGTCCAGTTGCTGTTGTGGACCAAATAGAGAAACTGAGACGATCGAAGGCCACTTTTGAAGGCACCGAAGGCTGCCCGATCGTCAGTTTCTGGACATTGGGAATATTCGTGGTTGAACCTAGCCGCATATTCTCTAAGGGGCTCATCATCTTGTTGCCGAACGGTATAGAGGTCATTGGCAGAGTACAGGCGATCGATTTGAATCATAAAATGGTTGAGGATAGTTTGTTTCAACTGATCGAAAGAATCAACCGTACCTGGTTCCAATCGGTAAAACCAATTTAAGGCAACACCGGCCAGGGTGGAGGGGAACAATAAGCATTGGCCTTCGTCGGTGAGCCCTTTGCAACCCAAAGCTGATTGGAAGGTATGAATGTGAGTTACAGGGTCTTCCACCCCTGAGTAGAACGATATTCGGAGTGCTTGGGCCTCTTTTTCATGTCTGAACGTTCGGATGCGATGGTGAATGGCCTCGGTTGTACCGTTATGAGCTTGATTATGTTCTTCCTCAATGCGGTTCATCTTTTGGAGCAGAAGACGGATGGTGGGGTCGGTGGAGGGGTAATCGTCATCGAAGGGTTCCTTTGCTCGGCTCTCCATGTGTCGGCCAGCGTTGTGGCCCTGAGCCCCTTGATCTGTCGTTCGGTTGGAGCTCCTGTCATGGCTCCCCTTATGCTGATAGTTCTCCTTATTCGATCAATGGCTATGGTGCTCTTTAGAAGGTCCCGCCGATCGGTAGGAGATAGTGGTTCCTGGTGAGGTTGGAACATAGTCTGATTCGTCCGTTTCTTCCAGGCCGATCGCGTCGTACCTTCGGCGTATGGGGGATTTTGGTCCGAGTGCCTCCAGACGTCGATCATTGAGTTTTGCTCGGATTTAGATGGGTGAGGGCTGCCGCTCCTTGCGCCGATCGTTGATCCTGTCCCGACAATCGGAGTACACCTGGTATTCTGGGTGACGCTCCTTTGGGGAGGGCACGAACAGCCTTCGGGAGGCAGATGGCTTGCCTGCGGCTTGCTGCTTTCCTCTATCCTGAGTGCTGGGCTTCCGCACGCTTTTAAACGACTTCTCCTGCCAAAGCTACATGGTTCGTTCCAGACCGTTTTGCAACTGGGTTGAGTGCGTTTGTTGATCATGCAGTTGCCTCTAGGTGTCATCAAGTTTAAAGGCGAGGATATTGTTGTGCTCCTGCATTCTTGCCATTTCCTGTTGTAGAGTTTCCTTGCGAGCCTCCAGAGTGTTTGGCCGAACAGGCGTGTTTGTTCGAGGGGTGTGAAGCAGGGGAGCAGGACTTGGCTTGCCACCGATGCCGAGGATGAAGATGGATTCATTTTTTGGTCTCAGAGTTTTGAGGTATGGGCTGATCGATAAGCGATTCCCACAAATGGCGCCCATTTGTTAGCACTAAAACTGAACAGATAGAGATGAGTGCAACTTACAAGTGATGTGGACGATCTAGAGATCGATTGAGTGTCAGATGCAGATTCTTCCTGTCCTTGGATGCTGATCCTGAATAGAAGGAAGCTGAGACTCGTAAGGTCTATGGAACCGGTGTGGAACCAGCCTAAGACTCTTCGATGCCAAAGTAAGTTTGTTTCTAAGAGTTTTTGCTGCTGACAATATATTTAGCATAAAAGTCAAGCTGAAAAGTCTTACCCCTGTATTGTAGTGAAGGGGCCTATTTATAGAGGGCATTTTGTATGCTCTTAGTACTCAATTTCGATGTGGGACTCGTGAGAGGGCCCTTTGAGGTTGACACGAGTCCTTAGATATTTTGGGCGGGCCCTTCGAGGTTGATTCTGCAGAATCGGTAAGGGGTACCGATTGTGGACTCTGCTAGACGGTATCGACCGTTCGCTGCTTTAAGGCAATCTCATCGGTAGCCGATACCAATTGTTCGGAGCCTTGGGCACTTGGGGAGTTTCTCTGATCCACGTGTCACTGAATGAGTGGAGGGTCAGATACGGTACAAACAGGTACAAAAATAAGTTCTTTGTGCCCCTATATGGTCCCTTGCTGCCTCCAATAAGTAATCTGTGTTTAGTTACATACCTGAATTTGAATTGAGATTTGAATCTCACTATGTAATTTTGAGTGGTCTTTATGAATTTAGGAATTAGAGTTTTCTCTTTTTGGTGTTGAAATTCCTGAAATTGAAAGAATAACAAAAATTGTCAAAGGATTGAAAAAAGAACCAAAGAGAGATTGATGAATGATGATGATTACTTACCAGAAAATCAAAGTTGAAGAGAAAGAAGAAGCCATGAAGTTTTTTTTTAATGAAGAAAGTACTTTTTTTAGAGGAGAAATTTTTATTTTTTTTAAAAAGAACGATAGGTAATGAATAGAAATTGTTTGGGGGATATATATACTCCTCCTATGGTTAGCTTTATTATTACTATTTTTTCTAGGCCTCATGTGGTTAGCTTCGATGTTTCCTTTTATTTAAAGGCTTTCTGTTATATACTTATTTATTTAATTATTTATTTTTAAAAATAATTATGTAAAGTTTTTAGTTATAATGCAAAAATAATATTAAAACAAGCATATAGACCGACTTCAGCGAGAATCGAACTCTAGCTCTTCGGTAAATGGACATGCGCTGGAGCCAACTACACCAGACAAGCCCTTGTGCAATTAAATAGCATGCTATACTATATATACAATTTCTATAATATTAATATATATATATATATAGAAATATTTTTTTTCGGGGCCCTTAAGAATCGGGGGCTCTGTGCGGTGGAGCCACTTGTACCACCCCAGGGCTGCCCCTGATTTCATAATACTTCCATTTCCCGTACATGTCTTAATGACTCGGCAAAATACATTTTTTTTAAAAAGCAAATGTACAATACATGTATATACATATTTTTCATGTTTAATACACTTGTTTTTACAAAATTTTGAATAATACAGAAAAATTCATGTATTATACCCATATTTTTCACATATTATTGAATAAAAAATATATATATTAAAAGCTTTAAATAAATTATATTAAAATATTATATAGTGGACGAACTTTACAATTGTATCTTGCGAAAGTTTTGCCGATTATTAAAACACGTATGTATGTTATTCTTACTTTTCTCATTCCGTATTTTACTAACTAGGCTATCCACCACAAGAACAAAAATCCAGCATCGATCCCATCTTCTTTTTCAGATTCCATCTTCTAGAAATTGATTCTTCTACCAACAAATAATAAAACAGGGAATCCACCCCTTTTGGTAACACTATTGGCGCTCGATTTGTTTTTTCATAAATAATAAGTTATATGGTTGTGTTGGAGTTTTTGCCCCCGGTTCAGATAAAAAAAAACGAATAAAAAAAGATCTATGTTTGGTTGAGGTGAAAAATAATGAAAAAAAAAATATGATTAAGCAAAACCCAGTTTTAATCTTTTCATTTTCTGATTGTTTTTTCCTTGAGCAATTACCAACTTTCACTGTTAAAAAAAAACAGAGGCTAAAGAGAAAGATGGTGGAGATAGAAAAAGGTTTAGGAATTTTATGGGTTTAGAAGGAGAGTTGTGCTTAATATTTTCTTGGGTTGGGTGTGTTAGACAAAGCTTATCCACGTGCTCAAATTCAAATTCTGTAACAGCTGTAGAGAAGGAGTCCTAATCTGTATGGATTTCCTTAGTTGTAATCTGATAGGTAGTTGTAATCTGATAGGCTTTTCTATTTTGTATTTCAAACGATAGTTTTGGCTCCCACTTATTTTGGGATAAGTTGTAATCTCTGTAACTGATGCACTCAGTTGTGATAATATAAAATGTTGTTCCATCGTGTTGATGGATACAAGCTGATCAAACATTCTCTGCGCTCTCTACTGTTTTTCATGGTATCACGAGCCTTCAGTCTCACGACTTGATTATTATTATTATTTTTTTCTCTCCACACTTGCTTCACACTCATGGCCACCACCAATTCCCCAACCAGCAATGCTGTACCTCCCCCTTCCATACCCTTCATTGTCAACATCAAACTGGATCGTTCTAACTATCCGTTATGGCTAGCTCAGATCGTTCCTCTTTTGAAAAGTCGGGATCTTATGTCGTTTGTTGATGGAACCAGTGAATGTCCTCCTAAGAATGTTACTGGGAGTACTACTGTGAATCCTGCCTACACCACCTGGTTTCAACAAGATCAACTGATCCTTAGTTGGATCAATAGCTCTTTGACTCCATCTGTTCTCTCTACTGTGTCAAGGAATCAGACATCTCGCACCACTTGGCAGGCTTTGGAGCACAGGTATGCCTCTGTTTCTCAAAACAGAATCTTGCACCAGCCTATGAATAATCTTGGACCAGCCTATGACATGATTGTGAGTGCAGTGCAAGCTCGTGACACTCCAATCACATATGACACCCTTGAAGCTCTTCTTATGACTGCTGAACGACGAATGACTGAGCAAACTGTTCCTATGCCAGAGACTGGACCTACGGCTTTTGTTGCTGCTCATGGACGTGGTAGTTCTCGGAGACGCGGGCGTGGTGCTGCACCGTCCACTCGTGGAGGTTTTCCCAATCAAAGAGGTGGTGTCCCTCGCGGTACTTTCTCTACTCAACGTAATGCACCCAATTTTGGAGAGTCTTTTGCATCGGCTAATCCAAGAATTGTCTGTCAGATTTGTGGCAAAGCTGGCCATCCTACTGTTGATTGTTTCCAACACATGAACATGGCATATGAGGGTAGAACTCTAGCCAAGCGTCTTACTGCCATGGCCACATCGCCTACCACTCTCACTTGTCAATCCAATGGCAGCTGGCTGTTTGATACTGGTGTAAATACGCACCTCACTCCAGACTTGCAAAATCTTATGAATCCAAAGGAATATACTGGTAATGATCAGGTTGGAGGTGTAGGTAATACTTCTGGTTTACAAATTTCTCACTTTGGCTCCAATTCTGTTGACATTAATTCTTGTAAATTCCATCTCAATGACGTACTACATTGTCCTTCTGCCTCCACAAACTTCATTTCTGTTCATCGCTTTACCTCCGATAACCATTGTTATATTCTAATGTTCCCTGATCGCTTTGTTGTGAAGGACCTCAAGACTCGGAAGACGCTTTTCCAAGGGAGATGTGAGAATGGATTATATCCATTACATGATGGCCATGGACTATCCAATAAAACTTTTTCAACGTTCGTAGGCACAAGGGTCACTGCGCAGCAGTAGCATTTTCGGCTTAGTCATCCAGCTAGTGAAGTTGTTAGGCTTTTAATTTCAAATAAACAAGTGCCAATTAGTGGTACCTCTGCTGTAAGTTTCTCTCATTCCTGTCCATTAGGCAAGAGTACTAAATTGCCATTTAGTTCGTCAAGTTCAGTTTCGAATTTTCCCTTAGAACTTGTACACTCTGATGTTTGGAGTTCTCCAATTGTTTCAGTCCAAGGTTATCGTTATTATTTGCTCTTCGTAGATGATTTTTCCAGATATTCTTGGATCTTTCCCATGAAATATAAGCATGAAGTCTTTGATATTTTCATTCGGTTTAAAAAGTATGTTGAAAACATGTTAAATACCACCATTAAATCCTTACAGTGTGATGAAGGAGGAGAGTATACCAAACATGCATTTCAAAAAAATACCTTGCTGATCATGGCATAGTCCAACGTTTTTCTTGTCCTAAACATCCTGAGCAAAATGGGTTAGCAGAGAGGAAACATAGGCATCTTGTTGAAACTGGTATAGTCCTTCTTTCTCATGCGTCTGTCCCCACTTCCTATTGGTTTGATGCGTTCCAAACTGCCACATATATCATAAATCGTTTGCCTACTAGGGTGTTGTCTAATAAGTCTCCTTTTCAAACACTATTTCTTAAAACTCCTACTTATGATATGTTTAAGGTCTTTGGCTGTACCTGTTTTCCATGGCTGACACCGTATACTACAAACAAACTTCAAAATAAGTCCAAATCATGTGTCTTTCTAGGATATTCGCTTAATCATCAAGGTTATAAGTGCTTGGATTTGTCCACGAGACGAATTTATGTGTCTCGCCATGTCCTATTCGATGAGGACTCGTTTCCATTCAAGGATCTCACATCTTCTAAGGAGGGCGGCTTCTCTTCAGGTAATTTTAATCCTGATGTGTTATTTGTTTTTCCTGAGTCTACTAATGAGGTTGCTGTTCCACCCGTGTGTCAACCGTCTCCACCAATAAATTTTTCAACCACCTCCCAAATTTCTCAAGACACCCAACCCCCTCCCTTTCCTCAAGCCTCTCCACCAGATTCCGTTGTCCCTGTTCTAGTGCAGGCTAGGTCCCTCAAAATCCAAGTGAACCAGTACCTGCAGGTAGTGTCTCTTCTATGGCTGGTACGACATCATTACAGCATGCATCGCCTGTGCAGTCACGTATGGTGACTCGATCTCAGCTTGGTGTTCGCAAGCCTAATCCCAAGTATGCTCTGAATGCAACAATTAATGCTACAGACCATGAGCCCACATACTACAGTCAATCTGTAAAATCTGAAAAATGGAGGCAAGCCATGAGTCAAGAATTTAGCGCCTTACAACGCAATGGAACCTGGTCTCTTGTGCCATATGAATCTCACATGAACTTGCTGCCAAATAAATGGGTGTTTAAGATTAAAAGAAAATCGGATGGCTCGATTGAGAGGTACAAAGCCAGGTTAGTTGCAAATGGATTTCATCAGAAGGAAGGAATTGATTATAGTGAGACCTTTAGTCCAGTTGTCAAACACAGTACTATTCGTTTGGTTCTGAGTTTGGCAGTCTCAAATAAATGGCCAGTGCGACAACTAGACGTGCAGAATGCATTCTTGCATGGTTTCCTCACCGAAGACGTGTATATGCGACAACCTGCTGGTTTTGTTGATTCACAGCTTCCTCAACATGTGTGCAAGCTGCAACGCAGCCTCTATGAGTTGAAACAAGCGCCCAGAGCTTGGTTTCAACGATTTTCTGACTATTTACTTGAACTTGGTTTCCAAGAATCAAAGTGTGATTATTCTTTGTTTGTTTATAATCAACATGGCGTCTATTTGATTCTCTTAATATATGTTGATGATATTTTAGTGACAGGCAATGACCAAACACATGTTTCTACACTTATACGACAGCTTGGTACTTCATTTTCCATGAAGGATTTGGGACCATTACACTATTTCTTGGGAATAGAAGTTGTTTACAGTGGCGACTCCATGCATTTAACGCAATCTAAGTATGCCTTGGACTTGCTCTCTCGCACAAAATTTACAAATGCTAAGCCTATTTCCACACCAGCCACAAGTGGTCAGAAGCTAAGTGCTCTTGATGGTGAGTCCTATTCTGATCCAGCTTTGTATCGGAGTGTTGTTGGTTCCTTGCAGTACCTTACAATCACACGGCCTGATCTTTCTTATCCGGTCAACCAAGTCTGTCAGTTCATGCAGAATCCTATGACTACTCACTGGTCTGCTGTGAAGAGGATCCTCTGGTATTTGAAGCATACCTTTGATCATGGTTTAGTGTATCGGCCTGGTGATCTGCATCTTCGTGCCTTTTCTGATGCGGACTATGCTGGGAATCCAGACTCACGACATTCCACAGGTGGCTTCTGTGTATATTTGGGCAAGAATTTAGTTTCATGGAGTTCTAAGAAGCACAAGACAGTGTCCCGGTCTAGCACAGAGGCTGAATATAGACAACTTGCGTATACTGCTGCAGAACTTTCTTGGTTTCGTTCTTTGTTTCAGGACTTAAAACTTCGATTATCTCCTCCCCACATTTGGTGTGATAATGTGTCCTCTCTTGCCATGGCTTCTAATCCTGTGTTTCATTCTCGAACCAAACATTTAGAGGTTGATTATCACTATGTTCGAGAGAAGGTAGTTCGGGGAGAATTACTTGTTCATTTTGTTTGTTCACAAGATCAAATTGCTGATCTTTTTACCAAAGGATTGTCCACTGTGCGGTTCAAATACCTGGTGTCCAAGCTTCCTGTTGTTTCTCGTCCTATCAGCTTGCGGGGGGATGTTAGACAAAGCTTATCCACATGCTCAAATTCAAATTCTTTATCAGTTGTAGAGAAGGAGTCCTAGTCTGTATGGATTTCCTTAGTTGTAATCTAATAGGTAGTTGTAATCTGATAGGCTTTTCTATTTTGTATTTCAAACGATAGTTTTGGCTCCCACTTATTTTGGGATAAGTTGTAATCTCTGTAACTGATGCACTCAGTTGTGATAATATAAAATGCTGTTCCATCGTGTTGATGGATACAAGCTGATCAAACATTCTCTGCGCTCTCTACTGTTTTTCAGGGTGTTCAACCTGGAGAAATTGGTTCTGGATTTTTGGCTCTCGAAGAAGAGAAAGAAAGAGAACAGCGTGATGAGAGAGAAAAGGAGAAAGGAAAAAGAAAAACCTTGACTTGAAACATGACTTTTTATCAGGAAATCAAGTCAATATGATATTACACGTATACATGTATTTTGAAATTAATTTCAGATATTAATTGAAAATTGGATTATATATATAGGTCTCTTGACGACCAAGACAAACCTTTTCTTGAAACATTTTTTCAGGTACTCTAGAACCATGTCTATATCTCTACTGTCTATCCAGCATTGATTGTCGGTTATTGAAATTCTGGTTTCGAATGTATATAGGTTGTGATGCGCTTTGGCATCCACCGTAAAACGACATTACTGTTTGTTACACATGATAATTCAAAGGTCTGGGGCATACTTTTTGAGCTTATTAACGGATTATGTTGTCCTCGTATAATTTTCTTGTTCCATATTAAATTTTCCTTGTTTGTGGCTGTTTGTACTTTAGAACCCGTTTCAACATTGGCACCCTGGTTCGAGGAAATTTATACTGAATGTTTTATTCGGTATAGCGCTAGAGGAGGTAATTTTGTCTTCAGCACTATGTTGTTTTTATACCTTATTAGTTGTTTTCAATGTTTTCAAAGGCGAGGCGTATAGGTGAGGCGTTTTTAGTAGCGCTATGCGAGGCGTAAGTCTTGAAGCGTTGAGGCGTAAGCCTTTTGAACATTAATTTATTTTAATAAGAAAAATTTATGAATAATACAATACAATTAAATTGTACAACTAATTTTTATTGAACCATAACAATCTTTTAAATATAATTAAATATAAGTACTAATTATCATTCAAAACATAATAATCAATCCCAAAACATAAAATATGTACGTCAAATTTCTACTATATCACATAAACGAATAAGATAACTAATATATTTTTCAAAAAATTGAAAAAAAATTATACGGAACTTCAAATTATAGTTGCAAAGAATTAGAGAGAAAAATAAAATACTTACAAGAATTAGAAAGAAAAATAAAATACTTACTTGCAGTCGAAAGATGAAGAGAATTCTTCAAATTAATGGAGATTATTTGGTAAGGGTAGAAATTAGGGTTTAACCATATATAATTCCATGTGTTACTATATTAATTTAGATTATAAAAAAAAAAAAAAGGGTAAGTAGAGACGGGCTGGAAATAGAAAAGGCAAGAACATTGATTGTATAAAGGAAAGCAACAAGTGGGGACAAAAAAAAAAGGGAAGCGAAAAATAAAAAGAAACATGCGTGTGTTGTTTTTTCTTTTTCAAAACACTCCAAGTCAAACGACGTCGTTTCACTTTAAGTTTTTTTTAACACTTCAATCAAACGACGTCGTTTTGTTAGAAAAAACCTATGAAAAAAAGGTCGTCTTCCTCGCTGCGTTGGAGCCGCACCCAATTTGCAGAATGGTGAAAATTTCTTCCGTTTCAGAGTGTCAGCTCTCCTGCGCCTCGCTCCGCCTCGCTCCGCCTTGGAGCGCCTTGCAACGCCTCCTCACGCCTTCCCTGCGCTAAACGTGCAACTCGCGAAACAGCCGACCGCCTCGGGCGTTTTCCGGCCGCCTCGCTTCAACGCGCGCTCCGACGTTAATGACCTGAATACCCTTAATTTTTTCATCCCGCCTCTCACTCGGTCTCTCTGTATCTCTCACTCTCAACCTCGTCTCCCCAAATCCGAACGCGCTCTCACTCAATCGCTCCAGCTCTCACAGTCGACTCGCTCTGAGTGTCGCTCCCGCTCTCAGTCTCCCTCTCTCTATTTTTTTGTCTCTTTGAGGTAATATCTCTAAACCCTAATTTTCTGTATTTTGAGCTCAAAGCTAACAAATTTCTTGATGGGTTAAATGCTAGTTATTATGACAAATTTTGAATTACCTAAAAAGCTCAACGGTCAAAACTGCTGATATCTGCATAGACACAAATTCCTCTTCGCTGAGCTGGGATTTTGGGTTTCGCAGGAATCTAAGGGAGGAAGAAATTGAAGAATTGTCCACGTTGTTCTTAAGGTTGGAACACGTGGTGCTGGTTCAGAACAGAAGTGACACTAGAGCATGGAAGTTGGAGTCCTCAGGAGAATTCTCCTGTAAGTCATTCTCTAGGCATCTGATGGGTAACCCCCAACCACCTCCCTACTCTCCCTCCTCTGTAATATGGAAAGCTAAAGCCCCTCATAAGGTTAGATTATTAGCTTGGCTAATCAAACAAGGCAGAGTCAACACTTGCGACTTGGTTCAAAGGAAAAGACCTGGCTGGTACTTTTCCCCTAACTGGTGTGTCATGTGCCATGATGGCAATATTTTGGGTAATTTGGGGGGAAAGGAATAGGAGGATTTTTGAGGATATGGCTGGAGATGAGATAGAGCAGCTTTGGGATCGTATCCGATTCTGGACTTCACTTTGGGTTTCTGTTTCAGCAGAGTTTAGGGAGATTAGTTTTCAGCTCATCCATCTAGACTGGAAAGCAGTAGTCTTGTAGTGCAGAGGGTTACCCCTCTAATTGTTTGGTGGCCTCCTTGGCCATCTTGTGTTTTGTTGTTTCTTTGTTGAATAATACTGTCTCCTTTCAAAAAAAAAAAAAAAACTGCTGAATGTGGAATTAAGGGAAAAAATAGAGTTTTTAGTTCAATAAGGGAAATAGTTTAAATTTTTAAACATTCTCTGCTTCTGGCTCCAAAATGTAACATTTTTGGGAAGAATATTAGTTTCTAGTTTGGTGTTTATTGTAAGATATTGCGTTGGTTTTTCATTCTGTTTGATTGTATGATTGTATATTTTTTGTTGAGTTGGGTCTATTTGTTGCCACTTATGGTAGAGTTATTTTACCCCGATTGGGGGAAAAATGTATTGATCTTAGGCTTTTTAACATCCAGTCTTTAGTTCTTAATTCTTATCTTCTTTATGATGCCATGTTCAACTCTTTGTTATTTCTTGGGACAAGGAATTTTATTTTGCATGTGTATGTTGTGGAAATTTTATACAATACAGCAATTATGAAAGTGATTATATCTTTTTGGATTGGTTTTATATAATATTGGGCTGTTAAGAGTCAGTAATTACTATTCAGAACTTCATAAATGTTAAAGGATTTTGTATCTCATTCAATAGGTTACTAGCTAGCTTGAAAGCAGAGAGATGGGAAGGTCTGAATTCAAGTGTGCGTGCGTGTGTGTAAGGAATGCTATTAAACGTGTGTGTAAGAGCTCAAATGTGTTTTGACATTGATGGATTCTATTGTTGTTGACTGATATTGAGTGCCTTCAGTTTGATTGATCATTGAAACATGTAACTGAGTATCTCCTTTGTCTATTGAATGGTGAGTTGTATTTATCATTATTGATTAGAGAAAGATTATATTTTCAAGTTATTTCAAGGCTTCAAAAAGGGAAAAAAAGTTTCTTAGTATTTGTAAACCTCTGCTGATGGATTATGAGTTTGTTTTGAATTTTTTTGGTGCGGACATATCTGATTCTAAAGTTATTTTCTATTTTGAAGTTTGAGCTGAAATGGAAAGGAACTCAGCAGCATGTGTGATGGAATGGAGCATAGAGCTAGAAAAAGCCCTCCGCTCCAAGAAACCAGGTCAATCGCTCGAAGGCATTTCAGAAATCAGTCCAAGACTTCAACAGTTAAGTGAAGAACCAGACCCTTCTCCGGCTGTCTACCACTTGTTCGACCTAATTCCTGGGGAGGACAAGCTCTTCTCCAATGCCATCATTCTTCGTCTTGCCAATGCCTTCGAATTTGGAGACAAGCACACAAGGGTCTGTATTGTCAAGGCCTTTCTGTTTGAGTACAGGAAGAGGAACAAACGGAAAGAGTACAAAGGAGTTTTGTGCGAAACTCGGGTTCATATGCGGGCAGAATTGCTGAGGAGAGTTAAGGTTGTGTTTGACAATGAGGATGTTGAAGATCGGGCTTTGGCTTTGGGTCTGTTTGGCTGTTGGGCACATTTTGGTAAACAGAGTGCGAGTATGCGATACTTGGTGCTTTCTAGTATGGTTTCTTCTCATGTTTTGGAGGTACAAGCAGCGTTATTTGCAGCAGGATGTTTTGCTGAGTTATCAGACGACTTTGCATGTGTTGTCTTGGAGATGCTGCTTCATATGATGAGCTCACCAGAAACATTGCCTGCTATAAGGTTGGCCGGAGCACGATTATTTGCCAAACTTGGGTGCTCCCAGTCTCTTGCAAATTATGCTTACAAGGTTTAATTATAATTCAATTTTTTACCTGACTCCTATTGGAAATTGTTGCATTTAGAATATTAGTTTTTCACTTTTGTATTAGATTCTAATGTTCACTGAACATTGCTTTGTTGCAGGCAAGTCTAAAATTGCTGTTGGAGTTCTCAGATGAGTATTACCAGGTTGCGATGCTGGTTTCCCTCTCAAAACTTGCTTCCAAGTCAACCATTCTTATATCTCAGCTGGTAATTATTTTGGTAGCACCCACCTCTCTCAAAATTATTGGCCCATAATTCTTACTGCTATCTCAATGCAGGTGAACCTGCTTCTCTTGTTTCTTAGCCATGAAAAAACTCTTCATCTGCGAGCAACAGCAGTAAGATGCCTACTTTTTATTTTCAGTCAAGGAATGTGTCATGTTCCTGTAAATGGATATCTTGTGAAAACATTGTTAAGCATACTAGATGAACCTCAAATTCCAACATCCATGCTATGTGAAGTTCTTCAGACGTTACGTAAGGTTGTTTCTCAACTCATACAAATGAACTTGTTATTTGTTGTTCAATTTATGTTGTCTCACATTCAGCATTTTCACAGATGATTTGTTATTTGTTGTTCAATTTATGTTGTCTCACATTCAGCATTTTCACAGATGATTTTATTTATGCCACCCAATCTACCTTCTGATGTCCTTGAATCTTTGAAGCTTTTAAGCATTGCTGAGAATGCATCCCAATCTCCTATCATGATTGAGAGCCTGTTAGCTATTTCTGTTTTAGTAGATATGTCAAGAAGACTAAAAGGAAGTACAGGGATGGGATCTCTTGTGCGTTGTTCCTCTCTTCAACCATCTCAGGTGATTTTGCTTATCATAGATCAGATCACCATATTGGTGAAGCCAATTTTGGATCTTTGTCAGGCTGACAGTGTTGAGTTTCAACAAGTTAACTGCCTGTTCAATCTTCTTTTCCTTGTAATCCAAGAATATCCGGATTTACATGTCTTAGTGCTGGATCAAATATTTGTTTTAGTGAAGTCTCTGTTATATATGGATGACAATCTCGTTGCGACCATAGAAACAGATGCGTTTGTTCATCATAGTGTAGACTTGAAAGGAGAGAAGAGTAGAATTGTCAGATCAAAGCTTCTATTTAAGGTGTACAGATTTTTAGTGACCTTTCTCGAAAATCTCACTGAAGCTGGTGCCATCTCCACCGAAGTATTTGACAAAGTGAAGCTTCTGGTCGAACTTGTATGCCAAAGCAACTTGTTTGAATGTTATACATACACACTCTACTCTCTGTTGCTGCGTTGTCAAAACATTTGGGGTAACATGGGAAATGAGAGTGAGGGAAGTCGCAATCCTGATAAAAACTCAGGCATATCTCTTGATAATTACTCAATGAAGCATGAACTTCGTACCATTAAATGTGCAAAGAGGATGTTGGCAGAAAAAAATAATTGGCCTGCTTATAAAGTCGGGGTGTATGCAGCGTGTCAAGGAGATTGGCTGACCACGACTTTTATATTCAAGCAATTAGTATTTAAGGTTCGTTCTAATTCCTGCAGCTGCTGGGTGAAGTCATTAGTTCAATTTGCTGATTCTGAGAGGAAACTAGAGCTGCTGCTATTACTGAAACAAGGGTTAGAGACACATAAATTACATCTTACCCCTTCCAATAATGATTTAGGTTGCCAAGATGCAGCGAGTAATATCAAGGAGCGTATTTACAGCAAAGAGCTAGCAGCAGCTTACAATGGTCTTTGTTCTTCTTTGGAAACATTAAAAGTTGGTGATGTCAAAATGGGCCACACTTTTTTTTTCCAACACTGGTTTTTGTCCTTAAGATTGAAGGTAATAAGGGCTGTGGTGGATATAGTTAAAATTTTGGGAAACATTCCATTTGACCAGGACAACACTACCAATACTGTGAAGGTCGAGAACATATCTTTGCAGAAAATTACTCAAATATCTCTGCAGTTGAAGAGGCTAGCAGGAGAATTTGATCTAGTTACAACATCTTTCATTGACATGGACAACAAGAGTTCAAAAATAATTTCGGAACTTGCAATGAGTTGTTCGCTGTTGGCCTTCTGTACTGGATTTGCTCTCTACATTCCGAGCCTAACTAAACCTATTTCTAATAGTGGTCTGGGAATTCTAGAGAGAGATTTAGACGCAATGTTGGTTCAAAATCTAGTTGGACGGTTGGGGAACACTAACCATGAAACCAGTAGAAATCTATGTCTGCTATTGGAGCCGGGTAGAAATCCCATGGATTGGTTTCACATGCAGTCAAGAACCCAAGCATCTAAGATTGGTTCTAAAGCAAGGGATATTCTTAGTGTTTGTAATTATGCGGTTTCAGGGATTGCTGGCTTGAAATGTAAGGCAGACAGAGTGCATAATGAGGAAGGACTATCCCAATTACCCAAGGATGGCTTAAAGCTTCTGTATGACATTCTTATGAAATGGATGCAAATCCCTTTCCGTACTCCCACGTACTTCTTTAAATTCAGGTACGCTGTCAGACTCTTTATTTTAACTAGGAAATCTTTTTGTTGATTTCTCAACATCATTTGGCCTTGATTTTTAGTTTATAAAATGGAATGAAAAGTAAAAGGGAAGAGGACAAACCGAGAGTAGAAAACCTTAGCTGCCCCTCCTTTTGATTTGATGTTTTAGAGGGATACATCATGATAAGAGAATCTCTCTATACATATCATATGCTTTATCCAGTTTTAACTGTGTAATTTTTGTCAGGTTATCTTTTAACATCATTTTATTAATTATATGATTTTTTCTTTTCCATTTACACCATCATTCTAACGTTTATGATTTACATAAATTTCAGGCCTTGCCGTGGGTCAGAACTCTTCGCTGTCAACGAAACTAGAAACCCAGATGAAATATATGTTTCCCCAGGCTTCAACTTGGCATTAAATCTGTGTCTTCAATTAAGAAATGTGGCACCAGATATCTCAGTCCGGTTTAAAAACGTGTACTGCATGCTCTACAGTAGCATATCCTTTCAGGAAACAACAGAAAGTGGAGTAAACAATCAGCAAAAGCAAGGTAGTTATCAAGCTTGTGAAACTGATGACATGGTAGAGATGAATGAAAAGCTAATGCAGTATTCAACAGAGTGCAGTACAAAAAAGAGTAATAAGCGTCGAAGGGGCAACAATGATGGTGAGTTTGTAAATTCGTTCTTGCATTTCGAACTGAATGAAAGAGGGCAAGGGTTCTCAAATTGCTTGCTTGATGTTTCTGCTTTTCCAGTGGGTTCTTATAGAATCAAATGGCATAGCTGTTGTATTGATAGCCAGGGTACTTGTTGGACCCTCCCCCATTTGAATTTGGGACCTGTATTTACTGTACATAGGTTATAGGTTGATTTTTTTAACAAATTAAACCAAACTTGTAAATGATCTTGTTCTCTGAATTGATTCTACTGTAAAGTTTGTAATTTTTTCAATCTACTTTATGAAGAAATTGTATCCTTCAATCTACTTTACGAATGTCTGTTCAATGTTGGGATGTACACTTGGGAAGCTTGAATTGTCTGTTTTGTGAGATTCATGTGTGTTAGTGCAAAGCCAGAACAAACAATGTGCAGTTCATCCTGCATTTAGACTTTGGAAGCTTGACTATGGCATTGCTTTTCACTAACAATGCTCATGCCAATATGGCATAAAACTTCGAAAAAAGAAATGGAGACTAAAGCCTGAGCCATGCATATCGCTAACAGGTAAATATCACTGATTAAAGCTGATAGGTTCTTTTTATAAATGGAGCTGAAGACTGAACCATGTATATCACTGGGAACTCTGCTTTGTTACTTGTTTGTTGCTGATATACATGATATAGTGTCTGTTGCAGTGGAGATATTGGTTAATTATCACATTTTAACCTGTCGAACTCACAATATGGTTCTTCTTGCTTAATTGTGTTGGTTTTGGATACGGAGATGGACATTTGTGAGCATGAGTGTTCGTTTTAAGTATCATTTAGTTCTAAATATGATCCTCTTCCTTATTTTGCTAGAATGGAGTTAAACAACAACACTGCATCTTCCTCCAAGTTAAACTTATGTTTAATAAAATTTAGTTCGTGTTTTTATAGGTTTTGTGCAAACAAATCTATATTCTCATTTGCTTCTCTACTCATGAATTTGACTATTGTATAAATTCTGTGGTTTGCAATTGCAGGGATTTGATGTGATCCTAAGAAAAATTGGACAGAAAACAAATTTGCATTTTGATTAATTTGTGTTGTGTTATTTTGGTATCAGTAAACTTTTGTTCTAATTCTTGTGTTGATATAGTGGATATCTTGTTATAAACTTGGTTGAAATGAAAAGCTTTCTGATCAGTTTTGGTAAATATGTCTTCATTATTTTGTTCTAGGTTGTGCAAATAATTGAAATTTAACATGGTTAGGCTTTTAAATTTCAGTGTCATTTTTAGTAGTGAAGTTCTGATTCGAATGAACTATATTTTATGCCATCAAGATATATTGAAGATATTATCTTTTTAAAATTTATTTTATCAATATATTTATGAATCAGCATAAGAAATTTTTATCTGGAAAAATGATTGGATTCAAATATATTATAAATCAAACACAAAATAATATTATCTAGCAAATCCATCTTCTTAGTCCCATATTAGACCAAACTCATCGTAGTATTATATTATATCTCAGCTAAGGTGTGAACTTTACTTGCAGATGACAATAAGGGTGGTGCAAAAAGATGGGAGAGAAGACACCTTGGTTCATTGAGTTTATTCCTACTTGTAATTTTGATATCTTCACCAGCGCACACACAATGCACTTCTTTACCTTCAAAACCCAGCCCTAGCCCTACAAAAATGGTGAGACCCAAGAGACATCCTCCCACTCCTCTTCTTCTCTGTCTCCATCCTCTTCTTCTTCTCCTTCTACCACTCCTCTCTCCCCTTTTCCTCCCTAGACCCAAACCCAAACCCTAATTTCACTCTCCTTGCCCAAGACCCAAACTCTAACCCTAATTTCACCTTCATTGTCAAGGTCTGACCCTCAACCACCTCGAATCTGTTGCTTGCTGCCTTTGTTCCCACGCTGTTCCTCGCTGTCGGCACTGTAATGCTGAGATGATGATTCTAATTTCCAAATTCGAAAGAAATCTGGGCATACCGTACTGGAAGTGCTTCACAACATATGTAAGTATTATCTTCCCAAAACTCTTGTATGTAAAACACTAACCGAGATTGGACCAACTGAATATGAACTCATACATTGTAATCCCAAACTGAAAAATGTAATTTATTATGGAGAACAAGATGTAGCGGCTATGAATGGGTGGCTGCAACCAACAGGCCAACTAAATCTCACATTCAAAACCAGCTGGATATGAAGGAACTTAATGCATATGCTGAAGTAATACGTATAGTGAAGGGCATTAAAAATATCCTCGTACTATTGTTAGTTCTATCATATTTGAATTTGGCAGTTAAATTGAGGAAAATATAAGAAATGTTTTGCCTCTGTGGAAATATTTTGGCTTTTCAAGTATATGTTTTGTAATTTTGTAATCCAGACAGCTATGAAAAAGTAAGAAGTGTTTGGCAATCTATAAATATGAATTTAGCAGTGAGTTTATTATTAGTAACCCAGTCAGATGTGTATGGTACTTTTAAGTTTTCAACATTTCATATGCCTGCATCTTAACTTTACAATAGTGTTCGCCCTAAACAAGACACTTTCATATTTATTCCACTTTGTTTATGCGTTTTGCCTTTATCCATTTCATTTAAAAGTTGAAATGGTAACCTTTCTGGAAAAATGACTATAGTTTCATGTCAACATATTTTTTTTCATGTAACCTTTAGGGTTTAGGGTTCAGTATAGTATCAACAATATGTGTCACGGTTTCATACAGCTTGTCTTTGAACAGAATAGAAAACCCTTTTCAATTCAACAACTCTTACCTACATAATTACAAACCACCCACCCAGTTAAAAACTTTGCAACTTCATATTGTCTATACTAGATCCACATAGCTACCAATATCCCTGCAACAACTGTAAAGCAAGCTTCAATCGAAATAAGGGCATGGTGTCATGGGAAATTTTGGCTAGGTCAACATTTAATGTCAGAAACTCGCAGTATTTCAGGATGTACATATCGCAGTCGCCCTTGAAACATAGCGAAGAAGCCCTTATTTATTGTACAACAAATGAATGTAATAAGACAATGTGTTTAGGTGAAATGTTACTCACCCGCCAACTTGTTGGGGTGCATCCATTACGCGTTTAATTGGCCACTCACTTTTTCGAATAAGACCGTTGCCAATATATCCCGCTTCCTTTAACAACCGGGGCAGCATTTTCGCAATTGGCTGCACTACCTGTTGGATGGCTTGGGTTCTACAGAGATATGTTTTCGAATCATACACCCTTATTTCACAATTTTGTAAATCGAAAACAAGATCCAATGCTTCTGCCTTTATAGTTTGAAGGGCATCAAAACATAATTCACAGATGACCAAGGTTTAGCCAACTTAGGCACTTTGCCCTTGACCATTCCCAGTAGACCGTTGTTGTGCTTTATGTCCTCCTTTTCCATAAACGCCTTAATTTAATTGTAATCTAAGGCAACACATTTCTGCATAAAGGCACACGAGTTATGCATCATAACGAATACCAAATTTACCAAATAACCATGCATAATTATGAAATAATACAGACCTGGTAAGTGGTGTCTAATATCATCCAGTCAGAACCCACCCATTTGCCAGAGTTGTTGTGCTGCTCTCGTAGCAAAAGCAAGGCCATGTCAATGTTCTATACAAAAGGGTTGTTTCCATTATTAAATCAATAAATCACTATATAGCATGGGCATTTCGACAAAATCCCAAATCAATCAATGCTTATCGAGTCATCCAACCAACTGTCCTTGGTTTGCAACCGAACAAAGAAGTTATGCGAAGCTTCAATACCTTCGTCTCCACATAAGTGCACATGTGAACTATATTTGTCAATCATTATTATTATCAAATCCATTTCACCAATAACTAAATAAGTCATCATAATACAACCATTTACATTTCACTAAGAACGAGCAATGGGAACTTACTTTTCTTCTTGTCCCCATTCCTAGTAGAATTTTGCTACCTCCAGAAGGGAATCACGAGGAACTAGCCTTAAGGGGTCACCAACTGTGTCCTCCAAAATATTGAGAATCTCCCGACCTTGCCATGGAGTTTCCCTTGCCACTACCCTTCGCCTCTTCGTCACTGGCCACTATTCCCTCCTATTTTCTATAGCATTATCCTCTCATCTTGGTGGTCAAAAACTTTTAACTTGATGAACGATACTACACTTCCCAACTTTATTTCCAAACTAAGGTGACATTATGAAGTTGAGATTTATTAATGTGGTTTTTTTGTGCCACAATGCAATGTTCACATCAACAAGTGCCACATAAGTTGGGGGAAAAAAAAAACCAAAAGCTGTTATCAGCACTTCAAAATAGTTATTTAGCTCATTCTTTTTAATTGTATATTTCTCTGGAATGTGAAAATATTTACTAGACTTTTCAGAGAATATCACATATATATTGTCCAAGTATCATACAAACATTGACGGATCCACAAGCTCAAGGAGATGCAGCTACACCTACCATTTGTTTGTACCATATCTGACCCTCCACTCATACAACGACACGTGGATCATAGAAGCTCACCCAAGTACCCAAGGCTTCGAACAATCGGCATCGGCTACCGATGGCATTGTCTCAAAGCCGCAAACAGTCGCTACAGGCTCATCATTGTCTAGAATCGGTATGCCTTACCGATTCTACAGAATCAACCTCGAAGCACCCGCCCGAAATATCTAAAGACTCGTGTCAACCTCGCAGGGCCCTCCCACGAGTCCCACATCGAAATTAAGTACTAAGAGCATACAAAGTGCCCTCTATAAATAAGCCCCTTCACTATAACACAGGGGTAAGACTTTTCAGCTTGACTTTTATACTAATATCTTGTCAACAGCGAAAGCTCTTAGAAAACAATCTTACTTTGGCATCGGAGGGTCTTAGGCTGGTTCCACACCGGTTCCATAGACCTAACGAGTCACGGCTTCCTTCCATACAGGATCAGCATCTGAGGACAGGAAGAATCTGCATCCAACACTCAATCGATCTCTCGATCGTCCATCTCACTTGTAAGTTGCACTCATCTCTATCTATTCAGTTTTAGTGCCAACACCCTTGCTAGAAACTTCCTTGGAGATGCCTGAATTTACCCCTTTGCTAGTGCCCACGCCTTTGCCTCAAAGAAGTTGTTTTGTTTGTTGTTGCGTGAGACCCTAAATATTTACCTTAGATTGTTGGGTTCGATCTCACGAGCATGTAGGAGAACACACTTCTCATTTTGATTCTTTTTTAAATGGTCCAATAGCAAGCCGACACATGTCAATTTCTAATTGACCTAAATTAAAAAATTCATTAAAACCTCATATGTGTGCCGAAAAATTCACCAAAAATTACTCCGAACTTTTATTGACTTTTATCTTGTGACCTCCAAATCACATGTGCTTTTGGTTAGATTCATTGGTATTGACTTTTGTTAGATTAATTATATAATTTACATGGATTTTGTTCATATTTGATATGAATTTTGATAAATTAATTGTGTCACTGACCTGGATTTGGTTCATATTAATTGATACAATCAATTAGTTATAGACATAAAACTTTTATTTGTTTTAATTATGAATGACATTAGTATTGTTTAAATTCTAAGGGCATTTGGGTGTTTAAATTATTTTTTGAATTTTTAGCCTTTTTTTAAACACACTACAACGGATGTTAAGACTTGAATCCAAGTCCTTGCCTAAATCCTTTGTAAATTTTTAGCCTTTTAAATATTGCACATCTCCTGAAAAATTCATGAATCCGCTATTGCATACAAATAATATCGAAAGAGGAAAAAATCGAATCCAAACCTTGCGTACATGAAATAAATGCTGTATAAGATTTCAGTTTTCAACTTTAGGAAAATTCCCTCTTTTGCATGCAATTCTCTCTCAAAGTCCTTGTGCTTCTGTGTTTGTCTCCCCGTTGGTGGGGCAGACACCTCCTTCTCAGTGGTCCTACATAAAACTTGAAAATAAAAATAAAAATAAAAAGCATGAAGGAAATTCCATTACTAATTACTATAATTCTGAACTTGTGTGCACAAAAGTCAAAATCAAGAGCTACATATCGGTGGAATTGGACCTTGGCTGCTCAACCATAACCAATTAATCCATTAACTTTACTTTGAATATGCTCAACTATATAACCAACGGTAAACAGAATTTTTGTCGTAATTAATCAATGTTCATTAAAAATCCTAAGATCATATAATTAATTTAATAAGATAATTTGAATCTTCATACGCAAGTATATGACTTTGGTTCAGTGCGTAATAACCTAAGTACTTCTTACGATATGGATGCAAATCCCCTTCCGTACACCCAACTCCTTCTTTAAATTAAGGTACACTGTCACACTGTTTATTTTAACTAGAAAATCTTTTTGTTGATTTTGAGTTTATAAAATGGAATGAAAAGTAAAAGGAAGAGAACAAACCGAGATTAGAAAACCTTAGCTGCCCCTCCTTTTGATTTGATGTTGAAGAGGGATGCTTCCTGATAATAGAAACATAGGATTGGTTTGTTTTTATTTTATCAGGAATTGTTTGTTGGATCTGTTTGTTTTTTAGAAAATGGAGAATATTGGACTGCTTCAGAAAATTTTGGTTGTTCTGTTCACTATTTCCTTCTTTAGGAAGCTTATAAAGTACATGTGGAGCTTCTTGAGTCAGATAATTCCACATTACCCTATTTTTTGCCAAACCATGTGATGATTTTTTAATCATGTTCCCGTAATATCACTTTGTACATGGATAGTTACTTTTCTTCAATCCTATCAGATTGAAATCTAGCTGTTTTTTAATTTCATTGTTCTGTGTATTGCTGTTATGGATGTTGTAGTTGTATCTGGTTCTGTATTAATATTATGGATGTTGTTTGGTTATATTGATTATTGGTTGGTTGATTAAGTTCATCCCTTGAGGTGTTTTGTTGTCTAGTTATGTCCCTCTTATTTAGTTTAATAGTTTCTTTGTGCTTTATGTGTTCCACTTTTTCCAATTTTCTCTTGTTGGTGTTCTAGGTTAGGAAGCTCTTTGCCAATTAGTATGAGTTGCTTAGGTTTTTCAGTTTCTGATTGCGGTTTTCTTGTCTCAGTTTCTATTTTGGTTTTTAGTTATTTGTTTCTCCTTTTTGCTAATTTCTTGTTTTGCCATCGCTTTTGCAGGGTTCTTTTTTATTATTTTTTTATTTTTAATGACAGCTGGACCTAGATTTTTGACTTATGGAAGATTGTTGTCATTGAGAACCATCATCAATTTGGCGTGGGACAACATTCCATCCTGTCGCAGGAAGTGTGCTGTAATTATATGGAAAAAAAACATGTAATTGAGGAACTATATATTTTATTCATGTAATTTAGTCCTCATTCAATGAAATTGATTTCAATTTACTTGAGAAATTTCAGTCTTGAATTTGTCCTTTTTATATTCGCAAATGTGTGCAATAGAAAAATACTTTTTTTTTAGAGAACAATGGAAAAATACTTTTACTTATATTATACATTGAAGAGAGAACATTGTATACATTGTGTATTTTGCCCCTATATTGCCCCCCACAAGAGGGACTATTGGAGTTTTTTTTTATTGCCACTATATAGCCTCCTATTGCCCTACTATTGCCATTATATAGCCCCTAATTGCCTTTGTATTGTCACTGTATTGTCAACCTTTATTTTCAAGTGAATAAAATTATAGAGGGATTATTTTGCTCTTGTATTGCCATGGTATTGCCATTTTAGTGTTGTGGTATTGCCTGGTTTTTGCTAAATATTTTTTGCATTAATTTGTTTGAGAGTCCTCCTTTTTGCCCAATACATAGGCAATATAAGCCATATATGAGGGGCAATACAAAGGTAATACTCCAACCTAAAACCATACCTACCCCCAACCTGTCACCAATGGCCCAAACAAATACGGAAGATCTAGCGCTACAACTGGAAGATGTGCTGAATGTTTCGAACTTGGAACAAGGCCCTAAGCTCCTGGGAGCGGTGATAGCCGACAGGACACCAAACAGGGGAGCAGTTAAGTCCATCCTTAAGACTGCTTGGCAAGAGTTTGGTGAGGCCAAAATCACATGGGTCAAAGATAATGTTTTCACGATAACAGCCCAAGATGAGGAGATGGCAAGGAAGATTTTGGACAATGGTCCATGGTCAGTAATGAAATTCTGCTGCAGTATCCACCGATGGCCTGAAGACTCGGCTGTGGAAGATATCCAATTCAATATGATACCATTCTGGGTCCAGGTACGAGGCGTGCCCCTGAACTTATGCCACATGGAAAACATGACGAAAATAGGCCAGCGCCTTGGCGAAGTTGATGGGCATATTTTATATTATATATTTAGCCCCATTCTTAATATATTTTGGTTAATATTTTGGAAGAATTTTGATACTTTGAATTATATTTTCAATATAGGACTTTCGACTTCCTCTGGAGCAAAAAATAGTCAAATGGATGAATTTTGGAGTAATTCCAATTGGAGGACGTTCGTGAGTCACTTGGCTTGATCGTATCAAAATTTCAGACTTTTCTACCAAGCGGTTATTTTCTGGCGATAAAATAAAGGAGCAGTGCGCGGTGCTGGAATAGTGACGATTTGGGCTTTTATTGCGTTTTGGAGCCCAAGATGACCTCAGATGGGTTCATGGCCTTCTGGAGAAGTGTTCGGAACGTTTTTATCTTTAAAACGAGCTATATTGGGCTGGATTTGGAGCAGATTTGAGGCCAAAACGTGGCTGGGCAGATTGGGGGCAGATTCTCCTAATCCAATTTGGACTTTATTTCCTAGTATTATCTTATTTTAACCTAGTTTCCTTGTGGGGATTGGGCAGCTAGGTTTTAGGAGGTATTTAAGTTATTTTTCACAGCAAATTTAGGACTTCTCTTTTGGCTTTTGAACGCGACTTTGCTAGGGTTTTTGAAGAACTTCTACTTCAAGGTGTTTTCGATCTTTATTATTTTAATGAAGAACTTGATTATTTTTATTATGAACATGCGTAACTAACTCTCTTTTGCTAGGGTAAGGCCACGAGCCTTAGCAAGAATATGTAGTTTCTGTTCAATTTGCTTATGATTATATGCATGCAGGTTTTCGAATTATTCATCACTGGGTTAAACTATCTAAGTGTCTTGATGCTTGATCACCATTAGGATGTTTAGAAAAGTAATTTGATGCAGTTTTGGTCGGAGGTCGGTCCCTGAAATTGACGAAGGCTTCTTGTGATTAATATGTGCAAGTTCACTTAGGATGAATACCACGTCTTAAGGGTTGCATGGTTTTTCAAAAGGTTTCACAGAACTTAATGAGTCATGTATGTTTAGATTTGATCTGAATACCACAGACGGATTGCATGTGTGATATACGCTCTATGTTGGGGGTCCAAGTAGGCATATGTTAGGAATACCTAACCTTCGAAATATGCATGTATAGGTCATAAGTAATTGGGAGAACTATATAGAATTGTTAAGGTGACGGCGGATCCCTAGTGCTTTCTTAATTTGATTTCTAAAAACACAACTGTTTCTCTTGCCCTTAGCTTTAAGTTTGCATATTGCCTTATTTTTATTAATTAAATTCGTTTTAAGTTAAGGTCTTAAAATCAAACATCTCAACTTTCTCTTTTACAGTAATTAATTAGAATTTGGTTGCTACGAGTTATTTAATAATCCCCGGCAACGGCGCCAATTTCTTGATAGGCTTTTTGTACCTGCGCAAACAGGGTTAAAACTCCTACAAAACTTGCAAGAATGACAAGGTTATTGAAGTATAAATGATTAGTAAGTGGGTTAGTGCAACTCAAGTGGTGCCCAAGCGTTCTGGAATTACAGTTGTGAAGAATGATAATAATGAACTTGTGCCTACACGTTTGACTACTGGGTGGCGTATGTGTGTTGACTACAGAAAGATCAATGCTGGTACTAGAAAGGATCATTTTCCATTGCCTTTCACTGATCAAATGTTGGAAAGGTTGGCTGGTCGTGCGTTCTATTGTTTCTTGGATGGGTATTCAGGGTACAACCAGATCCCAGTTGCACCTGAGGATCAAGAGAAGACAACCTTTACATGTCCTTTTGGGACTTTTGCATATCGAAGAATGCCTTTTGGTTTGTGCAATGCTCCTGCAACGTTTCAACGATGCATGATGAGCATATTTTCCGGATTGGTTGAACAGGTAGTTGAAGTGTTTATGGATGACTTTTCTGTTTTTGGGGATTCTTTTGATGAATGTTTGAACAATTTATCCCTAGTTCTTGACAGATGCATTAAGACAAACCTTGTTTTAAATTGGGAAAAGTGTCATTTCATGGTTAAGCAGGGGATTGTCCTAGGCCACTTGATTTCAAACAAGGGTATTGAGGTTGATAAGGCCAAAATTGATGTAATTGCAAAGCTGCCACCACCGACAACTGTTAAAAGTGTTCGATCTTTTCTTGGTCATGCTGGGTTTTACAGACGGTTTATCAAGGATTTCTCCAAGATTAGCCGACCATTGTGTAATTTATTGGCTAAGGATGCTCCTTTTGTTTTTGATGATGCTTGTTTGGAGGCTTTTAACAAGTTAAAGACACTCCTCACTACAGCACCCATTATTGCAGCACCTAATTGGAGTTTACCTTTCGAATTGATGTGTGATGCTTCAGATTACGCAGTAGGAGCGGTTCTTGGACAGCGAAAAGATAAGCTGCCCCAAGTCATTCATTATGCTAGTCGGACTCTCAATGATGCCCAACTGAACTATGCGACCACAGAGAAGGAATTGTTGGCAGTTGTTTTTGCATTGGAAAAATTTCGTTCTTACTTAGTTGGGGCTAAGGTGATTGTTTACACAGATCATGCAGCTTTGAAGTATTTGTTGTCAAAGAAAGACGCTAAGCCTCGATTAATTCGTTGGATTCTTCTACTACAAGAGTTTGACTTAGAAATCAGGGATAAAAAGGGTAGTGAAAATGTTGTGGCTGATCATTTGTCCAGGTTGATTGTGCCAATTTCTGCAGAAGAAGACTTGCTGCCTTTGAATGAAAATTTTCCAGATGAACAGCTATTTGCTGCCCATATCATTTCACCATGGTTTGCTGATTTAGTTAATTATTTGGCTCGCGGGGTACTTCATCCAGATTTTACTTTTCAGCAGAAAAAGAAATTTTTGGCAGATGCAAAGTATTATTTTTGGGATGAACCATATTTATACAAATATTGTTCAGACCAAGTTATTCGCAGGTGTATTCCAGAAGAGGAGCATGAAAGTGTTTTAAAGTTTGCACATCAGTATGCTTGTGGGGGACATTTTGGCCCTAAACGGACAGCAGCTAAAATTTTGCAAAGTGGATTGTTTTGGCCTACTCTTTTCAAGGATGCTAATAGTTGGTGTAGATCTTGTGATCGTTGTCAAAGGGTGGGTAATCAGTCCAAAAGAAATGAAATGCCACAACAAAGTATATTAGTTGTTGAATTGTTTGATGTTTGGGGTATTGATTTCATGGGACCATTCCCAATGTCCCATGGCAATCAGTATATTTTGGTGGCTGTTGAATACGTTTCTAAATGGGTCGAGGCAATTGCAGCACCAACCAATCAAGGATCAGTTGTTCTGAAATTCCTCCAGGGGGTAATTTTTCCACGATTTGGAACACCGCGTGTCATTCTAAGTGATGGGGGTAAGCACTTTGTTAATAGATCGTTTGCTACGTTGTTGGCTAAGTATGGGATCACCCATCGTGTTGCTACTCCTTATCATCCACAAACATCAGGACAAGTTGAAGTTTCAAATAGAGAAATCAAGGGAATTCTGGAAAAAACAGTTACCTCTACTCGAAGAGACTGGAGTTTGAAATTGAGTGATGCTCTCTGGGCATACAGAACAGCATTTAAAGGCCCAATTGGGATGTCCCCATTTCGGCTGGTTTATGGTAAGGCTTGTCACTTACCTATGGAGCTAGAGCATAAGGCGTTTTGGGCTATTAAAGAGTTGAATTTTTCCTATGATTCTGCTGGAGAAAAACGTAAATTGCAGATTAATGAGCTTGAGGAAATTCGTAATGATGCTTATGAGAGTTCACGCATTTACAAAGAAAAAACCAAGGCATTTCATGACAATCAGATTCTCAGAAAGAATTTTTATCCAGGGCAAAAAGTTTTGTTATTCAGTTCAAGGTTGAAGTTATTTCCAGGGAAGTTAAAGTCTCGTTGGAATGGCCCCTATTTGGTTACTAAGGTTTATCCTCATGGGGCGGTTGATATTACAAGTGAAATTAATGGCAACACATTCAAGGTGAACGGTCACAGGCTGAAACCATATTTGGAGTCCCCCTTCGATATTGCACGCGAGTCACTGACTCTGAAGGAACCAGTGATCTGACCACCAGGCTTCTGCAACGTCTAGCTACAGACTTAAAATAAAGCGCTTATTGGGAGGCAACCCAATTTTTTTTTTCTAAACTCGTTACTTCTTTTTGTTGGTTTTCTTTATCTAGTTGTTTTTATTTTTTTTCTACTCCTAACACATATTTGGTTCAATACAGGACACAACAATCAGCAGCAAACATACTAGCAGATTATCCTATACTGGAATCATGCACCCAGTAGCAAGTCTACATGAACATCAAAGGCAGCTATTCCTATACTGGAATCATGCACCCAGTAGCAAATCCTACACTGGAATCAGGCACCCAGCAGCCAGTTTACGGAATTCAAAATTATACCTGCCAGATGCCAGATCTGGGATCCTCGATTTTTTTTTATTTTTTTTTTTTTTTGTGCTGTGTTGCCCTCTGAGTTTGTGTGTTCCCTGCCTTGCCCTTGCACCTCTCCTGGATATACCTTTTTCCTACACAGTGCACATCAATATCAGTCCTTGCAGAGACAAAGAACAAACCTCCATACAGATCAAGACCCAAAACAACCTCAGTTGGTTATCTTACTTTCATATGGTGGACCTCAGAGCTGTTCATAGCTGCTACCTTTGCACCGAGGCCACATTGGGGTTCCTACACATGCCAGAACAGACTATTACTCAGAATGTGTTTTTCCTGAACCAGCTAATGCCTCATGCCCAATAATCAAAGTGCGCAGCGCAAGGGCAAGTGTTTATACCTTTCGGATTCCTATCTCGCACACTGGGAGAGGTCTCTTTCATTTTCCTCACGGATCTGCTCATTGCGAAACTTTTCTCCTTCGATCTATCAGATGGCAGAAATCTGCACCCCATATGAGTTAGGTCTCTGAAACAAAAAGGAAACAAAAATGACTGAATCGGATTTGGAGACTCACGGATTGAAGTTTCAAAGAAGGGCTGCTTATGGTTTGAGCAACGAGCTGCTGGTGTGTTGAGTTTCGCTACGAGAAGAGAGCGTTCTGTGTTTTGATAAAAAAGAAAAAAAAAAAAAAACAGAAAAAAGTGAGAGCCAAATCGATCGTGGGCGCAGGTGACTGGGCTAACAAAGAAAGGGAAGGGTTTGCGTTTTGAGAAACACACAAGAGAGAGACTCCAATTCTGAACCGAAAATTCCAAGTTCTGAGGAAAGTTTTACCTTTGGCCTCTCAGATCTGATGTTTGAAGTGCATCGTTAAGGACGGAGCGGCTCCTTGGTTCCTCCAAGTACCATTTCGAGCAACTCCAGCACAGAAAACTCCAGGTTTGAGTTTTGAAATAACTGATGACGAGAGAGACTTTTGGGTTTTGAGAGAAATGATAGAAGAGAACGGCGTGGATTCTAAGAAAAATTGAATGGAGTACGGGTTCTGATGCGCAAAGGGACAACGAGCGCCGTTGGCTCTGGCTCTAGTCAAGAGTCCATTGGGTTCTACTTTTTTATCAATTGCCAAAGACAATACTCAAGCCATCCACTAGCTGGCGTCCATTCCCATTTGGGTGCGTCAATTCAATTCAAAACAAGAGACAAGAAAAGACAAAAATAAAAAAAGAGCTACAGACAATACTTTCAACAATTCATCCAAGTGGGCTGATGTGCCCATTTCGTCCAAGTGGGTAATGGCCAACGTCCACTCTTGTTGTTCAATTTTAGTGACTCCTCAACAATTTGCCAGGTGTGCTCTTCTCCTTCTTTCATGTTTTAAATTTTTCTTCGGTTCTTTCTTTTATTGGTGCTCGCATTTTCTTTCTCTGTTCTATTTTCGGCTTTGCTATTTTTCTTCACTTCCTTCTTTTATTTTCCCCACCTTGAGGACAATGTGTGACTTAAGTTTGGGGGTGGGAAAGTCAATTTTAGATTTTTAAATTTTATTTTTTGAGTCTTGTTTCAAATTTTCGTTTTAAGTTAATATCCATAGATTATTTTAAACATTAGAACAAATGGACATGGTGAAGATCAATCCCACGTTAGAGACTTTTCTATTTATTATTGCTTAGACACTAATTCATGAATTATGCTTTGAAATTTGCACATCACACCAACATGGTTTGTGGGGAGTGAGATCAAAATACTTACCTTTTGTCCAAGTGTGTTTTAATTTTTGTTCTATATAAAATAAAGTTAGTATGTGTTTTAAAGTAATAATTGTCTCACCCGAGGCTTTGCCTAATAATCGGGTCAGTCCTGCCTAATCAGCAGTGATTCTCGAGTCCAATGGTAGAGTTTTGGCATGGGGCAGGGTGGTTAGTTGGTTTCGTAGCCTTTCCAGCTCGGGTTAATAAGTCCTTAGGGGTGTTCTACACCTAGTGCCCTAAAGCCTTATTTGGTTTGGGAGTCATTGACCTAAAGCTCGCTACATGGGTTGGATCGAAAGCTTAAGTGATCCGACATTGCACGATCACCACTGTTACTATAAATAAATAAAAAAGAAAGAAAAAAAAAAGTGAGAAGTAAGTGTGTGAAGTATGAATAAAAGGGGTGAGAGGTAAGGGTTTAGTCGAGTCTCCTTAACTATGATGGTTCACTTTACACCGAAGGAAGTTTGTGAATTCTTTTTTAATTGATTCTAAGTAGCTTAGACTCTGTGGTGGGATTGGTTGGAACTTTTGAAAAGATGTTCTAGTTTTTAACATTTTCTATGGATTGCAACTTGAATGGAAATTTTGTTTAGCTAAGTTTTATTTAAAGTTTTTGGTTTGTTAGTTTTTATTTTCTAGATTTGTTTTGCTTGAGGACAAGCAAAAAGCTAAGTTTGGGGGTATTTTGATGGGCATATTTTATATTATATATTTAGCCCCATTCTTAATATATTTTGGTTAATATTTTGGAAGAATTTTGATACTTTGAATTATATTTTCAATATAGGACTTTCGACTTCCTCTGGAGCAAAACATAGTCAAATGGATGAATTTTGGAGTAATTCCAATTGGAGGACGTTCGTGAGTCACTTGGCTTGATCGTATCAAAATTTCAGACTTTTCTACCAAGCGGTTATTTTCTGGCGATAAAATAAAGGAGCAGTGCGCGGTGCTGGAATAGTGACGATTTGGGCTTTTATTGCGTTTTGGAGCCCAAGATGACCTCAGATGGGTTCATGGCCTTCTGGAGAAGTGTTCGGAACGTTTTTATCTTTAAAACGAGCTATATTGGGCTGGATTTGGAGCAGATTTGAGGCCAAAACGTGGCTGGGCAGATTGGGGGCAGATTCTCCTAATCCAATTTGGACTTTATTTCCTAGTATTATCTTATTTTAACCTAGTTTCCTTGTGGGGATTGGGCAGCTAGGTTTTAGGAGGTATTTAAGTTATTTTTCACAGCAAATTTAGGACTTCTCTTTTGGCTTTTGAACGCGACTTTGCTAGGGTTTTTGAAGAACTTCTACTTCAAGGTGTTTTCGATCTTTATTATTTTAATGAAGAACTTGATTATTTTTATTATGAACATGCGTAACTAACTCTCTTTTGCTAGGGTGAGGCCACGAGCCTTAGCAAGAATATGTAGTTTCTGTTCAATTTGCTTATGATTATATGCATGCAGGTTTTCGAATTATTCATCACTGGGTTAAACTATCTAAGTGTCTTGATGCTTGATCACCATTAGGATGTTTAGAAAAGTAATTTGATGCAGTTTTGGTCGGAGGTCGGTCCCTGAAATTGACGAAGGCTTTTTGTGATTAATATGTGCAAGTTCACTTAGGATGAATACCACGTCTTAAGGGTTGCATGGTTTTTCAAAAGGTTTCACAGAACTTAATGAGTCATGTATGTTTAGATTTGATCTGAATACCACAGACGGATTGCATGTGTGATATACGCTCTATGTTGGGGGTCCAAGTAGGCATATGTTAGGAATACCTAACCTTCGAAATATGCATGTATAGGTCATAAGTAATTGGGAGAACTATATAGAATTGTTAAGGTGACGGCGGATCCCTAGTGCTTTCTTAATTTGATTTCTAAAAACACAACTGTTTCTCTTGCCCTTAGCTTTAAGTTTGCATATTGCCTTATTTTTATTAATTAAATTCGTTTTAAGTTAAGGTCTTAAAATCAAACATCTCAACTTTCTCTTTTACAGTAATTAATTAGAATTTGGTTGCTACGAGTTATTTAATAATCCCTGCGGAGAACGACCTTGCGAGAATCATTTATACTACAATAACCTTGTCATTCTTGCAAGTTTTGTAGGAGTTTTAACCCTGTTTGCGCAGGTACAAAAAGCCTATCAGAAGTCATTGATTTCGAAGATCCTGCTCAAGCCCGGGGATTCTTGAGAATTCGAGCTCTCATCAATTCACAACTCCCTCTCCCCACTGGCTTTTGGTTAAAGAGAAGAGATGGCACTGAATCTTGGGTCGAATTCCAATTCGAGCGACTTTCTGACTTCTGCTTCCAATGTGGACGGTTGGGTCATGCCCTGAAAAGCTGTAAATTGGGTTAAACTGATTATGGGCTGTGTTCGATCCGTGTCCTTTTCTGTTGTCGTCAATGGCCAACCAGGTAGAACTTTCAACCCTTCCAGAGGGATTCGTCAAGGTGATCCTTTGTCACCATATCTCTTCCTTTTTGTAAGTGAAGCTCTATCTCATATGATTCAAAAGGCTGTTGATACTAACTATTTGCAAGGGCTCAAAATCAGTAAACAAGGACCAACTCTCTCCCACCTATTATTCGCTAATGATTCCTTATTCTTCCTCAAAGCCACGTATAGGAACAGCCACAATATGATGCACCTCTTAAATGCCTATTGCACAGCCTCTGGGCAGACCATAAGCTTGGCAAAATCCAGCATCTTTTTCAGCCGGAATACTCCTTTGGGGCTGAGAAGGAACATATGTTCTATATTTGGCATAAGGGCAGTTGATGATCTAGGGAAATATTTGGGACTACCAACATCTTGGGGCCGCGCAAAAGGGGAGGCAGTATCGTACATCAAACATCGCATCCACCAAAAACTACAAGGCTGGAAGCAAAGTGTTTTATCGCAGGTGGGGCGTGAGATTATGATTAAAGCCATGGCTCTTGCTATCCCAACTTACCCCATGAATGTCTTCAAGTTACCTATCTCTTTATGTAGAGAAATCGATGCCTTGCTTGCCAAGTTTTGGTGGGGACAGAAGGAAGATGAAACTAAAGTTCATTGGGTTAGTTGGAAGTCTCTGGGCATATCAAAAGTTGAGGGAGGTATGGGATTCTGGAGCTTGCAAGAGTTCAATCTAGCTCTGTTGGCAAAACAAAGCTGGAGGATCTTGGATGAACCTAATTCTCTGTGGGTTCGTGTGCTAAAAGGCAGATATTTCCCTAATGGAGATTTTAGAGATGCTGTAAAGGGTGGTTGGGCCTCTTGGGCATGGGCTAGTATTCTAGATGGGCGGAACATCATCATGCAGGGTGCTCATCGCCAGGTATTGAATGGTTCATCAACTCGGATTTGGACAGATAATTGGATCCCTCATCTCCCGGGTAATCGACTCCAACCGGTTATGGGAGCGGACTTAAACTTGGATATGTATGTTGAAGATATTATTGATCACGAGAATGGCATTTGGAACCTTACTCCTATCCGTCACCTTATCTCTGCGGAGGAGGAAAATGCAATTCTCAACACTCCCTTTGGGAGTAAGGAGGCCAGTGACCGTCTTATTTGGCCAAATGAAAAGAATGGCCGGTACTCGGTAAGATCTGGATACCACTGGTTACAGTCAAGAATTTCCAGACCCAACCCTTATTCCCCATCTACCTCTTCCATGGCGCCCCCTAAATTATGGAAGCTCCTATGGAAAATTCAAGCCACACCAAAGATCCAAAATTTTATGTGGAGAGCTCTCCGTAACTACTTAGCTACCTATGAAAAATTGTTTAAAAGGAAAATTGGTCGGTCTCCTCTTTGCCAAATTTGCTCCACACACCCAGAATCAACTGAGCACATTCTGTTACTTTGCCCATGGGTGCAGGGGGTTTGGTTCGGGGGCAACTTGAACTACAGAATCAACCACTTGGAAATCACCTCACTCTGGCATTGGCTCCATGATATTCTACTCTCCTACTCTAATCGCATCGTTGACCAGAATTGGCTTGCCACACGAATTGTTTTTACTTGCTGGAACATTTGGAAATCACGCTGCAAGGCTATCTTCGAACACAAAACTCCATCACCTCACTCTACCATTACTGCTACAAGGGTAGGGATCAACAATTTCATGGAAGCTGTTAAACTCTCTCGCTCTCCCCATAATACAGCCAATGAGAGAACTTCTACATCTCCAATATGCTGGAATCCGCCTAATGTTGGCATAATATAGGTTAATGTTGATGCCTCTTGGAACCATAATAATCGCCGGGCTGGTATTGGAGTAATTTTGCGCGACTCTTGCTGTAATTTCATTGCAGCCAAGGCCATCCCTTCCACTGCATCTTCGGCTCTAGAGGCGGAAGCCCAGGCTGTTCTTCATGGCTGTGAATTGGCTCATGCTCTCGCCTATACAAGCGTGATAATTGAATCGGATTCGAGAGGTATCATACAATGTTTGAATGGGGATATTGCTAGGGGAGCGTGGGCAATTTATCCCATTTTGAATCGCATCAGAGAGCAGTAAACTCTTTTCCACTCGTGCAGATGGTCTTGGATCTCGCGTGTGGCCAATGAAGCGGCTGATTTAGTGGCGTCGCTAGCAATGGCAAGGATGAGCAATGAAGTTTGGGTCCACAGACCCCCATCCTCGCTAACTCATGTTATGAACAAGGATGGGCTGCCTTGTCCCCCCCACGTGTAATCTGTTCTTCCCAAGCTAGTTAGAGTTGACAACGGATTTTGTCCTTGTCTGATGTTTCTCTCCTCTTTTAGCTTACTTTTGTGATTGTACTGGCATCTCTTTGTCTGCTAGTGTTTGTTGGGGCACCATCCAGTTCCCTTTGTGGATTTGGCCCTCTGTTGATGTTGTTCTGTTTGCGGTTTCTCTGCTGATTATGAAGGCATCTTTTCGTCCAAAAAAAAATTAAAAAAATACAAAGGTAATACAACCACATCTGATTGCCGTTATATTGTCTTCCTATTGCCCTCTTATTGCTGCCATATCACTTTTTTTACCTATGTATTGGCAATTATAAAGTTAAAATTGGACATCAGGTGTACGTTCTGTCATCTAATTGCCGTTATATTGTCTTTCTATTGCTTCCTTATTACTGGCATATCAATTTTTTCATCTATGTATTGGCAATTATAAAGTTTAAGATGAATATCAAGTTTACGTATTGTCATCTGATTGCTGTTATATTGTTTTCATATTGCTCTGTTATTGTTGCCATATCAATTTTTTCAACACTGTCTTGGAAATTATAAAGTTGAAGTTGGACATCAGATTTACATAGTGTTATCTGTTGTCTGCCGCGCAAATCTCACAGCCTGGAGTTCCGGGCCGAGGGGATGTGCGTGGACACGCGGCTTCCTGTTTTTGGGTGCGGTGCGGTTGTGCGCGGGCGTGCCAGCACGGTCTACCGTGCGTCGAGGTGTGGTTTGGATGGAAGTGGTGAAATGGTGCGCCTGTTTGGACTTGACTTTTAACCAAACGATTGTGGCCGAGAGAGGAACTAATCTCGGCCGTCAGGTTCACGGCCTGAGCTACAAGGCCGTTTAACGGGGGTGTTGATGGTGGTTTTAGGGCAGTGCTCCGGTGCGCTGCTCAGTGAGCGGCGGTCGTATGATATATGGGGTGAATGAGCGAATAACAGAGATGGTGCTCCGGCGCCTTGAAAGTCAAGGGTCGTATGATATATTGATGAATGGATTTTCCTTACAAACTAACACTACTCCTAGGAAAGCAAGTAAAGATATTGAAAGTGCATTACAGGAAAATATAAGTTGCTCCGTGGGAGGCTTTGGTTTGGTGTTTGAACCCTTTGAATGTAGCTTGAGCCTTGTATTTATAGGAAGAGTTCCTGGAGGAGTAATCGAGGCTTGAAATCTGCATGGTGGAGCCTGATCAGAGCAAGTGGGTAGTCCAATCGACATTTGGGATCGTGAAGCATGGTGGTGTGACCCCATGAATCCCGGTGAATCTCGGCCGCCGTCCTAATCGTGGTTTCTGCGCAACTGGCCGTGGGGACGCATTTATTGTTCTGATAGTTAGTCACCCAATCTCTCAAGCTGCAAGAATTCTTGTGAGAATGTCCGCGTCTAATCACTCTGTTTTCTGTCGCCAAATCCAGACTTCAGTCACTTCCCACCTTCCCTCGTGCACTAAATGCCTATTCTTGGCCAGTGGGTTTGCTGCAATAAACAGAGGCACTATTTCATTAAATGAAGCGTGGGACCCTGCTGCCACTTGATGATCTGATTTTAATATCTTTGGCCGTGATTTTGTTCGGCCTCGGCCTCGGCCTATAATCGAGGTCGAGATGATCGTGCCTTAGCAACTTTTCTTCTGTCTTCAGGAAGGCCAGGTATCTCGGCGAAACGCCGCGTTTTGGTTCCATGAATAAGTACTAGGGCCGAGAAAATGAGCTCCCTCGGCCAGTTCCTGGCCGTGATTGATTAGGTACAAACATCTGTTTGTCGTTATATTGTCTTCCTAGCTTTCTTATTGCTGCCATATCACTTTTTTATGAAGCAGACCCAGAGTAAATAATGTGAGAAAGAAAGCAGCAAAAAAAGAAACAGAATACAAACACCTATGAGTATACACCAACCATATTCAGTTCTTTCCAACATATCAGTAAGTGTCTCATACATTTCCAGATTCATTAGCATAGTGATTCTCTTTAAAAGAGTAACTCACAGCAGAAACTAAATCCTTATCTTCATACAGAACTTTTCTGGGTTCTTTCAAGCCTTCACTCGCTTCCTAAATCACAAAGCATATCCAAAATCAGAAGTGCAGATTGTAAAACACACTTCTGATAAGGTTTAGACTGAAATCATATCAAGTCAATTTATCCTTTACTTACCTGCTCAACACTAAGTTTCAAATCATCAGTCTTATATTTCTGCACCAAGAAAACAAAACACACCTTCAAACTCCACTATAAACAAAATATCTACAATCCGATTGGTTGTAAAAAAAAAGAAAAAAAAAAAAAAAACAGGTGTAGACACTTTTTCGATAGAACTACTTATCTTCTCTTAGATAGCGGTCGATCGGTTCGCATCTATGGTCAATCATGTTTAACTACTTACACAATTTTCAAATGATAAAAGTTGTGTTATGTAATAATAGACCAACGTTTTTATATAGTGATGATAAATCGAATTTAATATTTGTAAAAATAAGCATTTTTATAAGTTGAATTATTTACTTCCAATATAAGCCTAATTATTTATTTTCCCCGCCCCAATATCAATTTGTAATTAAAAACAAAGTTAAATATGTATATCTAAATATAAATAAGTTAAAGAAAATGGCAGCAACTTGGGGTTTTTTTTTCCGAAGAATAATGCGCATTTTGGTGTTTTCACAAAATATATGAAGGTAATTTGGGTACAAAAAATCTCATTCCGATCCATCCTTGCCTAATCCCACCTGCCCCTCATCCCCTCAGGAATTCAATTCCCCCCGTATCATGAATTAGACAAATGATTTTATGTGGGGGCACCACGTTGCTTTTCATTCCCAATGACAGGAGAAAAACTTCCCTGGCACGGGTATGCCAGGGTCAGCCATCCACATCAGTATCCCAATTCAATGAAATCTCGCCACCTGTCAAGTTATCTGACTTCCCATTTGATTCCTTTTTTTAGTGAAACCTCCCACATAATATTTTAAGAATACTTTTAGTATGTACAAAATCTCCAGAATACCCTCCCCACCCATTCCTACCTCTAACCAAAATCTTTTTCTTTTTTTTAATGTCGAATAAACCAAATACCCTTCTTGTTCCCGTGCTTTCTCTTCTTCCCCAGCACTACTTGGAATCCATAGCAGCCATACTCCTCCACACACCAGGTTCTCTCTCTCTCTCTCTCTCTCTCTCTCTCTGCGTTCTCCCTTTCAAGCTTCAACACCTAACCTTCAAACCCATACCACAGCCACCCTCCACCGCAGCATAACCACCCAACGCCCCCTTCCCCCGTGACCACCGCCCTCTAACCCCCAACAAACCCAGAACCCTAACCTAGCAGGGGCATTCGAAAAAACAGAGAGAAGAAAATGGTACAAAAGCAATTGCTGCTTCAGTGATGGGTTATGACTTGAGTGAGTTTTCGACAACAAAAAAAAGGACTTGAGTGAGTTGAGTTTTGAAGAAAATGGAATGGAAGCAAGTTGAGCGAGAAATATCCCAGAAAAGAAGAGAAATCACTTTTCATTAAAAAAAAAAGAAAAGAAAAAGAAAAGAAAGCACTAGATGGGTTTTTGGTTGGAAGAGAAGGTTGGAATCGGTGGGAGGGTATTCTGGAGATTTTGTACTGATTAAAAGTATTGTTAAAATATTAAATGATAAATTTTATTATAAAAAAAAAATTAAATGGGAAGTCAGAGAACTTAACAGGTGGCGTGATTTCATTGAGTTGGGATACTGATGTGGATGGCTGACCCTGGCATACCCGTGCCAGGGAAGTTTTTCTCCAATGACAGAGACCCTTTCCCACTTGAAGTATGTAAACATGCCCTTAATTAAACTGACGTCATTAAAATTTTAAACCACATGTTAAACTCATTCAACCGATCTGGTCTGGTTGATTAGCACCATTTTTTCAACAACAAAAAAAAAAAAGCATGACGGGTCCACTTTGGCCAGTTTTTCGTTGCCCTGCCCTATTGACAGTAGTGGCATAAACCCATTTGTTTTGGTAAAGTACCATAAAATATATTGTGAACTTGTGCATGGTTGATTTTTTATTGAGGACCTAAAAAAATATAAATGGTTCGGATTATGGAATACAATAGTACACAGTTATATATATTTGATTAAATATTATAGAGTTAGTTTAAATAAGTCGTTAGCTCTGTATTAACTCAATAATTAGGTCCATAATGAGGTGTCATGATAATAATAGCGTTTTTTTATAATGTTCAATGAGTACACATTTGCGAAACACTATTTATCATGATAGAAACAATGTATTTTTTTCCTAGTAACTCATGTTTGGACATTTGTTATGGTAATGTGTACCTCCCCATATTTTCTAGTTTCTTAAATTTTGTTTGGTTGACAAGGAAAAAAAATGGAGAGAAAAATGAATAAATCACAAGACAACATTAAAAATATAAATTTACAAGTGGGTTTGAGTAGTTTACAAGTTGCCGAGCATAATTACAACACAAAAAATACATCCCATATATACAATTCACTATGCCAAAAAAGGGCTTTAGCAACGGATAAATCCGTTGCCTATTACACATAAATACCGTGGTATTCAAGCCTGTTGCCTATTACAATGTAATAGGCAACGGATATTATCCGTGGCTGTTTAATTAAGAAAAACATGCGTCTATTTTCTTATTCGTAGGAATTTTATCTACTATGTTAGTTAGATATATTTAAGGAATATGTTTCTGATTCGTGAACTGGATTCAATACTAGGAGAATATAGGTCTAACATTGACCTGGACAAACCAGGGAAATAACAAAAACATAACAGGCTATAATGGAACATGGAAGCCGCTGTAGCAGTAGTTTATTATTTGATAGTTACTTGAAAAAAATTATAATAATAAAACCAACATCTTACATGAAACCCCCGGCAATGGACATTCTTTTTCTTTCAGATCATTTAAAAGCTATTTAAACTTTGAATTTAATTCCCTCCTAAGCCAATCAGTTTAACAAAGAATTCTACAATTGCACACATCTTGTCCAGCAACAGTCAATAAGCAATCCAATCCAATCCAATGAAGAGACAACCTGGTTTCCTCTTGACAATAATAACGTTGCTACTGCTGTGTATAACTAAAGGCCCAGTAGCAGCACGAATAACCAACTTTACCACAAATCAGTCTGCTCTTCTTGCTCTCAAATCCCATATCACCAATGATCCTCACAACATCTTGACCACCAAATGGTCCACCACTACCTCTATTTGCAACTGGGTGGGCGTTACTTGCGGCGTACACCACCTTAGAGTCACAGCCTTGAACCTTTCTTACATGGACCTCACAGGCACCATTCCTCCCCATCTAGGCAACCTCTCATTTCTTGTTAAGCTGCACTTCAGAAATAACAGTTTCCATGGTACCTTGCCCCAAGAATTGGCCCGTTTACGCTGACTGCAGTTGATTAACTTCGGATTCAACAATTTTAGGGGAACCATTCCAGCGAGGTTCGAGTCCTTATCCAAACTTCAAGCCTTCAATATTTTTGGTAATATGTTTTCAGGTTCCATGCCTGCTGCAATCTTCAACTTATCTGCACTGCAAGTAATTAATATGGAAAATAACCAGCTATCAGGTGCGCACCAACAACCAACTATCTAGGAATCTATTGTTGATCAATCATTACATTATGTTTATACCATAATGAACGGTCAATAAGAACAGAACACGTGGACAAGATCGAGTCTGGTCAAAGTCGCCTTCGGCACCCAGAACCTGGTCAAAGTTGCCTTCGGCACCCAGGCTACCGATTCCTCCATTAGAGCAACACCCTCTCCTGGGACACGTGGCACGCTCACAATCGACGTCCAGAGTCCCACATTGAAATTCTACATCAAGTGCACACCTCCCAAGGCCTACAAAGGAGGCCAACTACCCCAAAATAGAGGTAATTAGAACTTACGGCATACAAGCCTATTGATCTGACAGTTGAACTTTCTAAATCCCAAACTTACTTAAGCATCGGAGAGTCTTTGGCCGGTACCACACCGGTGCCCTAGGTCTTACCGAGCGTATTCTCTTTTTGCAGATCACGCTCCCAACCGAGGCCTTAAGGATACCGAAGGCATAAAATTACTAAGTTGACCCTCAAAGTCAAAGAACCACTTTTTGGCGTCAACAGTTTGGCGCCGTTTGTGGGAAAGATAAACAATCGACCCTTTATCCCTAAAAATGGGGACCACTCAAAAAAGTACGTTCTTACCACAGGAGGGAGTACCGTTGGCATGCCTGGAGGAGCAAGCCCAGTGCTGCCCCCATACACGCCGGCAGCTAACCCTCCTGTACTCCAAACTGCTGCCGAGGAAGAGCTTCTAGCTCAAGTCGTATCCCTTCGACAGGGCATGGCTAGGTTACAAGAACACAACAATCTCCTCTCGTCCAGAGTGGACGAGACGCAACAGTTGCTTAACCAGCAGCAGATGCAAAACATTCAGACTGATCGATCGTCTCAGAGCCTGCAAACTCCCCATCTGAGGAAGAAGGGCAAGAAGGTGGCAAAGGCAACGCCTGCGCCGTCTAAACAATTGGTAGTCCCGGCACCAAAGAATAAGCCCCATGTGCTGAAGAGTGCTGGACCGGGAAGCCGAGGGGCAAACCGAACGGTAGGGATCGCCAATCAGGATAAATGCACACCTAGATGATCCCCGATTGAGAGGTCTGGGGAGGAGGTCACCGATACGAAGGATACCAGTTCTCGAGTCAACGGCAGAGTCTGACCATGAGTACGCCCCTTCCTTAAAACGGTCATCCACTTACCGTACGGCAACGCTGACGAGGCACTCAGAGGTCAACTCGATCGAGAACCCTCCGCAATCAGAGCATCACACTACAAAGGCAACGCCTGCGCCATCTAAACAATTGGTAGTCCCGGCACCAAAGAATAAGCCCCATGTGCTGAAGAGTGCTGGACTGGGAAGCCGAGCGGCAAACCGAACGGCAGGGATCGCCAATCAGGATAAATGCACACCTAGACGATCCCTGATTGAGAGGTCTGGGGAGGAGGTCACCGATACGAAGGATACCAGTCCTCGAGTCAACGGCAAAGTCTGACCATGAGTACGCCCCTTCCTCAAAACGGTCATCCACTTACCATACAGCAACGCCGACGAGGCACTCAGAGGTCAACCCGATTGAGAACCCTCCGCAATCAGAGCATCACACTACAGAGGAAATTCCGAGCCGAGATCCGGTAATTCGCCTCCTCTTGCAGAGGATGCAGAAGATGGAAGACGATAAGACCCGCTCACAGGAGCCTGACTGGGGAAGGCTTCGGCCAGGACCCTTCACCGAGCGCATCAGGCGCTCACGGCAGGATAGAGACGGGCAACCCATACGCATATCCGCTTACACAGGAGTGGAGGACCCCTTAACACACCTTCACTCTTTCCAATCGGCCGTAGGGTGCCGAGGATTGAGCGACGAAGGGCAGTGCCTGCTGTTCCCCTCTTCGCTCACAGAGGCGGCTCTGAATTGGTTCTACCGTTTGGAACCAGGGACAGTCGACTCCTTCGACGAGCTGAAGCAGATCTTCCTGAACCATTTCATGATTCAAACGGACAGACTGTACTCTGCCGATGACCTGTATTCCGTCCGGCAGAAGGATGACGAGCCGTTGCGTGAATATGCCGTACGATTCAGCCATGAGTACTCGAGATGTCCGGTTACCGATGACAGGGCAGCCTACGGCGCCTTCAAGAGTGGCTTACGGTCCTCACACTTTCGGTATCTGGTGCACAGCAGCAATTGGCGTACGTATGATGAGCTCATGAAGCAAGAGGCAATCCACGCCAAAGCCGAATACTTCAATTCGAAGGCCGAGCCAATGAACCCATACAGCGGTCCACAATGGCACAGGCATCGCCATTCGCGTCAACGGCACAACCTGCCGAATACCCTGAGAGCCACAAGCGCAAAGATGCCGGAAGCTCCCAAAAGGGGCATTCCAAGAAAAATAAGAGCAGGTACGACATGGACAGCTACCAAGCACCATTACCAGCGCATAACCAGGGGACGGAGGTGTTCACCCTGCTCAACACCTCCTACGAAGCGGTGCTGATGAACGAGAATGAAATAATCCCGAAGCTAGCGTTCCGAAAGCCTAGTCGGCAGGATGGCCGGGATACAGGAAAATTCTGCCGATACCATCAGCAGAACAGCCACAATACTGAGGACTGCATAAGCTTACGAGAGATCGTCGAGTGGCTCATTCGGGAAGGGAAGCTGGATCAGTACATAGCCAGGCCACAGCAGGCGCCAGTACCGAATGCCAATCGGCAAATCAATATGATCAGTACGATTAGCGGAGGCCCAACCCTCGCCGGGGCATCTAACCAGTCAAGGAAGCAGTATGTCAGGGCGGCACAATACCCCCAAGTCCTCGGCATTGAAAATAGCCGGCACACTAAGATGCCGAAGGTCAATTGGGAACCCATCACCTTCTCCGAGGAAGAAGAAGAAGGGATCATCTACCCACATGACGACCCCATGATCATCCGAGCCGAGATTGCCGAATTCGATGTCGGCCGAATCATAATCGACACTGGGAGTTCGGTAAACGTCATCTTCACTGATGCGTTTAAGGAACTCGGAATAGATGACAGCCAGGTCAACCGACAACTCTCGCCTCTCCTTAGCTTTTTGGGAGACTTGGTCCAGCCGATCGGCAGTGTCAGCTTGCCAATCGCCTTTGGCATAGCCCCACGAAGGACCATGGTCTACGACCAGTACCTTGTGGTGGACTGCCCGATGGCATACAACGTCATAGTTGGCCGAACGGCACTCACGGCGATAAAGGCCCACTTGTCCCCTCACATGCTACTCATGAAGTTCCCAACCTGCTACAGCACGGGGGCAATCAGGGGCGATCAGTTGAGCGCTCGGAACTGCTATGCCGCGGCGTTGAAATTAGCAGCCCCTCAGAAGCAAAAAGAGACCTTCACGGTCGTGGACTTGCCGAATGGCAATGACCCAGTGGATGATCCAAGGGAAGAAACGCCTCCTTCGGTGGCACAACCTGCCGAGGATCTTGAAACCGTGGCGCTAGACGAAGCTCAGCCAGACCGGTGTGTGCGGATCGGTACCATGCTAAACGCCATCCTTCGACAGAACTTGGAAGTCTTTGCCTGGTCCTACAACGACATGCCGGGTATATCCCCTGACGTCATTAGCCATAAGCTGAGCATCTCACCAGCGTTCAAACCTATCAGGCAAAAGCGCCGATCCTACGATACCGAACGGTATGAAGCCATGAAGAACGAAGTGGACAAACTCATGACCATAGGCTTCATCCGGGAGGCCGTATACCCGGATTGGCTGGCAAATTCTGTCATGGTTCGGAAGGCAAAAGGCGGATGGTGAATGTGTCAAGACTATACCGATCTGAACAAAGCCTATCTGAAGGATAGCTTCCCGTTGCCCCGCATCGATCAGCTGGTTGACGCCACTGCCGGTCACGAATTGCTCAGCTTCATGGACGCATACTCTGGATACAACCAGATCTTCATGCACCCTGCCGACAGCAAACACACGGCGTTCATAACAGACAAAGGCCTATACTGCTATAACGTCATGCCGTTCGGCTTGAAGAATGCGGGGCAACCTACCAGAGGCTGGTCAATCGAATCTTTGCAGAGTAGATCGGCAGCATGATGGAGGTCTATGTGGATGACATGCTGGTAAAGAGCCGAACGGCAGGAGAACATCTGAAGAACCTATCCCTCATGTTCGGCATCTTGAAGGATTACCGAATGAGACTCAACCCAACGAAGTGCGCCGTCGGCGTATCTTCTGGGAGATTCCTCGGTTTCATGATCAGCCAGAGGTGTATCGAGGCAAACCCCGATAAAATCAAAGCCATAATCGACATGGAGGTGCCGAAGACACAGAAGGACATCCAGAGCCTTACCGGACGAGTGGCGGCCCTCACTCGCTTCATCTCCAAGGCCACCGACAAGTGTGCTCGTTCTTTAAAGCCTTGAAAGGGGGCAAACACCATATAAAATGGACTGCCGAATGCGATAAGGCATTTCAAGACTTGAAGGACTACATGGGCAGGGCCCCTCTGTATTTATCGGTATCCAACACTGCCGTCAGCTCTGTACTGATACGGATACCGGAGAAGGCAGAACTGCCGATCTTCTACGTCAGCAAGGCCCTGCAAGGCGCAGAGTCTCGGTACCCTCCACTCAAGCAGCTGGCTTTACACTATGACAAAATTGACTTTTCACGTCGGGGAAATACCGTTGCTAAAGGTACCCAACAACCGATGTATTGGGAACCGATGCAAAAGATATAGTGATACGCTTCGGACATTCCCCGTCGCTAAAGATGAGTTACGACTTCGCTCTTCCATAATCGCCGATGCATAAAGTGTTACCATATGCCAAAAAGAGCGTTGACCTCCGATGCCTAAACCTTTAATAGCATCAGGGAATATATCAGCGCTGATGCTAAATACTCATTATAGCATCAAAGGTTTTGATTATACTGAAGCGTGTTCTAACTTACCACTTTAGAAAAGATGCCACTAATGTTGCAAATTATGGTCTACGCCTTCGTTTTTTGTATTTATGCTGATGTGGAAAGCCTACAAATGGTTTGACTTTCTACAAATATTATTGACCCTTCGATTTTTTTTTTTTAGTTTTCAACAACGATTTTAACTAGAAAAATAACCATAATAGTTTATACCATAAAACTTGAAGATTCAAAAGTAATTACATTGTTTACCAATCTTGATTCCTACTATATCCATACAAAATACCACATCCATAGCAGTAACCTATAATTACAAAATACCATATCCAAAGCATTAACCTATAGTTGTTGTATCTTCCACAATTTGTACTTGGTCTCCACATTCAGCTGTCAATTTGTATTGAGTCTGCATTTTTGGAAATACAAAAAGAAACTGGGAGTAAGTAACAGGAATTTGAACATAGATAAGTTCTAGAAAAGAATATACCTGGGAGAAAATTGTATGTGCCGCAAAAGCTGAATTTCTGATTTCCACTTAATCTTATTGACAAAAAAGAAGAGAGAGATAGAGGAAAAAAACCTGCAAACGAACTATTGAAAGCTGAGTGATAAACTTTTCATTATATCCTGTAATTCCTCATCGCTGTCCAAAACAGAAGTGCAGAAAAATGAACAAAACAAAAAGTGGTTCTGATTAATTCTTAGGGCTCATGTCAAAATTGATAAGGTGAAGTAGAAAAAAAAAGTATCGTTTAAGCAGATTGCCAAGAGATTGACCCAATAAAAAAGACTGCCAAGCTCACCCAAAGATGGCCTAATATTTGAAGAGAGATTGGGCATTCATTTAGTCATTTAGGGCTGTTTGAATAGTTGAACACAGGATTGCACAAGATCATTTTGTTTATTAGTCCAATTTGCCCCTCTACATAGTACTTCACCTTATATCAGCCAATCCTTTATGATGCCTTGCCATTGGCCTCCACAATGAATGTTTAAACATAAGAAATTCGAATTAGCTATTTTGATCATGTTACGTTTTACAATATTTTTGGGGTCCATCCTTATCTTTTCCAAACACCTGACATCTTATGAGATAAATGATATGATCTGTGATGATGAGGAAAAAAGAATCTGTGGAAATTGATAAATGGTGCAAATGAATCCATGGGACCATGATGACAGTATACACAATAAGGTAAAATAAGTCATGCAAATATGCAATCATGATAATATACATTATTTTCAGCATAATGCATAACAAAGGAACTACCTTATATCAAATTCTTCCGACTTTGCACAGCTTCTTGGGCAGCTTTGACTGCTTCATTATTGATTCCAAGATTGGAACAGAAGCGCCTCTGCAGTTAAGTTGCTATTAAGTCAGTGGAAACTACAAACTAGGAAAAAAGTAACTTAGAATTCATGCCTAGATAGCTCACCATAAAGTCCCCACCATGTATTGTTCCCATATCCACTGACTGACCCTTCTCTAGTCCCAGTTGTTTCACTATATATTCTTTTGCTCGGCCAATTTCCTTCTATGATAATGATAAATAAAAATCAGTATTTGGTGAACATTATGAATCAAAAGTGAAAAAGAACACGTTTATGGTGAACATTATGAACATCAGTCACTATAACACGTTTATCAGCCTACACATAAAGAGGAATATAAATTATGCTTGAGTAAGCATGTGACCCATATAGCAGCCATAATGGAGTAAACATACACTTCAAATTTTTATTTTTTTAAAACTCAAATCCAATCATGATACATTTGGAGTTGGTGTAATCATTCGAACGAGGTCCATATACATCAGATGTGTCAAAGAAAGTGATTCCTTTACTGAAGGCATATTTGATTATCGAGATTCCATCGTCATCAGTGACAGGAGAGTTGTAGACTCCAGTCAGGCCCATGCACCCAAACCCCAATTTTTAGACCTGAAAGGAAATCATAAATTCTGAACTAAAGCAGGAAAAATTGTCCCAAGGTTCAGTCTTGGAATCTGAATTCCCTTCCCCTCGGCCATATTATTTTTCCTCTATGTAATTTCTTTTGATCCCTTTCCTTTTAGATCAATCCCAAATGTAAATTGGATTTGTTAATACAAAGTCTACCCTGCGTTAGGACTAAATCATTGGATTATTTTCCACCCAATAAGTCAGCTTTTTGGAAAAACTGGGTTTTAGAGTCGTAATTTGAAAACTATGAACAGGAAAGGATAAGTTGAAGAATAACAAAAACAAAATGCATTGCAGTTTTTTATCAAACTGCACAGTAATAACTCAATGAACCAAAAAGCAAAGCCATCATGAAATCAAGTTATGTAAATTTCAGAAAAATTCAATCCAATCAGAAACAAATCCACATAAATCCCCAATCTAATCGCCATAATAGAAAGCAAAACACAAAATTGACCAACCAAAAGGTACAAATCAACAACACTACAAACAGAGAGACATTAAGTTGAAGGAAACAAACCTCAAGCTTACAGATTGAACCAGAACCTGAACTAGTTCATTCGAATATGCAATCCTATGAAGATTGACAAATATGCAATCCACCGGTACTGCTCATTTGTGATAGTGATGTGATGGACATGCTTGAGAGAAAGGAACGAAGACGATGATGCAGAGGATAATGGCGACGACGAAGCGCGAGTGGTTGAAATTGCCCATCGCGTCCTCAGATCTGGATTCAAATCAAATCGAATCAGAGATATTAAAAGGGGGCTCAGAAATTAGGTTTTGTTGGTTCTAATTTTTAGGGTTTAGGAGAAGATGGCGATAGAGATGGAGGAAAAAGAGGATGGCGGCAGATATTGAGGACGTAGAAGAACTTTAAACAGACGACCGACGAGCACAGAGTGACTGTCTGTGACGGGGATGAGAGAGTACGGTGACTGTGGGTATAGCGAGAGAGGGTTTAGGGTGAATGAGGGTATTGCGAGAGAGAATAGAGGGAGTTTGAAGGTGAGAAGATGGGAGCTCACTGTAGTATGTGGGTATCAAGAGAGGGAAAGTTTTGGAGAGAAGGGGGAAATCTGAAATACACGCTAAGGGACTGAAATTTTTTAGGGCAAAATCACTGTAGCAGTCAACTATAGGCTTTTGGCATCGGACCTAAATTGGCGCTTAAATTTACTTTTCGCCCAAAAATTTTACGCTTCAGTATAATTCTATCATCGATGCTAAGTATAGTCAATAGCATCAGTAGTAAAAACCAAATATTTGTGCTGATGCCTTTATATACTTTTAGTCCTATTATTTATAAAATCGATGCCTAAAATACTAACAGCATCGGTTTTTAGATTTATCAATGCCTATATGGTGTTGTGTAAAGTAAAATTTGGCATAGTGTTAGCTTTGGTCGTCTTTGCCCGAAGGTTGCAGCCCTATTTCCAGGCCCATACTATCGTCGTCCTAACCAACCAACCTCTTCGGCAAGTTTTTCAAAAACCTGAAACATCCGGCAGGTTGGTGAAATGGGCGATCGAGTTGGGAGAGTTCGATGTACAGTTCAAACCCAGACCTACTGAGAAAGGACAGGCCGTAGAGGATTTCATCTCCGAACTAACGCCTTCGGACGCATCGGAACCTGGGGATAGCCCTCCACTAGTAGACCTACCGAACGGTAGCCACTTCGACCAGTGAATTCCCGTCTGGATCCTGCACGTGGACGGCTCGGTAAACCAACAAGGATGCGGAGCTGGACTGGTACTCACCGCCCCCGATGGAACCAAGATGGAATATGCCATCAGATTTGGCTTCCGAACGTCCAATAACGAGGCAGAGTACGAAGCCCTCTTAGCCGGCCTTCGGCTAGCAAAGAGAATGGGGGCTAAGCAGGTCAGCATCCACAGCGATTCACAACTCATCGTAAACCAGGTCACTGCCGATTTCGCAGTGAAGGATGCGTCTATGATAGCCTACTTGTCATCAGCACACCTATTGCTTCGGCAGTTTCAGGCCTACGAAATTCGGCAGGTTCCCGGATCAAAGAACAGCCATGCCGATGCATTAGCCCGACTAGCTTCGGCAATCAATGACAAGATTGGCCGACAGGTCCTTGTCGAGATCTTAGCCCAGCCAAGCACCACGTCCGTTGACGTATGTATCGTTCGGTATGAAGACACCTGGATGTCGCAGATATACATCTACTTAACGAACGGTACCCTCTCGGAGGACAATGCACAAGCAAGAAGGCTGCGTTTCCGATCGGCAAGGTACATCGTCATCAGTGACATTCTGTACAAACGCGGCTACACGACCCTATACATGAAATGCATCATCGAAGAGCAGGGCGAATATGTCCTTCGGGAGATCCACAGTGGTGTCTGCAGCGACCATTCCGGTTCCAGATCCCTGGCCCACAAAGCCTTCCGGCAAGGCTACTATTGGCCGTCCATGCATCGGGATGCAATTGCGATGGTGAAGAGGTGCGACAAATGCCAGCGGTTCGGCAATATTCCGCACCTACCTACCGAACTCCTTACGCCGATCGTAAGTCCTTGGCCGTTCGCCCAGTGGGGACTTGACCTAATCGGTCCAATGCTGCAAGGCAAAGGACAAGTTAAGTATGCAGTCGTTGCCGTGGACTATTTCACGAAATGGGTTGAGGTCGAAGCCTTGGCCACCATTACGGCAGCAAGGATCGAGGAATTTGTCTGGACGAACATCTGTTGCCGCTTCGACATCCCCCATGCCATCATCAGTGATAACGGCAAACAGTTTGATTCGGAGCTCTTCAGGCAGTTCTGCACTTGCCTCAAAATCAACCTATTCTTCGCCTCCCCAGCTCATCCTCAGTCGAACGGTCAGGTAGAAGCCGTGAATAAAATTATCAAAAAACTCTTGAAACGGCAACTCAACAGTGCCAAGGGCATACTATCCCCTAAGGGGAGACCCCCTTTAGCCTTGCATTCGGCTCCATAGGGGAGACCCCCTTTAGCCTTGCATTCGGCTCAAAAGCCGTTGTCCCCGTCGATATCGGCGAACCCTCCTACCGAACGGAAGGCTTCAAGCCGAGGGCAAACAAGGCCGCTCTTGCGTTGAGCCTAGACTTAATCGAGGAACGCCGAACAGTAGCAAACCTTCGGAACGAAGCGTACAAACAGCGCGTTTCTCGGTATTATGACTCAAGGGTCAGGCCCCGCTCCTTCAGAATCGGAGACTGGGTTATGTGCAAGGTTTCGCTTGCAACCAAAAACCCAACGGAAGGAACCCTCAGACCTTCCTGGGAAGGACCCTATGAAGTCATTGGCATCCTTAGATCCGGCACCTACAGGCTCCGAGGCACGGATGGGAAGACCCTCGGTCACCCATGGAATGTGGAGCATCTCAAGAGTTATTTTAAGAAAAGCCCCCTAGCCAACGGCAGGGTGGAATTTGTATTTTTTGCCTACGGCACCTATATATGAAATGAGATTATCCAGAGTTGCACATGTTTGGAACGTTATAGCCTATCGGCATTCATAAAAAAAAAATGTTTCGGTAGGGCTCATTATACACGAGCCACAGCAACATTGCCTACGGAAATTGAAAACTACACTCTTGTGTGTTTACTACCGATTCCAATTTGGCTTCATCTATTTTTTAAGTTTCTTGACAACATGCATTGGGTACGAGCCAACGGCAGTACAGTGCTCTGGAATTACCTACAGTATTCTCATCACGCACAAATTACTTGATTCTCTGATTGCCGACAGCAATGTCACTCAACTCAAAATGATATAGGGGGAATACGAGCCGACAGCTGTATTGAGCCAAAGGTACGAGCCAACGGCAGTACTACACTACCTTGGGTTTTGTCTGCCGAAGGTAATGTCACTTGGCTACTCAAGAAGCAAACTTGGCTATAAGCCATTGGGTCGGTAACTACCGAACTACTAGTTGCCGTGAGTAACTATCCTAAGCAGTTATCAGCCTACGGCAGTAACAAGCATGGATAAAATTCAAACATAAAATAAGCAAAAATGCACAAGTTTGAAACGAAAAATCACTTAAAATAAAAGGATGCCCTCGGCATCAAGGTGTTCAGAAAGATCGCCATATGGCGAGTACAAAACAAAAATTACAAATACAAGTCAAGGTTCAAATGGCAGCAGAGTCAGGGTCTTCAGTAGCAGCAGCAGGACTCCCTTCGGCAGCAGAAGCAGGGCCCTCCTCGGTAGTAGCGGCGGGACCCTTCTCGGCAGGAGCATCGTCTCTAGGGGCCTCCATCCCCTCGGAAGAGGAGGAGGATCGGCAATGAAGTTGAGGTTGAGCTTCCGGCCGGGGTTGTACCGCTTGAAATGGTAAATAAGGTCCGCCATTTCCGAGCCCACCTCTCTGTCCAAGAGGGTGGTGAACTCCTCAGATGAACGGTAGGCCTTTATCGCCTCCCGAACGGCAGCCTCGATCTCAGAAGCCTTGGCCCGCTCAGATTCCTCCAGCGCAACCCGCACCGCCTCTTTCGCCGCCTCGGCATCCCTTGCTGCCATTTCAGCCGCCCCGAGTGCCGACACAAGTTCTGCAATTTTAGCTTCCTGAGCCTTGACCTGCCGTTCGGTAGCCTGCTTGTCCAGCACAAGGTTGGCTTGGTCCTGCAATGCCTTGCCCACCTCAGCAACCCTAGCACGGCCTTCCTTGTACAGCCTCTTCGAGCGCTCAGCAGCATTGATGGCCCGCTTCATGCAGAGCCACAAGTCCATGGATGCCTGCAAAAGAACCAGTTAGCAAGTAATGCAAGAAACGGAAGCCAAAGGAGGAGAAGAAAGGGAACTTACGGCAACCTGCAGATGAAAGGCACGTCTTGCCTCATCCCGTAGCTCATTGATCTCGGACAGCTCCATCTGCGAACCAAGGATCATGTGGTCCGCAAATTGGACTATCTTCGACGGGCAAGCGAGGGTGACAAGCTCCACTGGGCCACCCTCCTCCTCGGCAGCCAAGGTTGCCTTCAGTGGATCTGACTGCCGGCTGCGCTTCGGTGTCATCTCTGCCTCTAGATCCACGGTCATGGGCCGTTTCCCAGAGGCGTTGGAGGTCGTTGCGACAGCACTCTTCCCGCCTTTGCCCGCAGACTGGGCCTCAGGCGCTCGCCTACTTGGCACTTCGGCAGCCAACTCCTTTTGCAGATCGGCGAGGGTTTGGTTCTCCGGATCAGCCACCGATGCCGGAGGTTCCGAGGTGGCTTCCGCCTGCCGATTTTTCTTCTTGCCCTGCAGCCTCATCATTAGGTGCCGCTTGGAAGAATCATTCATCTTCTTGGCCTCGGCGATTATCCTCTCCTCAGTCACTGCAAGGACAATAGTTTCGATACGAAAAAGGGCGAACTGTCTGCCGCGCAAATCTCACGGCATGGAGTTCCGGGCCGAGGGGACGTGAGTGGAAACGCGGCTTCCTGCTTTTGGGTGCGGTGCGGTTGTGCGCGGGCGTGCCAGCACGGTCTACCGTGCGTCGAGGTGTGGTTTGGATGGAAGTGGTGAAATGGTGCGCCTGTTTGGACTTGACTTTTAACCAAACGATTGTGGCCGAGAGAGGAACTAATCTCGGCCGTCAGGTTCACGGCCTGAACTACAAGGCCGTTTAATGGGGGTGTTGATGGTGGTTTTAGGGCGGTGCTCCGGCGCGCTGCTCAGTGAGCGGCGGTCGTATGATATATGGGGTGAATGAGCGAATAACAGAGATGGTGCTCCGGCGCCTTGAAAATCAAGGGTCGTATGATATATTGATGAATGGATTTTCCTTACAAACTAACACTACTCCTAGGAAAGCAAGTAAAGATATTGAAAGTGAATTACAGGAAAATATAAGTTGCTCCGTGGGAGGCTTTGGTTTGGTGTTTGAACCCTTTGAATGTAGTTTGAGCCTTGTATTTATAGGAAGAGTTCCTGGAGGAGTAATCGAGGCTTGAAATCTGCATGGTGGAGCCTGATCAGAGCAAGTGGGTAGTCCAATCGACATTTGGGATCATGAAGCATGGTGGTGTGACCCCATGAATCCCGGTGAATCTCGGCCGCCGCCCTAATCGTGGTTTCTGCGCAACTGGCCGTGGGGACGCATTTATTGCTCTGATAGTTAGTCACCCAATCTCTCAAGCTACAAGAATTCTTGTGAGAATGTCTGCGTCTAATCACTCTGCTTTCTGTAGCCAAATCCTGACTTCAGTCACTTCCCACCTTCCCTCATGCATTAAATGCCTATTCTTGGCCAGTGGGTTTGCTGCAATAAACAGAGGCACTACTTCATTAAATGAAGCGTGGGACCCTGCTGCCACTTGATGATCTGATTTTAATATCTTTGGCCGTAATTTTGTTCGGCCTCGGCCTCGGCCTATAATCGAGGCCGAGATGATCGTGCCTTAGCAACTTTTCTTCTGTCTTCAGGAAGGCCAAGTATCTCGGCGAAACGCCGCGTTTTGGTTCCACGAATAAGTACTAGGGCTGAGAAAAAGAGCTCCCTCGGCCAGTTCCTGGCCGTGACTGATTAGGTACAAACACGAACTATTATAAACGAAAGAAAAAGCTAGTACACTTACCCTCGGTAGGGTCGACGAGTCGGGCTCCTATCAAATTCTCGGTAAAAAGAAACTGCGGGTAGACTCTGGAACTGGCAGGGATTTTCTGTCTCACCCTTTCGATCTCCCAGATCTCAGCCTGAGAGGGGATCGGCTTCTTCAGTTTTCCTGCACAAGATAACAAAACAAAACGGTTAAGCCCCCCGAGCAAAAAAAGAATCAGTCACTTGCCTACCGTTCGGCATGGTCAAGACCTACCGGTAATTTGGAAGGTGGTGGGGACGTGAAACCCAACGGGGACTCCCGAGGGAGACTCCCAGTCTCCCGACAATATCACCCGCCGATTCCTCCAGGACTTTTGGGAAGTCGGCACAGCGTTCACAAAATGCCCTCGCTTTTACGCTCTGAGGCAATTGGCCTGAACCCAACCACCGCGATCGGCACTCTTGGACTTCATGACGCTGTAGAGATAGGAGAATGGTTCATACGATGGCTCCCTTTCTCCAGCCATGCCGAATGCAATGATCACCCCCATCAGGGCCACCCAAAAGTTGGGGTTGAACTGGCCAGGAGCATACCCGATCTGGGCTAGAATCCGCTGAATTGCAGGTTGCAACGGCAACCTGACGCCTTACTGAAGGACATCAGTAAAGAAGGCGACCTCACCCTCCGTCGGATTGCTCAAAGACTCGGTAGGGCCTGGGATCTTCATCCCTACCGAATGGGGAATCTTATACTCGGCCCGGATCTTGGCCAACTCTCGGTAGGTCATCTTATTGGGGTCCAGATAGTCTACAGCAAACAGGACTTCCTTCGGCACCCCTATTGCTATCCTGGGATTCCCCCGGTTAACTATGGTAACCTTCGGAAGGAAAGAAGGCCCAGCAGCAGCTCCCTCACGGCCAGATGTGGAAACTTCAGATCGGTATCCAGGTTGTTGATCTGGAACCCGGACATCTTCCTCCTGGGTTTCAGGGTGAGGGTGTGAGCTAACCTGCCTACCGTTGCTATAGACAACCCTCAACGGCTGGGGCTGACTAGTCATAAGCCCCTTGCCGATCCCATGGGTAGGCGCCGACCTAACCCTCTCACCGACAGCTTCAACATCAGAGCCACTGTCGCTCTCGGTATCTTGACCCGACTCCTCATTGTCGGTATCCTTTCCTCTGTCTGGAGACTCTCCCTTGAACGCGTTGGGCTCGCTCTTGAACCCAGACTCGCTATCAGACATCTACAAAAAAGGGAACAAGGAAGGGAAACTAAGGGCCACGCCGAGGACTATCCTACCGATGCCTACGTCTCTACCTATGGCAACTAGACTACCAAACCACACCCCAGTTGCAGAAAGTTCTAGTCTAGTTCGAACCAAGGAAGGACGTACACATAGTAAAAGAAATCATAGAAAGGATGCCGAATGGTACCTTATATGAACTGGGGGGTCAAGACGAAAATCGCTTTTGCTACCGTTTGCTCTCGTCGGAAATCGCCCTAGTTGCCGATTGATCACGTCAGAAATCGCCTTGATTGCCATTGGCTCTCTCCAGAAATCGCCTAGACAGAGCTTTCGCCTCACTCACAAATGCAAAGTGAACTTCGCCTCAGAGCCCACTCCTATTTATAAGATGAAAATTGGAATGGTACGCCTCGAGGAACTAAACGGCGCATTAATGGTGCCGCTCCGTATGATTTGACACGCCACGTATCACGCAATGAATGGGGGTTCTGACAGCACGCTGGGTACAGAAGACGAAGCGTCACTTTGTCCCATCGCTCCCCCTCCCAGTGCGTAGGGCGCGAGAGAACGACCAAGTTTGCCCAAGTCAACAATCAATCGGCAAGGCGCGTTCGGAATCCGTCCAACACGCCAAGCAGTGCCGAACGGTAATCCTAAAAATGGCGACCCTTGGGTTTCTAGACGGAGACTACCGAATAAATCAACTTGGAAACGAGGACCAAGCGCCTCCTCTTTCCAAACTACCGAACGGTAGAGCAATCTTGTACTTGCCGAAAAAGAAATCAAGTCCCCATCTGAGAACTCTCGAATGAGAACTTGGGGGACTCCTGTTTATACCATAATGAACGGCCAATAAGAATAGAACACGTGGACAGGATCGAGTGTGGTCAAAGTCGCCTTCGGCACCCAGGCTACCGATCCCTCCATTAGGGCAACACCCTCTTCTGGGACATGTGGCACGCTCACAATCGACCTCCAGAGTTCCACATCGAAATTCTACATCAAGTGCACACCTCCCAAGGCCTATAAAGGAGGCCAACTACCCCAGAATATAGGTAATAAGAACTTACGGCATACAAGCCTATTGATCTGACAGTTGAACTTTCTAAATCCCGAACTTACTTAAGCATCGGAAAGCCTTCGGCCGGTACCACACCGGTGCCCTAGGTCTTACCGAGCGAATTCTCTTTTTGCAAATCATGCTCCCTACCGAGGCCTCAAGGATACCGAAGGCATAAAATTACTAAGTTGACCCTCAAAGTGAAAGAACCACTTTTTGGCGTCAACACATTATAACATCTTGTTATTAATCGAAACGATGAGATGAGCTTAACTATATCTGTTATTTCTTTTTCTTTTTTCCTTCTTCTTTCTGGCACACATATATAACAGGTAGCATACCAAGAGAAGTAGGTAATTTTACAATGTTGAAGGTGATACGCCTTGACGACAACAATTTCAAAGGTATATATGACTCGGCTAATTAAGCTTTGACTACCACAATGTCGCAGTGTCATTAATTATATATATACGCATTTATAATGAGTTTATCGATATTTTTCAGAAATTCCAAATGAGATCGGCTCTTTAGATCAGGTGGAGTCCATGTATGTGCAGGACAATGCCCTAAAAGGGCATGTTCCTGTGGCTGTCTTCAGCATGTCTTCTTTGACTATATTGTCACTACATGGAAACAGCTTGAATGGTGGCATTCCAGACAATATATGTCACCATCTTCCTAATATTCAGGTGCTGAATTTGGGTAACAAAGTGCTTCTGGAATTAGTATTGGAGAAAACAATTTCAGTGGAAGCATACCCAATAATATGGGGAACTTGACCCAATTCATGGAGATTTATATTGCCTACAACAATTTGACAGGTATTTGAAATGTCATGTCAACTCTATTCATTTTATACTATTGTTCCTTTCATGATTTATCATTACTTACCTCTTAATTAATAATTCATAACTAAGATTCGTATTTAATTAATCGGAAGAATGTCATTCGAATTTAGAACATCTTTCAACGTTGGGAAGAATGTCATTTAATTATAGGTTTTCTCATTCGGGGTTAATAATCTCAATGGCCCCATCCCATCAACAATCTTCAAAATGTGGTTCAACTCTCCTTGGCAAATAATAATTTACAAGGACCTATTCCTAATTCCTTTGGAGAATTGGTAAGCCTAGGAGGACTTGGTTTTATCCAAAAACAATCTCTCTGGACTGATTCCAAAGTCTCTAAAAGCGCTCATCCATCTCAAGTATCTAAATTTTTCTTTCAACAGACTCGAAGGAGAAATTCCAACAGGAGGACCTTTTCAAAACCTCTCCACTGAATCATTTGTCTCGAATAGTGCGCTCTGTGGTGCAGCCCGACTCCATGTTCCACCATGCAAAAATGTTACACATAAACCAAATTCAAGGAAAGGTAGTTCATCTAACCTGAAATATCTTATTCCGGGGACCATATCAGCAACACGCCTGGTGGCCTCTGTATCATTGGTAATACTACGCAGGAAAAGGAAAGTGGATGGAAGTTGCAACAGAGACTGCCTTGTTACCTCAACTTCTTTGGAGAAGAGTTTCACACCTGGAACTTCTAAGGGCAACAAATGGATTTCATGAAAGCAACTTACTTGGCACTGGGGGTTTTGGCTCAGTATACAAAGGCACAATTTCAGATGGGATAGATGTTGCTATAAAGGTTTTCAATTTATAGATTCAAGGGGCCTTCAAGAGTTTTGATAGTGAATGTGATGTGCTGAGCAATATTCATCACCAAAATCTTATCAAAATCATCAGTTGTTGCAGTCAACCTGATTTCAAAGCCTTGGTACTACAATACATGCCTAATGGGAGCCTTGAGAAGTGGTTGTACTCTCAAAATCAAAACTCTCCTTTGAATATTCTACAAAGGTTGAATATAATGACAGATGTTGCATCAGCATTGGAATACCTTCATCATGGTGATGGTCCAAATCATGTTGTCCATTATGATGTGAAGCCAGGAAACATACTACTTGATGATGATATGGTTGCACATGTTGCTGATCTTGGCATTGCAAGACACTTAGGTGAACAAGGAGACCTTATGATTTTCTTTTAATCATATATAACTAACTTCAGATATATAATATTGCAGAGTTTGGAATGGAAGGAATCATTTCAACCAGAGGAGATGTGTATAGTTTCGGTATTGTACTAATGGAGACATTAACAAGAAGGAAGCCAACTGATGAAATGTTTCACTACTACAAAAAGGGCAAAAGATGACCAGTAAACAACGACGGTAGATCAAAAAACCGTCGTTGTTTTTTAAAAGACGACGGTAATAGAAACCTGTCGTAGAAACATACTTTAAACACCTAAAAAATCGGTATACGTATAGATATTTTTAAACCACGACGCACCAAATTAAAAAAGCGTCGTCTTATTACAAAGGTATTTTTCAGAGTTAAAATCTGAACCTAAAAACAATGACTACATCTATGAAATCACCGCCGTAGAAAGTAAAGATGACGATATAAAAATAAGACGCCGTGTTAACTGATTAATAAACACGACCCAATTTTCTTAATCAGCGACGCATAAATTCAAAGGAATCTATGACGGTTAATTACAAAAAAATTCGCCGATTTTAATTAAGTTACCACAACTGTAAATATAAATTTATCGACTTTTTAATTATACTATACTACGATGGTATCCATAACTCTACTGTCGCATAATTGTACTAACCACGACGGTTTGTTAAATGAACGACGTACAAAGTTTTTACCATTATTCGTCTATCATTACCAGAATGAACTCTGTTCCTCATCATAATTGAACCATTATTCGTTTTTTACCATTATTCCTCATCATAATCGAACCAGAATGAACAAAGGCAATGTTTTAGAAGTGGATGATGTGCCAATTACTCTCACAAGGAGTTTGAGGGCAAGAAGCTTGTCTCAGCCACCAAGGAAGGTCTCAAGCTTGATGAGAGTGAAGACGAGGCAAAGAAGAAGGAAGAGTTGAAGGAGAAGTTTGAGGGACTCTGCAAGGTTGTGAAGGATGTTTTGGGTGACAGAGTGGAGAAGGTTGTGGTGTCTAACCGTGTGGTAGACTCTCCCTGCTGTTTGGTGACAGGCGAGTATGGCTGGACTGCCAACATGGAAAGAATCATGAAGGCTCAGGCCTTGAGGGATAACAGAGCGGCTGGGTACATGTCGAGCAAGAAGACCATGGAGATCAACCCAGAGAACCCCATCATGGAGGAGCTGAGAAAGAGGGCTGATGCAGACCTTGTTCTCCTTCTGTGTAGAAAGACAATTTTTTAGATGATGTGTGCGTGTTTGTGTCTTTCAGATACACAAACGCGCACACACATCAACATCCGAACTGAAAAATGAAAGCGAGGTGAGACAGAGAGGTGATGTGCCTCCAGAGAGGTGAGAAAAAGTTGAAACCCTAATTGAAAAATGAAGACGACAGAAAGATAGAAAACCCCTTATTTATAAACAAATCTTATATACCACGTCGGTTTTTTTAAATTATCGACGTTTATATGAAAACATAAACGTCGTTTAAAACTAAAATAAGGTCGTATAAATTAATTAACAACGACGCTATCTAAAAACGACGTTGTAAGTTGTTGGGAAACTAATTTATTGTGTAATTAAAAAAGTTACACGTCGGTATGAGTAATTAAAACGACGTGGTATGAATTTTTAACGTCGTTATTATTGAGTATAAGGTCGTTGGGAAAATTGGAAATGACGTGATTCATCTTTTGGAAGAAAAATGCGTCGTGTAATTCGATATAAAAACGGCGGTTCATTAAAACCTTGCGTCATGTAAAGTAATATTATAGGGCGGTGTGAACCTATAGCGCCGTATAATGTTTCATACTAGGGCGCTTCCTATTAATAGCGTCGTTTTATGAAACGGTATGTTATTATTTTAAACTTTTCGCCTACCTGACGCATACTTGCACTGTTTCCAAACCTGAGAAAAACTTTCAAGCTTCTCTCATTATTCATTCTCAAAGCACTGTTTCAAACTTTCAAGCATATCTCCGAGAGAAAACTTTTCGTCCTCCTCTCCTCTTCGTCTTCGTCTCTGAACTGAAACACCAAACTCCAGGAGAAAGCTTTCATTGCACGTAAAGGGTAAGCATGTGTGGAAGGATTTTTGTTCCTGTTTTGCATGCGCATATCATTTTCATTTTTAAAAATCTTTTTACATTTTTTCTTTCCAAGTTTGATAAAAGTTGCAGAGAAAGACGGAAAGTTTCCAAGTTTGAACACTACTCTGATTCTTTTACTTCAACTAAATAAGACGACGGTGGCTTGTTATTTACATGGTTAGATTTATATACCACGACGGTTCGTCAGTCACCCTAGCGTCGTGTGAAAGTGTTCTTCGTTGTTTTTTAAAATGATATTGTCTGCCGCGCAAATCTCACGGCCTGGAGTTCCGGGCCGAGGGGATATGCGTGGACACGCGGCTTCCTGCTTTTGGGTGCGGTGCGTTTGTGCGCGGGAGTGCCAGCACGGTCTACCGTGCGTCGAGGTGTGGTTTGGATGGAAGTGGTGAAATAGTGCGCCTGTTTGGTCTTGACTTCTAATCAAACGATTGTGGCCAAGAGAGGAACTAATCTCGGCCGGCAGGTTCACGGCTTGAGCTACAAGGCCGTTTAGTGGTGGTGTTGATGGTGGTTTTAGGGCGGTGCTCCGGCGCGCTGCTCAGTGAGCGGCGGTCGTATGATATATGGGGTGAATGAGCGAATAACAGAGATGGTGCTCCGGCGCCTTGAAAGTCAAGGGTCGTATGATATATTGATGAATGGATTTTCCTTACAAACTAACACTACTCCTAGGAAAGCAAGTAAAGATATTGAAAGTGCATTACAGGAAAATATAAGTTGCTCCGTGGGAGGCTTTGGTTTGGTATTTGAACCCTTTGAATGTAGTTTGAGCCTTGTATTTATAGGAAGAGTTCCTGGAGGAGTAATCGAGGCTTGAAATCTGCATGGTGGAGCCTGATCAGAGCAAGTGGGTAGTCCAATCGACATTTGGGATCGTGAAGCATGGTGGAGTGACCCCATGAATCCCGGTGAATCTTGGCCGCCGCCCTAATCGTGGTTTCTGCACAACTGGCCGTGGGGACGCATTTATTGTTCTGATAGTTAGTCACCCAATCTCTCAAGCTGCAAGAATTCTTGTGAGAATGTCTGCGTCTAATCACTCTGTTTCCTGTCGCCAAATCCTGACTTCAGTCACTTCCCACCTTCCCTCATGCATTAAATGCCCATTCTTGGCCAGTGGGCTTGCTGCAATCAACAGAGGCACTACTTCATTAAATGAAGCGTGGGACCCTGCTGCCACTTGATGATCTGATTTTAATATCTCTGGCCGTAATTTTGTTCGGCCTCGGCCTCGGCCTATAATCGAGGCCGAGATAATCGTGACTTAACAACTTTTCTTCTGACTTCAGGAATGCCAAGTATCTCGGCGAAACGCCGTGTTTTGGTTCCACGAATAAGTACTAGGGCCGAGAAAAAAAGCTCCCTCGGCCAGTTCCTGGCCGTGACTGATTGGGTACAAACATTGCCCCCTCATCCCCGGATTCTTCGGTCTCGGTATGAGTAGGGGCCGAATGGATTCCAAGGGATGGACCCTTAGCATTCCTCCTGAAGTGATTGACAACTGGGGCATTAAATGCGCAGGTCAATCGGCGCATTTAATGTTTCAGGCACGTCGTGTAGGCCATCATTGCCCAGGGCGTCGCTTCGTTAAGTGAAACGACGGCCTCTGGGCTTTCGACGCGTCACCATGCCTTCAATTCGTACGAGCCATTATTTCGCCTTGCTAATCGAAACGTCGGCCACCAGGTTTCTGACACAATTTCGCGTGCTTTGAGTGTGTTGCCAAGTCGTTTCGTTTTACGAGCATCAAACCTCTGTGCTCTGAACCCCAGTGCTAGTATAAAAAGCCCAACTTTCTCGTATTTTCTTCACACTCCCAGAATTCTTGAGTTCATGCTCCGCGAAAGTTTACACTGTCCTTTCTCAGTTTTTTCAGCCCAAGCTTGAAACCTTTCCACTGCTCAGTGATCTTTCTTCTTGCTTTAAATACTTCTGGAGTCTTCTTTTGATTTCTGGGATTCATCCTTCCTTATTTCGACCTGCTCGAAAGTGTCCTTACCACAATCCTCCCCAAACCAGGGAGCCACATCTGCTGAGTTTCATGATTTGGCAAGTTGGCCTGGTCCAGGTGACTTGGCGGTTTGATGAAGATGGGAGGACCTGGTATGATGGCTGCGACGTGGCTGAACTTATTCGGCCGAGTGTCCCGGTCGCCTCCGTGGCCGGGGTGACGGCCCTTACCACGGCTGGAGTGATGGTTCTTATCATAGCCAGAATGACGACCGCTTGCCATGGCCAGAGTGACGGCCGCTGCCACGTCCTAAAAATCGGCCGTTGCTACTACCGGAATGGCGACAGATTGCCATGGCTGGTAGTAACGGTCGCCATATATGTCCTAAATGACGGCCGCTTATTGTGGCCGGAGTGACGGCCCTTACGCTTACCGTGGCCGGAGTGAAGTCCTGGTTTCAGGCTGGCCGTGGTCAGCAACGATATGGGGGGCGGAGGTACTGCTTTGGGGAAAATCGTCTGATTGTCTAACAAGAAGACCATGAAGCCGAAGCGTGTAGACTTTAGGATGTGATTTTTCTTATGTGTATCTATAATCGGCTATGCCCTGGCCGTTTCTTTGTAAACGTGGCCCTCTTTTTTAAACTAAATGAATAAAATGAAGTACGATTTTCTTTCATCCTTGCTGTGTAGCATACTCCACTTTTGCCAATTGTAAATCCTATAACTCTTTCACGGCCGTCTCCCACAATGACGGGGCGTATCTCTTCAAATACTGGCCGTTGATTGGCAAGTTGTGCAACTCTCCATCCCTATCCTTCAACTGAAATGCCCCTCAGCCAAGAATTCGTTCGATAATGAACGGCCCTTCCCAATTGGGCGAGAATTTACCGAACCGAGGGTCCTTTGTTCCGATAGGAAGCACGGCTCGCCATACTAAGTCGCCTTCGGCGAAGGTTTTTTGCTTGACCTTTTTGTTGTAAGCCGTTGCCGCAATCTGCTTCTGCGCCTGCATTAGGTTATAAGCATCAAGTCTGGATTGCTCCAAATCTTCTAGCTCTTGAGCCATGGCCTGTGCATAGTCCTTCCCTTTTTGCTCAGGTTGTTCGGCCACTCGGAGAGACCGAACCTTTAATTCCATCAGGACGATGGCGTCATGACCGTAGGTTAGGGCATAAGGAGAAGTGCATGTGGCCGAGCGTTTTGAGATCCTGTAAGCCCAAAGGGCTTCGGGGAGCAAGTCGTGCCATGCCCTCGGTTTTTCTTCAATCATTTTTTCTAGGATGCCCTTGATCACCTTGTTGCTTGCCTCGGCCTGCCCATTAGACTTGGGGTAGTAAGGTGTTGAATGGACCAATTTGATCCCCATCCTCTCGGTACATTCCCGTGTCTCGGCTGATGCGAAAACTAGACCGTTATCGGCCGTGATCGTTTCTGGGATACCGAACCTGTGGACGATATGACTTTCGAAGAATTTGACCACCTGTGCGCTGGAAATTGACCGATAGGACTCTGCCTCGACTCATTTAGTAAAATAGTCGGTTGCTACCAAAATCCATGCATGTTGGTTGGACGCGGCCGGATGGATTTTGTCGATTATATCCACGGCCCATCCTCTGAACGGCCATGGTTTGGTAACCGGGTGGATGGCTTCAGCCGGAACTCTTTGTATGGGGCATAGAAGCATCTCTTCGCATATTCAATGCAGTCTTTTAAAATGGTCGGCCAATAATAGCCGTGCCTCCGAACCATCCACCTCATCTTGACACCAGACTGGTGGGCGCCGCAAATCCCTTTGTGAGATTCAGTCATGATGACCTTAATGTCTTCGGCGCTGGGGCATAGAAGCAGCAAACCGTCTGATCCTTTTCGATACAGCTCGTTTTGATAAATTAAATAACACCGAGCTCGAAAACGTGTGGTCCTCTCATGGCTGCGGGAAGGATCACGCAAATATTTCACTATGGGATAGCGCCAGTCGGCCTCGGCCGTGTTGACCTCGTCGGCAATCTCGGCCGAGGACGCTTGTATTGCCATCCCTCTTTCGGCCAACGCCGGCAGGGTACGCCTCTCGATCCTTATTACGCGATCGTGCTCGGTGTCTGGAATGTTCACGCCCGACGCCACCTGGGCCATCTCATTGGCCTCATGGTTTTCGGCGCGCGGTACGTGAATAAAGGAAATTCTGGAAAACTCATCGGCCGTGTTGAGGGCCGTTACATAATACATTGCTAAATTCTCGCTCGTGCATTGGTATTCCCCAGTCAGTTGATTAATCACCAACTGAGAATCACCGTAGACCAAGACACGGGTTGCCTTCATTTCCTTTAAAATCTCGAGACCGATGATTAGTGCCTCGTATTCGGCCTGATTATTGGTGCATTTGAAGTCGAGTTGGAAAGCGAACTGCCATCTTTGTCCTTGAGGGGATTCGATCACGACCCCGGCCCCCGACCTGGCCTCAGTACTGGAGCCGTCGAAGTACATGGTCCAGTAATTCTTTTCCATGCGGGTCATGCCGTTCTCGACTTCCAACTCTTCCTCCTGCCTCTGGGTCGGGTGATGAGCTAGGAAATCGGCCAATGCCTGACCTTTGACCGACTTCTGAGCCACATATTGAAAGGTAAACTCAGACAATGCCATCGTCCATTTTCCAATTCGGCCGCGTATAATCGGTCGAGTGAGCATGTATTTGATGAGATCGGTCTTGGAGATGATTTGAACGACCGAAGGAAGCATATAATGCCGTAACTTGGTGGCCGCGAAATAAAGCGCTAAGCACAATTTCTCGATTGGTGAATAGTTTAGTTTGGCCGTGTTGAGGGTGCGGCTTAGATAGTGTACCGCCTGCTCTCGTTCAGATTCGTTGTTTTGAGCCAAAAGGCAGCCGATAGAACCTTCTGAAGCCGAAATGTAAAGCCTCAAGGGTTTCCCTCTTTTTGGCGGCATAAGGACTGGTGGTTGAGACAGGTATTTCTTGATGTCGTCGAGGGCGGCTTGATGTTCCGCTCCCCACACGAACCGCTCCGTGTCCTTCAATTTGAGCAGAGGGGTCACCGGCCGGATTTTTCCTGCCAAGTTGGATATGAACCGTCGTAAAAAGTTGACCTTGCCGAGGAAGGACTGGAGCTCCTTCTTGGTCCTTGGCGGAGGGGCCGCCATAATGGCCGTAGCTTTATTTTTATCCACCTCGATTCCTCGTTGGTGAACCAAGAAACCGAGGAAATTCCCGGCGGTGACGCCGAAGGCACATTTCTTTGGGTTCATTTTTAGGCCATGTGCTCGCATTCGGTCAAAAGCCTGTTGGAGATGCCCTACGTGGTCGGCTCTGGATGGGGACTTCACAACCACGTCGTCAATGTAGACTTCAACCGTCCGGCCTATAAGGTCGTGGAAAATCAGGTTCATAGCTCGCTGGTATGTTGCGCCGGCATTCTTTAGGCCGAACGGCATGACTACCCATTCATAGGTTCCGATTGCTCCGGGACACCTAAATGCCGTTTTGTGGACATCCTCCTCGGCTACGAAAATTTGATTGTAACCGGCATGGCCGTCCATAAAAGATAAGAGTTCGTGCTTTGCGGCCCCGTCTACTAGGAGGTCGGACATAGGCATGGGGTACTCGTCCTTGGGGGTCGCGAGATTCAGATTCCTGTAGTCAATACAAACCCTTAAAGCCCCAGTCCTCTTTAACACTGGTATGATGTTGGCCAACCACTCAACGTACCGGGCCGTCCGGATGAAGCCGGCCTTAAGGAGCCGTTCAATTTCCTCCTTGACTTTAAGTTGAACTTCAATCGAGAACCGCCTCGGCGGCTGTTGGAAAGGCCTAAACCCTTCCTTGATTTTCAATTCGTGCTCAACCAAGCTTCGCGGTAATCCAGGCATCTCATGGTAATCCCAAGCTAAACAATCCTTATATTCATGAAGCAGGCCGATAATTTCGGCCGCTAACTCAGGGCCCAAAAGTTGGCGTACAAAAAGAGGCCGTGGTTCGACCTCTGACCCTACATTTATTTCTAATAAAGGGTCCTGGACTTCAGGGTAGTCATCCTCCATTTCGGCGGGCGCTGTTTCCAGGTCGTCAAAAGTCAATACGTCCGTCTCGTCTGATTCGTGGAGGAATTCGATCAGGTTGATTGGTCAATTCGGTCGTAAGGATTCTTTCGCCCAATGTTCCAACAGCCTTTCTAGCAAATCGGCCACGGCCGCTGCTCCTTCTTCTTTAGTGGCTTTGTCCGTCATCTAAAGGCTGGTGAGGTCGATCAATACTTCGCGCGCCGAATCCTGTCGCACATTCTCGGCGCCTAACTCCATCACCTTCTGGGCCGTCGTTCTGGTTGGTCGGCCACTTGCCTCGTTGCCGGTGAGGACAACCCATCCAACGTCGTCGTCATAAATTCGAGCTTGTACGGCGTTGGCCTCGAAAGGGTTTTCGTCGGCCGGGTGTATAGACACCTTCTGGCCGTCCCAAAAGAACAACAGTTGGAAGAGGGAAGAAGGTATGTACCCAGACTGGTGGATCCAATCACGTCCGAGCAATATATTATAGTCGACGCTGGACTCGACCACGTAGAAGGCCGCAACTCTTGTCTGGTCGGCCACGGTAATTTTTAATGGCAACACGCCAATGGTTTTAGATTTGTCGCCGACGAAGCTGCTCATGACGACGTCGCTGGGGATGAGGTCCTCTTTTGACTTGTCCAGCTTCTTCATTAAGGAATAAGGAAGGATGTTGACCGTGGCTCCACAGTCGACGAAAACTTTGGACACGGGCACACCCTCAATGTGAGCCGAGATGTACAATGGTTTGAGGTGACGATATTTGTTCGGCTCGTCTCTAGGTATAACCTCGTTGAACGCCACGGCCAGCAGTTCTTCCTTCGTCTTTGGCCTCTAATCAAGCTGCTCTTCGGCCACGTCATCATCCAGGCCATTGGTCTGTCCTCCTGGGGCTGAAAACTCGGATGGTAGCACTAGGACCATGTTCATGCCGATTTCCTTCGGCTCCTGCGGGTTTCCCCTTCCAGCTTCTTCTTCAGCCTGACGGCCGTTTTTGGCGAGAACCTCTTCCTCGACCATCCCGAGGATCCCTTCATATTCTTCATCGGAGATTCCTAAAGTGGGGTCGTCTTCGGCATCATGCCCGAAGAAAGGATCACCGAAACCCTCGAACATGGGCCCGGCGGTCCCCGGGATATCGGTTGTAGATGTCTCGGTCTTAGGAGGCTCCGAGGCCTCGATCTCCTCCTTGAGGGCCTGTCTAGCCTTCGCTAAGGTGTCCCTGGCCGTCAAGTAATCGTCCAGGCGGCCTACCCGGGCCTTCTCCTCGGTCGTGAGGCCGAAGATAGTGTCCGCCGGAGTCACAGTAAAATACTAGCGGAGATATTCTAAATCACCCTTGCTGAAGGGGACTTTAGCCTCTAATCCGCCGAGGTCGGGCTAGTAATTTGGGAGACCTTTCGCTCTGGCTTCCCTATTCGCCTGGTATACGGCCTTAATGGCCGAGTCAAAACTGCTGGTGATGAGGAGCCCCTCTGCCTTTGTGTTTTTGAGGGCCAACTCCACGATTTCTCGGCTCTCAGGGGTCATGCCGTAGAGGTCCGTGGCCGAGTGATCTTTGTGGAATTCGATGAGAAAAGACAGACCATTGGCCGAAAAAGGGGGTCCCTTCCGCGGTAAATATCGACGATACCCTCGTCTACTCTTTCCAAGGCCGCGGCCTTCGGCTGAACCGAAATGGCCGCTGCCTTGGGCGCCATGTCCTCGGAGGCTTCATATTGGCCGCTTTTGCTGGCGAGGGGGTAATTGGAGTGGATGGCGGCCCGTCTGCAGCTGCCATTTTCTTTTGGAGCTTGGAGCCTTCGGCCTCGGTCGTTTGCATTCTGGCCTGCTGAACCTGTCTCTGCATTCTCCTCAGCTGGGTCTTCGTCAGTGGCTCGGCTCTGCCCCTAGGCCGTGCATGGTACCATCGGTCATCTCGCATGACGGGTGGTTTGAAAGTTTTAACTGGCCTAGGGGCGGCCTCGTCCCTGGGGCCCATCGAGGTACCGCGGGACTGTGCCCCCAATCGGTCAAAAACCGCCCTGCTGGCGGGCCGACGGTCATACTGGCCGCTAAATTTCTTCATGGTTGGTTGGGGCAGCTCGGCAGCCTTCCTCTTGTTCTCCTGCGGCCTGGACTGGCCGATCTCATGTTTGCAACGCTCGCACAGAAGTGGCTCCAACTCGGCCAATGGCCCCTTCTCTTTCGCCGTCCACCGAGTTTCCCTATACCCGGCTGGGAGTTGGGCGTCGACCATGTTGACGACAGGTGGGGGGAACGGCTTGGAGTCAACTTGCATGGCCGCCTTCTCCGAAAACTGAAGCTTCTTTTCGTCTATCAATTTCTGGATGACGTCTCGCAGAACAACGCAGTTGTTAGTGTTGTGAGACCAAGAACTGTGGTATTTGCAAAACGTCTTCCCTTTGAGCTCATCGGGTTTCGGAATTTTATGGCCGAATGACAACTTGACCTTTTTCTCGGCCAAAAGTAGGTCGAAGATAGCTTCGGCCCTTGTTAAGTCAAAGGTGTAGCTCTTCGTCTCCCGTGTTGCGAACTTGGCGTAGGGAATTTTTGTGCGGCTGTTGTCAGTTTTAACAAGCCCTTTGCAGACGAAGGGTTTGTCTATGTTGACTTCGGCCGAGCTCATCTCTACTTCCTCGCTCTCGGCCTCCTCGGAGCCGTCTGCTTCGGCGTAGCTGACGATGGGATTCCTGTAGTAGGTTCCTTTTGAAGCCGTCTTCTTCTGCATCTCCTCTTTCAACAAGGACGCATATCTGTTCACCTTGTTGGTCAAGTCATGCATATCCTGGAATTTGATTCCCTGGAATTTCTTCCGGTATTCAAATTCCAAACCCTCTTCGGCCATCTTGACAAACTCCCTCTCTGGTAGGTTCGTGCGGCACAAGTTTCTGCACGTCTTGAACCGCTGCAGGTAGTCACGAGGTGATTCATCTGACGTCTAGCTCATCCTTGCCAGCTCAGCGACCGTTATCTCTCGGTTGGTCTGATAGAAGTGTTCGTGGAATACTCTTTCCATATCAGACCAATCCCTTACTGAGTTCGGCGGGAGGTTTATGAACCACGAGAACGCCGCTCCGGTCAACGAATGAACAAATAGACGGAGCCTCTGGGCGTCCGAATCGGCATCTCCGCACTGGGCCGTGAAACGGCCTATGTGTTCAATGGAGGAGGTCTGCCCATCCCCGGAGAATAGCATGAATTTTGGTAATCGATAGTTCCGGGGAAGAGGGATCCGGTCGATCTCTGGCGGGTACGGCCTAGTATATCTCGGCATGTCCGGCCGCCGCTGGGCTAGGCCGTCTTCGATCATCCGCCGGATGTCTTCGAGTCGGAGCCCCTGAGGTGGTGCCTCCTGCTGGGCCGCATACGACCGCGGTGCCTGCTGTATATCATTCTGTGGCCTTATCTGCCAGGGGCTCGGCCTTATCGTTCTGTGGCCTTATCTGCCAGGGGCTCGGCCTTATCGTTTTGTGGCCCCATTTGAACAAGGGGCTCGGCCTGAATGACCGAGCTGGTTGACGCTAAATGAGCGCCGTGGGTTTGGACCAGAGGCGTATGTGTTGACGCTGGAACGGCCGACCCGTAGTGATGGTGAGAGCCCAGCGGAAACAACGCCGCCTGCAATGATGGTGAGACGGTTGGATTGCTCTGACCGTACTGTTGTGATGATACGGCGGTCGCGTTGCTTGGACCAGGATGAGTATGGACGGCCGTAGTATGAACTGGGCCGAGTGGATGGATCGCAGGATGCGCGAGGCTGCTGTGCCCTAGTGATACGGCCAACGCATGGAGAGGTCCGCGCGTTGTCTCTGCCGAGTAGGTTGGTCCGGGGCTCGCCCACGTGGGCTGGGGCTGCCCCCAGCTGTTTGTCGGCGGCAAAGAATGCTGGCCGTAGCCTAATGCTTGGGTGTGGGCCGGGACACCGAGGCTGCTGCTTTCGCCATAAGGCTCGATCCTGTCGCGCTCTTGGCTCCTTTGTCCGGCTCTGGGAGGCGTCGTGGGCGAGGTTACCGGCATCCTCTCTTGGAAAAGCATTCGCAGCTCCGAGGAGAATCTGTCCATTGCGGCCATGAAGGATGTCTCTATCCTGTAGGCCTGCTTGGACATCAGCTCCTCTACTACCGCTTGTTCCTGCATGGACTCGGCCGAGCGATCCGTCGTTATTGGAACGTTGGCCGAGCGATCCGTCGTTATTGGAACGCTGGCTGAGATCCCGACCGAGTGTTCGGTCTAGGTGATTGGTGAGGTGGACTCAGGAGTCTCAGAAGTCATTTCGACTGCCTTGTTTTTGAGCTTTGTCTGTGCCCTGGTTTCCACCATAAGTTTTTGACAATAGTCCCACTGGGCGTGCCAAAAGTGTCTGCCGCGCAAATCTCATGGCCTGGAGTTCCGGGCCGAGGGGATATGCATGGACACGCGGCTTCCTGCTTTTCGGTGCGGTGCGTTTGTGCGCGGGCGTGCCAGCACGGTCTACCGTGCGTCGAGGTGTGGTTTGGATGGAAGTGGTGAAATAGTGCGCCTGTTTGGTCTTGACTTCTAATCAAATGATTGTGGCCGAGAGAGGAACTAATCTCGGCCGGCAGGTTCACTACCTGAGCTACAAGGCCGTTTAGTGGTGGTGTTGATGGTGGTTTTAGGGCGGTGCTCCGGCGCGCTGCTCAGTGAGCGGCGGTCGTATGATATATGGGGTGAATGAGCGAATAACAGAGATGGTGCTCCGGCGCCTTAACAGTCAAGGGTCGTATGATATATTGATGAATGGATTTTCCTTACAAACTAACACTACTCCTAGGAAAGCAAGTAAAGATATTGAAAGTGCATTACAGGAAAATATAAGTTGCTCTGTGGGAGGCTTTGGTTTGGTGTTTGAACCCTTTGAATGTAGTTTGAGACTTGTATTTATAGGAAGAGTTCCTGGAGGAGTAATCGAGGGTTGAAATCTGCATGGTGGAGCCTGATCAGAGCAAGTGGGTAGTCCAATCGACATTTGGGATCGTGAAGCATGGTGGTGTGACCCCATGAATCCCGGTGAATCTCGGCCGCCGCCCTAATCGTGGTTTCTGCGCAATTGGCCGTGGGGACGCATTTATTGTTCTGATAGTTAGTCACCCAATCTCTCAAGCTGCAAGAATTCTTGTGAGAATGTCTGCGTCTAATCACTCTGTTTCCTGTCGCCAAATCCTGACTTCAGCCACTTCCCACCTTCCCTCATGCATTAAATGCCCATTCTTGGCCAGTGGACTTACTGCAATCAACAGAGGCACTACTTCATTAAATGAAGCGTGGAACCCTGCTGCCACTTGATGATCTGATTTTAATATCTCTGGCCGTAATTTTGTTCGGCCTCGGCCTATAATCGAGGCCGAGATAATCGTGACTTCAGGAAGGCCAAGTATCTCGGCGAAACGCCGCGTTTTGGTTCCACGAATAAGTACTAGGGCCGAGAAAAAGAGCTCCCTCGGCCAGTTCCTGGCCGTGACTGATTAGGTACAAACAGATATTCTTTTTCTGTATTTGATTTTTAAGGATATATTCATCGCAGGTTTGATTTCTCTGAACAATGGTTTTTGTTTTGAAAATCTTTTTAATTATTTTTCTGTTGAAAATATTTTACGTTTTCCTAATTTGTTTTTGTGGTATAGACGACGGTATATTAATATTTACGTCGTTTTATTTTCAATACCACGGCGCATTTTTATTATTAACGTCGTTGTAATATTTAAAACTCTGCTTTTTGTGATTATATCATAAGACGTCGGTTGTTTATTATTGACGTCATTGTAATATTTTATCACATCGGTGATTAATTACCGTCGTGAAAATTTATTATTACGTCGATTGTTTTATTCTTACGTCATTTGAAATATTATAATACGTCGTATTTTATAAATAACCGTCGTGTTTTTTCTTAATTTCACTGAAATATTTTAACTTGCAAGTTTGATTTGTCTGTAACCATGGTTTTTCAATCCCAAAGTAAGGAGTCTGGCTTGAAAAAAAATGAATGTAAGGAGCTTAGAGTTGTAAATCCTCAAGCCAAGTCCTCGAAGAAGATGAAGTTTGTTTCATCTTCTAAGACAGAACTAGGCAGCACGGCAACATTTTCTGAGGAGCCAAAGTCAGGTCGGGGTATAAGCACAATGCCCCGTGTTATGAAGAGAAAATTTCAGAAAATCAAGCATGTTGTTGAGTACAATTCCAAGGGGAAACCATGTGGCCATGCACATAGTGAGATGCAGTCCTACATTGGTGTGTTGGCACGCTCCAGAGTCCCACTTGTGGACAAGAAATGGGTTCAAATATCCAAGGATATAAAGAGCAGATTTGGGAAGCCGTTGACATGGCTTTTGTGGTTGGTCAAGGGGGCAAGAAATTGGTGTTATCTTCTGCTGCCAAGAAATGGAAGGATTTCAAGTCTACACTAACGAGGGTTCATATCCTTCCATTCAGCAAGGAGAAGGAGAAATTAAGGCAACCCCCTGAAACATACAAATTCATAGAGAAAGCTCAATGGGATGCCTTTGTAGCTCAAGGTTATCTGAAAAATTTGAGGCTATGCATGAAGAACAATCACAGAGGAGGGAGAAACTTGAGTACAATCATCAATTGTCTCGAAAAGGATATGTTGGTTTGGAGGAGCAAAATTAATTGTAAGCCTACTCACTCTGTTTTGAAAATTTTATTACGTCTGCTGTTATATTTTTGCGTCATGTGAAAAATATTACTACGTCGACATATTTTAAAACACGTCGTTAAAGGTCTGAATCTGGAATCACTACTCTGTTTTTTTGTAATTATATCATAAGACGTCGGTAATTTATTATTGACGTCGTGTTAATAAATTAATAACGTCGGTATTTAGGTAGCGTCGTCTGAAATATTATATTACGTCGATTGTTATGTTATTGAGTCGTGTGAAATGTTATATTACCTAGACATTGGCTTTGGGTCCCTAGCATCCAGGAAGAGTTAGAGGGGTAGGGGCTGGGATTTCTCCTAAGCAATACTTCAATTTACCTAGACAACAGAAGGTAAGGTTTGCTGATCAATTGAAGGAAAGTGTAACACTTGTCCTTCAAGAAGAGACTTTGAAAATGGAGGCTAGATCAAGGGAAGAGAGTTTAAAGATGGAGGCTAGGACCAAGCAATTGGTAGAAGCTGAGAGGGAAAATTTGCTGAGTCAGCTTTCCATTCTCATAACTTTACCTTTTTCATAGGTTTCTCAATTCTCATAACTGTCGTAATACATGAATTACCACGACATTTATTATTTACCGTCATTTAATAAATTTTACACGTCTGCAATTCTTACATACCGTCGTCTGTATTTATTACCACGACGGTTTAATTTAATTTTTTTACTTTTTAATTTTTTTTACTTTTTGTACAATGTCTTATTTATATTTCTTTATTTCTTATAACAGAAATCTGGGGATGTAGAAAAGATAGAAGAAAAGATAGAAGAGAAGAAAGATGAAAAGGTGAATTCTCATAACTTTGCCTTTTTCATTTGTTTTTTCAATTTTCAGACGTCTATATTTTCTTTAAATTTCCACGGCATTTTTTATTTAATTGAATGTTTAAATTGTTGTACAAGCTTTCTTATATATATATATCTCTCTTTATTTATTAAAACAGCAATCCAGTGTTGGAGAAAAGCAAATTGAAAAGGTAAATTCATTAATTATGAATTTTGCATTTGACTTAGACTTCGGTTTTTTTTTTAACGACGTAATAAAGTAATAATTACGACGGTATTTTTGCCTCGTCGTGTAACTTATTTTCAGACGACGGTTTGTTATTTAAACCGTCGTTTTTATTTATTTACCACGTCACTTTATGTTGCTTTATTTCTTCAAACAAAGTACTGAAGTCCTAGATTATTCAAAGCTGGAGTTGCCATCTTCTTTACAATCCCTTTGTAGTTATGTGGAAACGACACTAAAGCCTCAGGAGAAGGCTATGACCTTTACAATTGAGAAGGAGGTGTTTGGTGTAGATCGTACTACCTTCGTCTTGCATGAAGATACTACCCAATTTGCTGGCATGGAAGAAATTGGGGCTACTGTGGTTGCAGTATATATGAGGTTTGTCCTTATCAAATATTCATTTGACACTCTCCTTTATGTTGAAAAAAAAAAACACTCATGGTTTCAATTCATATATTTAGGTGCCTATTTGATCATTTAAAAATGTATAATTCACACATAGGCAGAGTAGGCCGTAAAGCACCTCTTTGGAAAACTCTGCCCGGCACTCCAAAGCAACCAAGCAGTGTAGAATGCGGGTATTATGTCATGCGCTTTATGAGAGACATCATCTTGGATCCTTCCTTGGAATTTGAGAAGATGGTAAGAAGAAAATTTTCAGATTTATTTTTATGTGGTTTTTTATATTATCAACGACGGTAAATTAAAAATACCGTCGTTGCGTATATATACTACGCCGGTAAATGAAAAAATAGCGTCGTCTATGAGAATAATCTTTGTTTATGGATTGCAGTTTGCGAAGGGAAAGGATCAAGCGCCATACCCCCAAGAAGCCATTGAAGAAGTTAGGAAAGAATGGGCAGAGTTTGTTTGTGTTCATATGGAGTAGAGGAATTTTGGAATACTTAAATTTTTTTATAAAATGTACAAATTTTGATAGAATTAGACAAGTTTTTGTACAAAATTGGTTAGAATTAGAGAAGTTTTTGTGCGACCGACGTGTAATAAAACTTGCAACGACATAATTATATAGAACACCGTCGTCTTTATATCTATTAAATTCAAAATATTCATAATAAATTTAAAATATAACCAAAAAATGCACCGTCAACCTCCCTGTAAATTTGTTGAGGTTTTCATGTTGTGGAAAACCCAAGATCATGCTGAACCAAATTTGTTGAGGTTTTCATGTTGTGAAAAACCTTCGTTTCTTCAAAAAGACGTTGTACACACATAACAACGTCACAGTTTTTTAAAAAGCGACGTAAAAGGTTTTTAAAACGACGCTCTTGGTTCTATAGACGACGTTGTTTGCTTGTCATTAGACGGCGAGAAGTTAAGAGTTTAGGTCGTGGAATATGGTTTGTACGTCGTTTTCTGTGTAAAAATAGCCATGGTTTTTACTTTAAACGACGTTTGTTTTAAAATTAAGTTGTTTATTATGATTTAAAACGTCATTAATTTCTTAACGCCGACGTGGTTTGTGGGTTTTATTAATAATATTTTATTCTATTTAATTCGAAATATGATCGGTTCATAATTGTATATCATTTCGTACCCTTCTAGCTTATGATTTGGTTATGTTTTTGAGTTAAACTTGTGCTTTTAATCCTTTTTGTGTTTATGTTTCAGTTCATTGAGCTTTAGGTAACAATGATGGCTTTGGATAGGAAATGATGCAATCCATGCATATTAAGGCCTGATTTGGGTGAATGGAAGAAGAGCTTAAAGACAAACTCATTTTGGCTACAACTCCTTGCCAGCCCAGTTTCGTAGGTCAACTTCTTGGCCTTGGATGAGCATGTTATGGGGCTCGAATGAGGTGATGATCTTCGTGAAACTTGTTCCAATGGGTGTCTAGTACAACATATCCAAATTTGAGCCCCATTGGATAAGTTTTGAAACCTCTGGCCTTCCTACACCAAGCCTGGTTCAGAAAACTCGTTTTTTCAGCAACCAAAAGGCAACCACATGGGTTGGCAGCAAAAGGCAGCCACAACACCTTTGAACCCATGTGAAGAAAGCTGGAGGTGCAGCAAAAGAAGTATGGGATGGGATTGATTCCAACCACACTAACATGGACAAGATGAAGTGGGAGTTATGGGTTGTATTAAAGAATGAATGGTGGTGTTGAATTTCATCATAATGTTCCTCCCTCTTAGCCCTATAAATAGAGAAGCCTTCAAGCTTCAAATCACACCCCAAGGGGGGAGCTCTCAAACACTTCTCTAGAGCTCCCTTCCCTTCTCTCCCTCAAATTCTCTTAGTTTCCTTTCAAGTTGTCAATTGTTGTAACAAATGATTTTACTAAATTTTCCTTCAAGTTTTCTTAGTTCTACTTTAATTTTATTTGTAATGTACATTCTTTCTTAAGTATTCAAGTTTAATTAGTTTCCAAGTTTCAATTATGGTTTTTGTTCTTATTCATTATGCTTATAAGTTAGTATGCTAGTGTGAATGATTGATCACCATTTAGGCTTGCATGTTAGCTATCTTGGTTTGAATTAAGAGTAGACACTATGCTTTAATTCGAATTGAACTATGAATAGGAAGAGTATGTATGGACATTCGACAACAGGGATTAGATACATGCTTGGTTGTTTAAATTGTTCTTCTATGCTTAATGGGTTCCTAATGCTTAATTTTAGGTTAGACAACAAATGATCAAATTAGGGAATTAGGAACACAAGGTTATGACCAAACACCATGGCTTAATCATACTTTAGCTAGAATCAATCCGTTAATCTAATTGAACTTGGGAACTTATTTGCTTGAGTTATTTCCTTTTTCTTGTTTTATTTATTTTCTTTTTCATTTCTGTTTTGTGTAGGAAAATGAATTGGATCATTCAATCACCAATCCTCGTGGGATCGACCTCGCACTTACATATGCTATACTACCAAACGGCTCGTGCACTTGCGAGTATCACAAGTTGAGGATGCAGCTGAATCTATTTTTGGTGCAATGAATCCGACACAACAAAATATTCATAATAAATTTAAAATAAATCCAAAAAATGCATCGTCAACTCCTATGAAGTTATTGAGATATTTTCTTCCCCCTTAAGCTTTAAAAAATTAAGTTTGAGTTATACAAATTTAAAATTACCACCGAAAAGAAAAATGTTTTCATGAGTCACAACATCACTTATACTTTAATGGTTTAGGGTTTAGGGGGATAAAGGTTTATTTTTGGGTTTTAGGGTTTATGGTTAATATATATTAGGCCGTAAAACCATAAACCCCTTTCTAAAATTATTTTAAAATATATATATAATTTAGGGTTTATATTTTATGGTTTAGGGTTTAGGGTTTAGGGTTTAGGGTATAGATGTAATAAGCGTCATGTTTATTTATATTTTTAACGATGGTTTTCTTGTTTTCCGTCGATGATTTACGAAGAGCGCATTTCTAAACCGTGGTTTCTTCAAAAAGACGTTGTACACACATAACAACGTCACAGTTTTTAAAAAAGCGACGTAAAAGGATTTTCAAACGACGCTATTGGTTATATAGACGACGTTATTTGCTTGTCACTAGACGGTGAGAGGTTAAGAGTTTAGGTCATGGAATATGGTTTGTACGTCGTTTTCTGTGTAAAAATGCCCATGGTTTTAACTTTAAACGACGTTGTTTTTAAAATTAAGTCGTTTATTATGATTTACAACGTCGTTAAGTTATTAACGCCGACGTCGTTTGTGGGTTTTATTAATAATATTTTATTCTATTTAATTCGAAATATTCATAATAAATTTAAAATAACTCCAAAAAATGCAACGTCAACTCCTATGAAGTCATTGAGATATTTTCTTCCCCCTTAAGCTTTAAAAAATTAAGTTTGAGTTATACAAATTTAAAATTACCACCGAAAAGAAAAATGTTTTCATGAGTCACAACATCACTTATACTTTAATGGTTTAGGGTTTAGGGTTTAGGGTTTAAATAAATTTAGAAAAGGGATTAAGGTTTAGGGTTTTATGGATGAGATATTTTAGGCCATAAAACCCTAATCCCTATTGAAAAATTATTTTTAAAAAAAATATATATAATTTAGGTTTTATTTATTAGGGTTTAGGGTTTAGGGTATATTTGTCTATTTAATTTTCTAATACGTCTGTTTTTTTTTACGACGTATGGAGATACCACGACCCAATTATTTTAATAGGCGTCATATTTCTTTTGACATGTTAACGACGGTAGTTTGGTTTTGCGTCGTAAGAATATTTACAACGACGTCATTTTTTAAATAAGGTCATGTTTAGGTTGTACTTTTAACGACGGTTGTTTTTTTGTTTCCGTCGATGTTTTTTAAAAAGCGCGCTTTCTAAAAATTTCACCTCGACCCAAAATTTTCAGATTTCGCTCTAACTCTTATATTTGTAACCCTGAACCAAGTTAGCCATAGTCTGTGACCTAAAACATTTCGCTTCGCTCTCTCACTTCAACTCTAATTCAAAGTTGGGCTCTCCGTCGAATCCAAGTTGGCCAAGTTTACAACTCCGTCGAATCCAAGTTGGCCATAATCTGTGAGCTCTGCCTACCTGTAAGTACAAACCCTAATCTCATGCTTGTAAATTCATTGAATGATATTCTGTTCTGTGGTAAAGGGTTTTGTGATTTTTTAATGTTGTCGACGGTATGGGTTAATGGATTTAATGTTTAATGTTTTCATGAATCGGGAATGGATTTAATGTTGTCGGATCTTTTAATCACTCTCTGTTATTATGAATCGGGAATGGATTTAATGTTTTCATGCTTAGTATATGTTGGTTTCGTGCTTAGTATACGTGTTCTTAATACCCAACATAAAAATTAATGTATATGTTGTGTTCTGAATATATTTTGGGTTCTTGAAAATAAACTGGGATTTCGATATCTTTTTTATGCATACGACGACGATTTTTTAACAAACCGTCATCTGTAAATTTATATCACGACGCACTTTTTAACTACTGTCGTGGTTCAAGTTAGCTGGACTCTGTTTCTTGCTAGCATTAGGCGACGTTTTTTTAAAACCCGTCGTCTATATCTGTGTAATACGTCTGTGGTTGTTTAAAAACCATCGTCTGTATACTATATTGTTTGCTATTAAAACCTTATATAATCTGCTATAGTGATAGTCATTGCTTGTCTTTTCACCTTATTATAGATAATAGGATATAGTGTCGGAGATGGATAAGTCATGGATGCACTCGGATAGATGATGGAAGGCATATGAGTTAGGGGTGGAAGCATTTTTGCAATTTTCTGTAGAAAATCTTCTGATTACAACGTTGTCCATGTGTTAAATGTGTGAATTTGAAATTGTTTGGGGTTGGAATTATAAGGGATCACTTATACTTTAATGGAGTTGACCAAAGCTATAAGAATTGGACATTTCATGGAGAACCTTGGGAACCAAGTACTAATGCTAGTAGAAATGTTGAAGAAGATGATGACCATAGTAGGTACAGTTTTGTGTCTGAAGAAATAGAGATGGATGATAATGATTTTGATGATTTTGGATCCGATCCTTATGAGTTTGCTAATGTGATTGGGGATGGAGATCAACCATTGTACCCTGGTTGTAGAAAGTACACCAAGTTATCGGCATTAGTGAAGTTGTATAATTTGAAGGCAAAACATGGGATGAGTGATGTATGTTTTACAGAATTATTGATACTTCAGGGCGAGTTGCTTCCAGAAGGAAATACAATACCGACCTCTATGTATGAGGCAAAAAAGACTTTGTGTGCATTGGGGCTGAGTTATGAGAAAATCCACGCATGCCCCAATGATTGCATCTTGTATAGGAAGGAGTATGAAGATTCAACTAATTGTCCTACTTGTGGTATCTCAAGGTGGAAGGAAACCAAAGATGGGTTCTTGAAAGAGGGTGTGGCAACGAAGGTGTTGTGGTATTTTCCTCCAATTCCAAGGTTTAAAAGGATGTTTCAATCACATGAGACAGCTAAGAATTTGACTTGGCATGCTGCTAGAAAATCAATTGACGGTCAGATGTCTCATCCGGCGGATTCCCCATCTTGGAAACTTGTTCATGATAAATGGCCCGAGTTTGGTAATGAGCCGAGAAACTTGAGATTGTCTCTTTCATCTAATGGATTCAATCCCCATAGTTCTCTAAGTAGCAGATATAGTTGCTAGCCAGTTATCTTAGTTACATATAATCTCCCACTATGGCTGTGCATGAAACAAAAGTTCATGATGTTGACCTTATTGATTTCCGGTCCTAAACAACCCGGAAATGATATAGACGTCTACTTGGAGCCTTTGATTGATGATTTAAAATCTTTGTGGGATGGGATTAGAGGTGTGTATGATGCACACATAGGAGAATACTTTACACTCAGAGCTGCATTACTCTGGACCATTAATGATTTTCCCGCCTATGGAAACTTATCTGGTTGTGTTGTTAAAGGATATAAAGCTTGTCCAATATGCGGCGATGATACACCTAGTCACAGGTTGAAAAATGGCCACAAAATTTGTTACATTGGGCATAGAAAATGGTTACCAATCAATCATCCATATAGGAGGCAACGTGCAGCTTTTAATGGGAAACCTGAATATGACACGCCTCTGGAGCCATTAACGGGAGAAGAAGTGCTGCATATGGTTGAAGATATTAATTACATATAGGGCTCGAAAAAAGGGGGAGGTGGAGGTGAAAATGATGGTGACAGAGTTTGTTGGAAGAAGAAGTCAAAATTCTTTGATCTTGAGTATTGGAAATACCTTCCAGTGAGGCATGTCCTAGATGTTATGCACATTGAGAAGAATGTTTGTGATACTATCATTGGTGTCACATCCCGGATCGGCTCCGCCGTAGCACTATATTGTCCGCTTTGGGCCCCCCCTCTCTGGCCCTCACGGTTTTTTTTCTGGGAGCTCACGACCAACTTCCCAGTGGGTCACCCATGCGGGTGTGCACATTTAAGGCACATCACCCCCCTCTCCGTTGGTCGATATGGGATCCTACAATTCAGGTTCAAAGGAATTTCGTTATTTATAGGAGTGGATGGTGTATTCCATAGTTCTAGTGATTGGATTTGACTCAAAACTCACCAAATGACTCCTCCCACCATATTATGATGATGCCCAAGTTTTGGGCTCGATCGGAAATCCATAGGTGTAAGAAATTGGACAATTCAAGTTCAAAGGCAGTTCGTTCCAAATTGGAGTGGTTAGTGTATTGCATAGTTCTAGCGATTGGATTTCACTCAAAACTCACCAAATGACTCCTCCCACCATATTACTGTGGTGCCCAAGTTTCGGGCTCGATCGGAAATCTATAGGGGTTAGAAATTGGACAATTCAGTTTCAAAGGCAGTTCATTCCTTATAGGAGTGTTCGGTGTATTCCGTACTTCTAGGGATTGGATTTCTCTCAAAACTCACCAAATGACTCCTCCCACCATATTATGATGATGCCCACGTTTTGGGCTCGATCGGAAATCAATAGGTGTAAGAAATTGTACAATTCAGGTTAAAAGGCATTTCGTTATTTATAGGAGTGGTTGGTGTATTCCGTAGTTCTAGCGATTGGATTTCACTCCAAACTCACCAAATGACTCCTCCCACCATATTATGATGATGCCCAAGTTTTGGGCTCGATCGAAAATCCATAGGTGTAAGAACTTGGACATTTCAAGTTCAAAGGCAGTTCGTTCCAAATTGGAGTGGTTGGTGTATTGCATAGTTCTAGCGATTGGATTTCACTCAAAACTCACCAAATGACTCCTCCCAGAATCTTGTGATGATGCTCAAGTTTTGGGCTCGATCGGAAATCCATAGGTGTAAGAAATTGGACAATTCAAGTTCAAAGGCAGTTCGTTCCGAATTGGAGTGGTTGGTGTATTGCATAGTTCTAGCGATTGGATTTCAATCAAAACTCACCAAATGACTCCTCCCACCATATTATGGTGGTGCCCAAGTTTTGGGCTCGATCGGAAATCAATAGGGGTTAGAAATTGGACAATTCAGTTACAAAGGTAGTTCGTTCCTTATAGGAGTGTTTGGTGTATTTCATAGTTCTAGCGATTGGATTTCACTCAAAAGTCACCAAATGACTCCTCCCACCAAATTATGATGATGCCGAAGTTTTGGGCTCGATCGGAAATCCATAGGTGTAAGAAATTGGACAATTCAAGTTGAAAGGAAGTTCGTTCCGAATTGGAGTGGTTGTTGTGTTACTTAGTTGTAGCGATTGGATTTAACTGAAAACTGACCAAATGATTCCTAGCACCATATTATGATGGTTCCCAAGTTTTGGGCTCGATCTGAAATCAATAGGGGTTAGAAATTGGACAATTCAGGTTCAAAGGAAGTTCGTTCCTTATAGGAGTGTTTGGTGTATTCCGTAGTTCTAGCGATTGGATTTGACTCAAAACACACCAAATGACTCCTCCCACCATATTATGTTGATGCCCAAGTTTTGGGCTCGATCGGAAATCAATAGGGGTTATAAATTAGACAATTCAGGTTCAAAGGCAATTCGTTCCTTATAGGAGTGGTTGGTGTATTCCGTAGTTCTAGCGATTGGATTTCACTCAAACTCACCAAATGGCTCCTCCCACCATATTATGATGATGCCCAAGTTTTGGGCTCGATCGGAAATCCATAGGTGCAAGAAATTGGACAATTCAAGTTCAGTTGCATTTCGTTCCGAATTGGAATTGTTGGTGTATTGCATAGTTCTAGCGATTGGATTTCACTCAAAACTCACCAAATGACTCCTCCCAGCATATTATGATGATGCCCATGTTTTGGGCTCGATCGGAAATCAATAGGGGTAAGAAATTGGACAATTCAGGTCCAAAGGCAGTTCGTTCCTTATAGGAGTGGTTGGTGTATTCTGTAGTTCTAGCGATTGGATTTCACTCAAAACTCACCAAATGACTCCCCCACCATATTACGATGATGCCCAAGTTTTGGGCTCAGTCGGAAATAAATAGGTGTAAGAAATTGAACAATTCAAGTTCAAAGGAAGTTCGTTCTGAATTGGAGTGGTTGCTGTATTGCATAGTTCTAGCGATTGGATTTCACTGAAAACTCACCAAATGACTCATCCCACCATATTATGAGGATGCCCAAGTTTTGGGCTCGATTGAAAATCCATAGGTGTAAGCAACTGGACAATTCACGTTCCAAGGCAGTTCTTTCTGAATTGGAGTGGTTGGTGTATTGCATAGTTCTAGCGATTGGATTTCAATCAAAACTCACCAAATGACTCCTCCCACCATATTATGGTGGTGCCCAAGTTTTGCGCTCGATCGGAAATCCATAGGGGTAAGAAATTAGACAATTCAGGTCCAAAGGCAGTTCGTTCCTTATAGGAGTGGTTGGTGTATTTTGTAGTTCTAGCGATTGGATTTCAATCAAAACTCACCAAATGACTCCTCCCACCATATTATGACGATGCCCAAGTTTTGGGCTCGATCGGAAAGCCAGAGGTGTAAGAATTTGGACAATTCAAGTTCAAAGGTAGTTTGTTCCGACTTGGAGTGGTTGGTGTATTGCATAGTTCTAGCGATGGGATTTCACTCAAAATTCATCAAATGACTCCTCCCACCATATTATGATTATGCCCATGTTTTGGGCACGATCGGAAATCCGTAGGTGTAAGAAATTGGACAATTCAAGTTCAAAGGCATTTCGTTCCGAATTGGACTGGTTTGTGTATTGCATAGTTCTAGTGATTGGATTTCACTGAAAATTCACCAAATGACTCATCCCCACCATATTATGATGATGCCCAAGTTTTGTGCTCGATCGGAAATCCATAGGTGTAAGAAATTGGACAATTCAAGTTCAAAGGCAGTTCATTCCGAATTGGAGTCGTTGGTGTATTGCATAGTATTGCATACTATGGTCTTGCCCAAGTTTTGGGCTCGATCGGAAATCAATAGGGGTAAGAAATTGGACAATTCAGGTTCAAAGGCAGTTCGTTCCTTATAGGAGTGGTTGGTGTATTCCGTAGTTCTAGCGATCGGATTTCACTTAAAACTCACCACAAGACTCCTTCCACCATTTTATGTTGATACCCAATTTTTTGGCTCAATTGGAATTCCATTGGTGTAAGAAATTGGACAATTCAAGTTCAAAGGCAGTTCGTTTCGAATTGGAGTGGCTGGTGCATTGCGTAGTTCTAGCGATTGGATTTCACTCAAAATTCGCCAAATGACTCCTCCCACCATATTACGATGATGCCCAAGTTTTGGGCTCGATCGGAAATCAATAGGGGTAAGAAACTGGACAATTCAGGTTCAAAGGCAATTCGTTCCTTATAGGGGTGGTTAGCGTATACCATAGTTCTTGCGATTGGATTTCAGTCAAAACTCACCAAATGACTCCTCCCACCATATTATGATGATGCCCAAGTTTTGGGCTCGATCGGAAATCCATAGGCGTAGTAAATTGGACAATTCAAGTTCAAAGGCAGTTCGTTCCGAATTGGACTGGTTGGTGTATTCCGTAGTTCTAGCGATTGGATTTCACTCAAAACTCACCAAATGACTCCTCCCACCATTTTATGATGATGCCCAAGTTTTGGGCTCGATCGGAATTCCATTGGTGTAAGAAATTGCACAATTCAAGTTCGAAGGTAGTTCGTTCCGAATTGGAGTGGTTGGTGTATTTCATAGTTCTAGTGATTGGATTTCCCTCAAAACTCACCAAATGAGTCCTCCCACCATATTATGATGATGCCCAAGTTTTGGGCTCGATCGGAAATCCATAGGGGTAAGAAATTGGACAATTCAAGTTCAAAGGCAGTTCGTTTCGAATTGGAGTGGTTGGGGTATTGCATAGTTCTAGCGATTGGATTTCACTCAAAACTCAATCCCACCATGTTTTGATGATGCCCAAGTTTTGGGCTCGATTGGAATTCAATAGGGGTAAGAAATTGGACAATTCAGGTTCAAAGGCAGTTCATTCAGTATAGGAGTGGTTGGTGTATTCCGGAGTTCTAGTGATTGGATTTGATTCAAAACTCACCGAATGACTCCACCCACCACATTATGATGATGCCCAGGTTTTGGGCTCGATCGGAAATCCATAGGTGTAAGAAATTGGACAATTCAAGTTCGAAGGCAGTTCGTTCCGAATTGGAGTGGTTGGTGTATTGCATAGTTCTAGCGATTGGATTTCACTCAAAACTCACCAAATGACTACTCCCACCATATTAAAATGGTGCCCAAGTTTTGGGCTTGATCGGAAATCAATTGGGGTTAGAAATTGGACAGTTCAGGTTCAAAGGCAGGTCGTTCCTTATAGGAGTGGTTGGTGTATTCCGTAGTTCTAGGGATTGGATTTCACTCAAAACTCACCAAATGACTCCTCCCACCATATTATGATGATGCCCAAGGTTTGGGCTCAATCGGAAATCCATTGGTGTAAGAAATTGGACAATTCAAGTTCAAAGGAAGTTCGTTCCGAATTGGACTGGTTGGTGTAATGCTTAGTTCTTGCGATTGGATATTACTTAAAACACACGAAATGATTCCTCCCACCATATTATGATGGTGCCCAAGTTTTGGGCTCGATCGAAAATCCATAGGGGTAAGAAATTGGACAATTCAGGTTCAAAAGAAGTTCGTTCCTTATAGGAGTGGTTGGTGTATTCCGTAGTTCTAGCGAGTGGATTTCACTCAAAACTCACCAAATGACTCCTCCCCCCATATTATGATGATGCCCAAATTTTGGGCTCGATCGGAAATCAAAAGGGGTAAGATATTGGACAATTCAGGTTCGAAGGCAGTTCGTTCCTTGTGGGAGTGGTTGGTGTATTACGTAGTTCCAGCGATTGGATTTCACTCAAAACTTACCAAATGACTCCTCCCACCATATTATGTTGATGCCCAAGTTTTGGGCTCGATCAAAAATCCATAGGTGTAAGAAATTGGACAATTCAAGTTCGAAGGCAGTTCGTTCCGAATTGGAGTGGTTGGTGTATTGCTTAGTTCTAACGATTGGATTTCACTCAAAACTCACCAAATGACTCCTCGCACCATATTATGATGATACCCAAGTTTTGGGCTCGATCGGAAATCAATAGGGGTAAGAAATTGAACAATTCAAGTTCGAAGGCGGTTCGTTCCTTGTAGGAGTGGTTGGTGAATTCCGTAGTTCTAGCGAGTGGATTTCACCCAAAACTCACCAAATGACTCCTCCCACCATATTATGATGATGCCCAAGTTTTGGGCTCGATCGGAAATCAATAACGGTAAGAAATTGGACAACTCAGGTTCAAAGGCAGTTCGTTCCTTATAGGAGTGGTTGGTGTAATCCGTAGTTCTAGCGATTGGATTTCACTCAAAACTCAACAAATGACTCCTCCCAACATATTATGATGTTTCCAAAGTTTTGGGCTCGATCGGAAATCCATAGGGGTAAGAAATTGGACAATTCAAGTTCGAAGGCAGTTCTTTCCTTATAGGAGTGGTTGGTGTATTCCGTAGTTCTAGCGTTCGGATTTCACTCAAAACTCACCAAATGACTCCTCCCACCATATTATGATGATGCCCATGTTTTGGGCTCGATCGGAAGTCCATAGGGGTAAGAAATTGGACAATTCAGGTTCAAAGGCAGTTCGTTCCATATAGGAGTGGCTGGTGTATTCCGTAGTTCTAGCGATTGGATTTCACTCAAAACTCACCAAATGACTCCTCCCACCATATTATGATGATGCCCAAGTTTTGGGCTCGATCGGAAACCCATAGGTGTAAGAAATTGGACAATTCAAGTTCAAAGGCAGTTCGTTCCGAATTGGAGTGGTTGGTGTATTGCATAGTTCTTGCGATTGGATTTTACTTAAAACACACCAAATGATTCCTCCCACCATATTATGATGGTGCCCCAGTTTTGGGCTCGATCGAAAATCCATAGGGGTAAGAAATTGGACAATTCAGGTTCAAAAGCAGTTCGTTCCTTATAGGAGTGGTTGGTGTATTCCGTAGTTCTAGCGAGTGGATTTCACTCAAAACTCACCAAATGACTCCTCCCCCCATATTATGATGATGCCCAAATTTTGGGCTCGATCGGAAATCAAAAGGGGTAAGATATTGGACAATTCAGGTTCAAAGGCAGTTCGTTCCTTATGGGAGTGGTTGGTGTATTACGTAGTTCCAGCGATTGGATTTCACTCAAAACTTACCAAATGACTCCTCCCACCATATTATGTTGATGCCCAAGTTTTGGGCTCGATCAGAAATCCATAGGTGTAAGAAATTGGACAATTCAAGTTCGAAGGCAGTTCGTTCCGAATTGGAGTGGTTGGTGTATTGCTTAGTTCTAACGATTGGATTTCACTCAAAACTCACCAAATGACTCCTCGCACCATATTATGATGATACCCAAGTTTTGGGCTCGATCGGAAATCAATAGGGGTAAGAAATTGAACAATTCAAGTTTGAAGGCGGTTGGTCCTTATAGGAGTGGTTGGTGAATTCCGTAGTTCTAGCAATTGGATTTCACTCAAAACTCACCAAATGACACCTCCCACCATAATATGACGATGCCCAAGCTTTGGGCACGATCGGAAATCAATAGGGGTAAGAAATTGGACAATACAGGTTCAAAGGCAGTTCGTTCCTTATAGGAGTGGTTGGTGTATTCCGTAGTTCTAGAGATTGGATTTCACTCAAAACTTCCCAAACGACTCCTCCCCCCATATTATGACGATGCCGAAGTTCTGGGCTCGATCAGAATTCAATAAGGGTTAGAAATTGGACAATTCAGGTTCGAAGCCATTTCGTTCCTTATCGGAGTGGTTGATGTATTCCGTAGTTCTAGCGAGTGGATTTCACTCAAAACTCACCAAATGACTCCTCCCACCATATTATGGTGATGCCCAGGTTTTGGGCTCGATCGGAAATCCATAGGTGAAAGAAATTGGACAATTCAAGTTCAAAGGCAGTTCTTTCCGAATTGGAGTGGTTGGTGTATTGCACAGTTCTAGCTATTGGATTTCACTGAAAACTCACCAAATGACCCCTCCCACCGTATTATGGTGATGCCCAAGTTTTGGGCTTGATCAGAAATAAATAGGTGTAAGAAATTGGACAACTCATGTTCAAGGGCAGTTCATTCTGAATTTGAGTGGTTGGTGTATTGCATAGTTTTAGCAATTGGATTTCGCTCAAAACTCACCAAATGATTCCTCCCACCATATTATGTTGATACCCAAGTTTTCGGCCCGACCGGAAATCAATAGGGGTAAGAAATTGGACAATTCAAGTTCAAAGGCAGTTCGTTCCTTATAGGAGTTGTTGGTGTATTCCGTAGTTCTAGCGATTGGATTTCACTCAAAACTCACCAAATGACTCCTCCCACCACATTACGATGATGCCCAAGTTTTGGGCTCGATCGGAAATCTGTACGTGTAAGAAATTGGACAATTCAAGTTCAAAGGCAGTTCGTTCCGAATTGGGGTCGTTGGTGTATTGCATAGTTCTAGCGATTGGATTTCACTCAAAACATACCAAACGACTCCTCCCACCATATTATTATGACGCCCAAGTTTTGGGCTCGATCGGAATCCAATAGGGGTAAGAAATTGGACAATTCAGGTTCAAAGGCAGGTCGTTCTGTATAGGAGTGGTTGGTGTATTCCGTAGTTCTAGCAGTTGGATTTCAATCAAAACTCACCAAATGACTCCTCCCACCATATTCTGAAGACGCCCAAGTTTTGGGCTCGATCGGAAATCAATATGGGCAAGAAATTGGACAATTCAGGTTCAAAGGCACTTCGTTCCTTATAGGAGTGGTTGGTGTATTCCGTAGTTCTAGCGATTGGATTTCACTCAAAACTCACCAAATGACTCCTCCCACCATATTATGATGATGCCCAAGTTTTGGGCTCGATCGGAAATCAATAGGGATAAGAAATTGGACAATTCAAGTTCAAAGGCAGTTCGTTCCTTCCTTATAGGAGTGGTTGGTGCGTTCCGTAGTTCTAGCGTTTGGATTTCACGCAAAACTCACCAAATGACTCCTCCCGCCATATTATGATGATGCCCAAGTTTTGGGCTCGATCGGAAATCAATAGGGGTAAGAAATTGAACAATTCAAGTTCGAAGGCGGTTCGTTCCTTATAGGAGTGGTTGGTGAATTCCGTAGTTCTAGCAATTGGATTTCACTCAAAACTCACCAACTGACTCCTACCACCATATTATGACGATGCCCAAGCTTTGGGCACGATCAGAAATCAATAGGGGTAAGAAATTGGACAATACAGGTTCAAAGGCAGTTCGTTCCTTATAGGAGTGGTTGGTGTATTCCGTAGTTCTAGCGATTGGATTTCACTCAAAACTCACCAAATGACTCCTCCCACCATATTATGATGATGCCCAATTTTTGGGCACGATCGGAAATCAATAGGGGTAAGAAATTGCCCAATACATGTTCAAAGGCAGTTCCTTCCTTATAGGAATGTTTGGCGGATTCCGTAGTTCTAGCGATTCCATTTCACTCAAAACTCACCAAATGACTCCTCCCAGCATATTATGATGATGCCCAAGTTTTGGGCTCAATCGGAAATCCATAGGTGTAAGAAATTGGACAATTCAAGTTCAAAGGAAGTTCATTCCGAATTGGAGTGGTTGGTGTAATGCTTAGTTCTAGCTATTGGATTTCTCTCAAAACACACCAAATGATTTCTCTTACCACATTATGAGGATGCCCAAGTTTTGGGCTCGATCAGAAATCCATAGGTGTAAAAATTGGACAACTCAAGTTCAAAGGCATTTCGTTCCTTATAGGAGTGGTTGGTGTATTCCGTAGTTCTAGAGATTGGATTTCACTCAAAACTCACCAAATGACTACTCCCACCATATTATGATGATGCCCAAGGTTTGGGCTCAATCGGAAATCCATTGGTGTAAGAAATTAGACAATTCAAGTTCAAAGGAAGTTCGTTCCGAGTTGGACTGGTTGGTGTAATGCTCAGTTCTAGCGATTGGATTTCTCTCAAAACACACCAAATAATTTCTCTTACCACATTATGATGATGCCCAAGTTTTGGGCTCGATCGGAAATCCATAGGTGTAAAAATTGGACAACTCAAGTTCAAAGGCAGTTCGTTCCTTATAGGAGTGGTTGGTGTATTCCGTAGTTCTAGCGATTGGATTTCACTCAAAACTCACCAAATGACTCCTCCCACCATATTATGATGATGCCCAAGTTTTGGGCTCGATCGGAAATCAATAGGGGTAAGAAATTGGACAATTCAGGTTCGAAGGCAGTTCGTTCCTTATAGGAGTGGTTGGTGTATTCCGTAGTTCTAGCGATTGGATTTCACTCAAAACTCACCAAATGACTCCTCCCACCATATTATGATGATGCCCAAGTTTTGGGCTCGATCCGAAATCAGTAGGGGGTAAGAAATTGGTCAATTCAGGTTCAATGGCAGTTCGTTCCTTATTTGAGTGGTTGGTGTATTCCGTAGTTCTAGCGATTGGATTTGACTCAAAATTCACCAAATGACTCCTCCCACCATATTATAATGGGGCCCAAGTTTTGGGCTCGATCAGAAATCAATAGGGGTAAGAAATTCGACAATTCAGGTTCAATGGCAGTTTGTTCCTTATTGGAGTGGTTGGTGTATTCCGTAGTTCTAGCGATTGCATTTGACTCAAAACTCACCAAATGACTCCTACCACCATATTATGATGAGGCCCAAGTTTTCGGCTCGACCGGAAATCCATAGGTGTAAGAAATTGAACAATTCAAGTTCAAACGAAGTTCGTTCTGAATTGGAGTGGTTGGTGTTTTGCTTAGTTCAAGCGATTGGATTTCACTCAAAACTCACCAAACGACTCCTCCCACCATATTATCGTGATGCCCAAGCTTTTGGCTCGATCGGAAATCAGTAGGGGTAAGAAATTGGACAATTCAGGTTCAAAGGCAGTTCGTTCCTTATAGGAGTGGTTGGACAATTCCGTAGTTCAAGCGATTGGATTTCACTCAAAACTCACCGAATGACTCCTCCCACCATATTATGATGATGCCCAAGTTTTGGGCTCGATCGGAAATACGTAGGTGTAAGAAATTGGACAATTCAAGTTCAAAGGAAGTTCGTTCCGAATTGGAGTGGTTGTTGTGTTGCTTAGTTCTAGCGATTGGATTTAACTGAAAACTCACCCAATGATTCCTCCCACCATATTATGATGGTTCCCAACTTTTGGGCTCGATCTGAAATCAATTGGGGTTAGAAATTGGACAATTCAGGTTCAAAGGAAGTTCGTTCCTTATAGGAGTGTTTGGTGTATTCCGTAGTTCTAGCGATTGGATTTAACTGAAAACTCCCCAAATGACTCCTCCCACCATATTATAATGATGCCCAAGTTTTGGGCTCGATCGGAAATCCGTAGGTGTAAGAAATTGGACAATTCAAGTTCAAAGGCATTTCGTTCCGAATTGGAGTGGTTGGTGTATTGCATAGTTCTAGCGATTGGATTTCACTCAAAACTCACCAAATGACTTCTCCCACCATATTATGATGATGCCCAAGTTATGGGCTCAATCGGAAATCCGTAGATGTAAGAAATTGGACAATTCAGGTTCAACGGCAGTTCGTTCCGAATTGGAGTGGTTGGTGTATGGCATAGTTCTAGCGATTGGATTTCAATCAAAACTCACCGAATGACTCCGCCCACCATATTATGGTGGTGCCCAAGTTTTGGGCTCGATCTGAAATCAATAGGGGTTAGAAATTGGACAATTCAGGTTCAAAGGCAGTTCGTTCCTTATAGGAGTGGTTGGTGTATTCCGTAGTTCTAGCGATTTGGTTTCACAAAAAACTCACCAAATGCCTCCTCCCACCATATCATGGTGATGCCCCGGTTTTCGGCTCGATCGGAAATCCATAGGTGTAAGAAATTGGACAATTCAAGTTCAAAGGAAGTTTGTTCCGACTTGGAGTGGTTGGTGTATTGCTTTGTTCTAGCGATTGGATTTCACTCAAAACTCACCAAATGATTCCTCCCACCATATTATGATGGTTCCCAACTTTTGGGCTCGATCTGAAATCAATAGGGGTTAGAAATTGGACAATTCAGGTTCAAAGGCAGTTCGTTCCTTATAGGAGTGGTTGGTGTATTCCGTAGTTCTAGCGATTTGATTTCACAAAAAACTCACCAAATGCCTCCTCCCACCATATCATGGTGATGCCCCGGTTTTCGGCTCGATCGGAAATCAATAGGGGTAAGAATTTGGACAATTCAGGTTCAAAGGCAGTCCGTTCCTTATAGGAGTGGTTAGTGCATTCCGTAGTTCTAGCGATTGGATTTCACTTAAAACGAACCAAACGACTCCTCCCACCATATTACGATGATACCCAAGTTTTGGGCTCGATCGGAAATCAATTGGGGTAACAAATTGGACAATTCAGGTTCAAAGGCAGTCCGTTCCTTATAGGAGTGGTTCGAGTATTGCGTACTTCTAGCGATTGGATTTCACTCAAAACTAACCAAATGACTCATCCCACCATATTATGATGATGCCCAAGTTTTGGGCTCGATCAGAAATTCAGAGGTGTAAAAAATTGGACAATTCATGTTCGAAGGCAGTTCATTCCTTATAGGAGTGGCTGGTGTATTCCGTAGTTCTAGCAATTGGATTTCACTCAAAACTCACCAAATAACTCCTCCCACCATATTATGATGATGCCCAAGTTTTGGGCTCGATCGTAAATCAATTGGGGTAAGAAATTGGACAATTCAGGTTCAAAGGAAGTTCGTTCCTTATAGGAGTGGTTGGTGTATTCCGTAGTTCTAGCAATTGGATTTCACTCAAAACTCACCAAATAACTCCTCCCACCATATTATGATGATGCCCAAGTTTTGTGCTCGATCGGAAATCAATTGGGGTAAGAAATTGGACAATTCAGGTTCAAAGGAAGTTCGTTCCTTATAGGAGTGGTTGGTGTATTCCGTAGTTCTAGCAATTGGATTTCACTCAAAACTCACCAAATAACTCCTCCCACCATATTATGATGATGCCCAAGTTTTGGGCTCGATCGTAAATCAATAGGGGTAAGAAATTGGACAATTCAGGTTGAAAGGCAGTTCATTCCTTGTAGGAGTGGCTGGTGTATTCCTTAGTTCTCGTGATTGGATTCCACTCAAAACTCACCAAATGACTCCTCCCACCATATTATGATGATGCCCAAGTTTTGGGCTCGATCAGAAATCAATTGGGGTAAGAAATTGGACAATTCAGGTTGAAAGGCAGTTCGTTCCTTATCGGAGTGGCTGGTGTATTCCGTAGTTCTAGCGTTTGGATTTCACTCAAAACACTGCAAAAGACTCCTCCCACCATATTATGATGATGCCCAAGTTTTGGGCTCGATCAGAAATCAATATGGTCAAGAAATTGGACAATTCAGATTCAAAGGCAGTTCGTTCCTTATAGGAGTGGTTGGTGTATTCCGTAGTTCTAGCAATTGGATTTCACTCAAAACTCACCAAATGACTCCTCCCACCATATTATGATGATGCCCAAGTTTTGGGCTCGATCAGAAATCAATTGGGGTAAGAAATTGGACAATTCAGGTTGAAAGGCAGTTCGTTCCTTATCGGAGTGGCTGGTGTATTCCGTAGTTCTAGCGATTGGATTTCACTCAAAACTCACCAAATGACCTCAGCTTGTTCAACTGTTTCTTCCTCTCATATGCAAGCTGGGCCTGTCTGCCGCGCAAATCTCACTGCCTGGAGTTCCAGGCCGAGGAGATGTGCGTTAACACGCAGTTTCCTGCTTTTGGACGCGGGCGTGCCAGCACGGTCTACCGTGCGTCGAGATGTTTGAAGCGGGTGAAAGTGTTTAGATAGTGCGCCTGTCTGAACTCGTCTTCTAATCAAACGATTGTAGCCGAGAGATGAACTAGTCTCGGCTGTAAGGTTCACGGCCTGAACTACAAGGCCGTTGAGTGGTGGTGTTTGGTGGGTTTTAGGGCGGTGCTCCGGCGCGCTACTCAATGAGCGGCGGTCGTATGATATATGGGGTGAGTGAGCGAATAACAAGGGTGGTGCTCCGGCGCCTTGAAAATCAAGGGTCGTTTGATATATTGATGAATGGATTTTCCTTACAAACTAACACTACTCCTAGAAAAGCAAGTAAAGATATTGAAAGTGCATTACAGGAAAATATAAGTTGCTCCGTGGGAGGCTTTTGTTTGGTGTTTGAACCCTTTGAAAGTAGTCCTGAGTCTTGTATTTATAGGCAGAGCTCCTGGAGGGGTAATCGAGGCTGAAAATCTGCATGGTGGAGCCTGATCATGCCAAGTGGGCAGTCTAATCGACATTTGGGATCGTGAAGTATGGTGGTGTGACCCCATGAATCCCGGTGAATCTCGGCCGCCGCCCTGATCGTGGGTTCTGCGCTTCTGGCCGTGGAGACGCATTTATTGCTCTGATAGCCAATTACCTAATCTCTCAAGCTGCAAAGAGCTTTGTGAGAATGTTGGCATCTAATCACTCTGATCCCTGTCACCAAATCCTGACTCCAATCACTTCCCACTTTCCCTCGCGCATTAAATGCTCATTCTTGGCCAGTGGGTTTGCTGTAATAAACAGAGACCTTGCTTCATTAAATGGAGCGTGGGACCCTGCTGTCACGTGATGATCTGACTTTAATGTCTTTGGCCGTGACCTTGTTCGATCTCAGCCTCGGCCTATAACCTTGGCCGAGATAACCATGCCTTAGTGATTTTTTCTTGTTTCTCTGGAAAGCCAAACACCCTGACAAAACGCTGCGTTTCAGTTTGAGGCCGAGAAGAGAAGTTCCCCCGGCCAATTCATGGCCGTGATTTATTAGGCACAAACATTGCCCCCACATCCCTGGATTCTTCGGCCTTGGCGTGAGTAGGGGCCGAATGGATTCCAAGGGATGGACCCTTAGCCTTCCGAGGTGATTGACAACCGGGGTAATAAATGCGCAAGCCAGTCGGCGCATTTAATGCTTCAGGCACGTCGTGTAGGCCATCATTGCCCAAAGCGTCGCTTCGTTTTGTCAGAGGAAACGACGGCCTCTGGGCTTTCGACACGTCATCGCGCCTATTTAATGCTGACAAAACGTTACGTCTCTCGAGAGAGACATATCCTTTTGTTTCGAATTCTAGCGCCAATATAAAAACCCAAACTCTCTTGCTTTCTCCCTACGCTTTCAGAATTCTCAGACGCCCAAGCTTCGCCAAAAACTCTTCTCTCCAAGCCTTCAGACTCATCAGAAAATTGTGTTTTTAAAAATCGCGACTCTTTCTCACTCGTGAGTTGTCTAGTCCTTTAGAACCCTGCAAACCTTCACCCCCTTCTGGATTTCCTTTCAGCGTCCCTCACGTTTACCACCTTCCTCTGCATTTTTTCTTCTCCAAAACGCCCAACTCACATCTGTTTCAATGGCCTCCAGTACTTCCACGTCTGTCGAAGTTCGGTCCCAAACCTTTCAAACTGAGTTCGAGACCATTTGCCGAGACATCCAGGGCTCGATCCTTCCAAACATCCTTACGTCCTGGGCCGATGATGATGGTGCCCTTACCGATACCTGTGTCCTCGGCCCCTCCTTTGAGGGCGGAATGCCAGAAAGGCTCGTGGCCCTCCTGAAGAACGACCTAGCAGATCACTCGGCCTTCGACGGGGGGGATTTCCAAGATTGGAACGTTATCAGGCCGCAGCAACAATGGCCCACCGTGACTCCAGACTAGGAGAAGTGGCTGCCAAGGATGGAGCACTTCTACGGCCAACAATGGAAGGATCAAGGCATCTACCACTTGATCAAACTGTTTGAGCAGCCGCTGGTCATGGATCGGTCGCTCTTGGCCGCGGCCTTGTGCTTCTGGTCGTCGGCCACCAATACCATGAACTTCCGGTTCGGCATGATGACGCCGACCGTGCTAGACATGGCCGCCCTGTTCGGCCTTTCTCCTCTCGGCGTGGAAGTGAACGCCGCCCTGGTTGCTCCCGAGGCGGCAGGGAGCTTTAAAACCATGTGGCCGACTCTTACGAGAGTCAGTGGGAACAAGGCGAAGAACATGCTTAATTACTCCAGCTTCTACAGCAACTTCGGCGTGGAGGACAGCCCTGAAGATGACGCCATCACCCCTCCTGGCGAAGTCGAGCACGCCGCATTTCTGTTGTACTGGCTGTGCAAGTTCGTCTTCTGTACTCAGGCGAACAAGGTCACCGTGGAGTTTGCTCATGTGGCCGATTATCTTGCACAGGGTGGTAGGCTAGCGCTCGGCCCCTATCTCCTCGGCCAACTCTACCGCACGCTTCACGATATCGTTACTGATGGAATGAAGCCGAAGCACGGCGGTCCGCTGTGGGCTTTCCAGTTCTGGCTGCAGGCCTACTTCCCCGAGCTGAGGGCGATGACCAATATCAGCGACGCCGAGCCGCTGGCCAGTGCATTTGCCCGCGCCCCTAAAAAGCATAACACCTCGGCCTTTTGTTATAAATTCTTCTATGGCTTGGCCGAGAGAACTGGTACGCAGTTCCGAGTCTGCCTAGCTCGGCCGTTCCCGCTATTCTTGTCACACGACCTCTCAGTCGTCCCTGATGTTGAGACCGAGAATGATCTGAAGGAGATCTGGGGCTCCTTCCTGGTTTCGCGCGACCTCCACTGTGGCATTTCCAAGGCCGGGGCCGAGGTTTACCTGCCAAACTTCATGGCGCGACAGTTCGGTTTGATCCAGACGGCCCCACTTCCTCCTCTGTCAATCAACCGCCTCTCGTCCTGGAGGGCCGATGTCTCTCAACAACACGGCGTGGCTAACATCACCTTCCAGCTTCAACAGGGAATGACCTTCCTGAATCTGACGTCGTGGAGGCGCTGCAATGCGTATGACGAGGATGGAAGGGTCTGGTACGAGGAGTGTATCTCGGCCAGATTTATCCGGCCTGTTGAAGAGGCCGCGAGGGCGGCCCTGAAGAATGCAGATTGGGACCCTCTTACCCCCAAGGGCACCAAAGTGAAGAAGGTATCAGCCGGACCTCCTCGGCCAAGTACCGCAGCCGTGGTCGCTCCTACAGCAACGGTCCCTCCGTCGGCTGGAGCAACGGTCGCGGCTTCGACTACGGCTCCAACCTTGTCCGCGGCCCCGGCTCCCAGGGCGGCGCCTGTGGTGGGGGCGCGAAAGACGCTGGCCCATAGGACCGTGCCGTCCTCCCCGTCGGCTCGATCGGCCGCTGCCGTCGGTAAGCTTTGCACGATTTATATTATTATATTTTTTTTATTATTATTCCTTGCCGGCCTCTCAAAGCTACCTGGTCCTTGGTTATCTCATCTCTCTCTCTTTCTCTTTTCATACACAGCCCCGGGCCGTAAGAGGAGCCGAGAAGCGTCAAGTGCTGGGGCCTCAATGGTGGAGGTTGCGCCGGCCAGGGTCGCCGTGGTAGAGATGGCGACGGTGGAGCGACCGAGGAAGAGGACCCTCTTCACTTCTCCGGAGGGCGGAAATGAGGAGGGAGTCCCTTCGGTGATTGTAAGGGAAGTTCCCCCTGTGGCCGTAAGCATTTCTCCCTTGCCTCCTTTTCCTTTTGTTTTTTGAGATCGCCCTCTTTCCTCTTTTTCGCACTTTGATAGTCTGGTTGTTTTCCAGGACGTGGTAATAGTCGAGGAGGAGGCTGCAGCTAAGGTGCCGTATGTAGAGGAAACGGCCGCCGTCCAGATGGTGGTCGAGGAGTTGGGAGCCGCAGAGACGGCGGTTGAAGAGGAAGCTACGGCCGAGGGGCAGGTCGAGGAAACGACAACCGCCGAGATTGTGGTTGAAGAGGCGGCCGCCGATGAGGTGGTTGTAGAGGAGGACGAAGAGGAGATCGTTGAGGGGGGGGCTACCGAGGAGGTTGCCGAGGAGGCCACCGAAGAGGCTGCCGAGGAGGCTGCCTAAGAGGTTATAACAGACGTGCCTGCTGAGCCGTCACGGCCCGCTCCTCGTCGTCCAAGCGGTATTTCCTTCCGCTTGGTAAGATTTCGCTTTTTCGTAATTTAGCTTTATTGCTCTCCTCATGGAATTTCGCATGATACCTTTGACTGAATTTTTTGGTTCCAGCCTCCCCAGCCGCCGTCGCCATCCTCCACGGTTGCTACGACCACGCTCCCTGCGCCGCCGTCTCAAGATTCGATCGTTGTGGCCGAGCCGGTGGTAACTGGGGGCACGGTCGTGAGTGTGCCGAGCCTCCTGCGGACTACTTCGGCAGCTAGAAATGATCTCTCGCTCGCCGTGAGTATTCAATCCCTCCTTCTTGTTCCTTTATGTCCTAGCTAATCATTTCTCACCTAAACTCTTCCTCATACTCAGGAGGCCACCTCCTCTGGTGATCTTGATGAGTTGTACGCCAAGCTCCATGAGGAAGGAGGTAGTTCGGCCTCAGCTCCCCTGGACGAGGATTCCAAGACCGTAATTGAACGGCTCCGGGAGTTCCTTCTTCTCGGAGTTCAACAGATGACCGCTACCGGGGCGCTCATGGAGTTCAGGTCCTGCCTGGATACGGCTATGGCGATCGGTCAGCTGGACTCGGCTCAGCTGGATGAATTGCAAGCCCGTCTGGCCGAAGGCGAGGAGATGATTGGCCGGTACGCTGAAGCCGTGACGAGGATGGCCGAGGGAGGCTCGCTCGAACAAGACCTAGTGGAGATCAAAGAAAAAGTCGAACCTGCAATGGCCCGATTGAAAGAAAATGACCTCGTTGTTCAACGAGAGAATGAAGAGCTTGCGCAGGTTGAGGCCCAGATTGCCGAGCTCCAGGCCCGTCGAGCTCTCATTCTTCAGCGCCGAGATGGTGCGGTCGCGACCGGACGTGAACTGAAATCCTCGGCCAAGCAGATCCTCAAAGCCGCGACCGAGACGAAGAAGGCCCTGGCCGAACGTAAGCTGATCCGGGCGAGATGGCAAGCTGACATTGACGGCGGGGACATCGCTTGGAGGAGGATCACCTGCTTGATCTGGGGAATGTTCAGCGAGGGGGCCTAGGCAGGCGAAGAGCAGCCGTTTTAACTTTTTTTCTTTTGAGGTGTAATAAGTAACCATATACATTTTATTTTTATTTACACATATTTCCTTTTAGTTTACGACTTACAGACATAAGTATACGTTACTTTGGCCATAACTACGTGTGTTTGGTCTGCTTTATTTGTTGGCCGCGCCTTTCGTTTGGTCCGTCTGCCTACTTTCCTCTTTTCTTCTTTTTGACTTTTTTATCATAGGTCCTCGGCGCCATCTTTTTCTCAACTTGAGCCGAGTTGTGAGCGTGGAGCTTCGACGGTTTTGGATTTCCTAAAACTTCGCGCATTATCTGCGAGTAGTCCTTCTTTAGGCCCCGCCGTCTGATAACCTGAAGGAGTTGGACTCTCAGCTTGGGTAGATTATTAGTGCCACGGCTGTTGGTCAAACTATGAAGAGGAGTGCCCACGACCAAACTTTCCGAAGCTCGGTGAGCCCGCAAAACATTAGGGAAGACTTGGGGCCAAACCCTGGGCTCCCTTGATAGGCACGGTCTCTCGCAACCTGGTGCCCCCAACTCTCTTTGTGTCAAACCGCCTTTCAAGATAGGCTGGATGCCTTTAAATTGATACCCTCGGCACGGCCTGCTTCGCCGCGCATCGTTTCGCGGCCATTCCTGCTGGGTTGTTTGAGCCGCGGGCTCGGTCTTTGCGACCGAACAGCTCAATTTTAGGACCTCGTGTGTTTGACTAGGGTGAACTTGATCCGCCGGCCCTCGGAGTGTGGCTACCTGGTTCTGTTGATCTAGATCATGGTAGGGACCCTGGTGCATCTGGGTCGTTGTCGGACTGGCCGGGTCGTGTCTTTGTAATGGTAGTACAGCAGCCAAGTCTTCGAGATTGTTTTGTGATGACGTTTTGGTCACGTTGCTCTGGCCGAACTGCACCTGGTCGGCCAACACGTGAGTTGGGCCGGGACGCTGGACCGTAGATACTGCAGGGCTACTCCGCCCTAATGCTCTGGCTAAAGCGTGGAGTGGGCCGCGCGTGGTTTTTACCGTATGGGTTAGTCCAGAATCCGTCCTCGTGGGCTGGCGCTGCCCCCAGCCATCGGCCGGTAGTAGAGAACGCTGGCTGTAACCTGACGCTTCGGTACGGTCAGAGATGCCGAGGTCGATTTTTTTGTCGCAAGGTTCGACCCTTTCGTGTTCTCGGCTTCTTTGTCCAGCTTTGGGAGACGCTGCGGGTGAGGTTGTCGGCATCTCTTCTTGGAAAAAAGTTCGCAACTCGAAGGAGAATCTGTCCACTGCGGCCATGAAGGATGTCTCTATCTTGTAGGCCTGCTTGGACATCTGTTCTTCCATCACTGCCTGTTTCTGTATGGACTCGGCCATGCGGTCCGTCTTCATAGGAATGCTGGTTTCCATCACAAGTTTTTGACAAGTGTCCCACTGGGCGTGCCAAAAGTGTCTGCCGCGCAAATCTCACGGCCTGGAGTTCCGGGCCGAGGGGATGTGCGTTAACACGCGGTTTCCTGCTTTTGGACGGGGTGCGTTTGTGCGCGGGCGTGCCAGCACGGTCTACCGTGCGTCGAGATGTTTGAAGCGGGTGAAAGTGTTTAGATAGTGCGCCTGTCTGAACTCGTCTTCTAATCAAACGATTGTAGCCGAGAGAGGAACTAGTCTCGGCTGTAAGGTTCACGGCCTGAACTACAAGGCTGTTGAGTGGTGGTGTTTGGTGGGTTTTAGGGCGGTGCTCCGGCGTGCTACTCAATGAGCGGCGGTCGTATGATATATGGGGTGAGTGAGCGAATAACAAGGGTGGTGCTCCGGCGCCTTGAAAATCAAGGGTCGTTTGATATATTGATGAATGGATTTTCCTTACAAACTAACACTACTCCTAGAAAAGCAAGTAAAGATATTGAAAGTGCATTACAGGAAAATATAAGTTGCTCCGTGGGAGGCTTTTGTTTGGTGTTTGAACCCTTTGAAAGTAGTCCTGAGTCTTGTATTTATAGGCAGAGCTCCTGGAGGGGTAATCGAGGCTGAAAATCTGCATGGTGGAGTCTGATTATGCCAAGTGGGCAGTCTAATCGACATTTGGGATCGTGAAGTATGGTGGTGTGACCCCATGAATCCCGGTGAATCACGGCCGCCGCCCTGATCGTGGGTTCTGCGCTTCTGGCCGTGGAGACGCATTTATTGCTCTGATAGCCAATTACCTAATCTCTCAAGCTGCAAAGAGCTTTGTGAGAATGTTGGCGTCTAATCACTCTGATCCCTGTCACCAAATCCTGACTCCAATCACTTCCCACTTTCCCTCGTGCATTAAATGCTCATTCTTGGCCAGTGGGTTTGCTGTAATAAACAGAGACCTTGCTTCATTAAATGGAGCGTGGGACCCTGCTGTCACGTGATGATCTGACTTTAATGTCTTTGGCCGTGACCTTGTTCGATCTCGGCCTCGGCCTATAACCTTGGCCGAGATAACCATGCCTTAGTGATTTTTTCTTGTTTCTCTGGAAAGCCAAACACCCTGACAAAACGCTGCGTTTCAGTTTGAGGCTGAGAAGAGAAGTTCCCCCGGCCAATTCATGGCCGTGATTTATTAGGCACAAACAGGGCCCTCTCCTTCCTCTTGTTCTCAAGCTCCTGCACAGCCACAGATGAATATCTAATAATTTCAGAAAATCAAAATCAACAAAGTATGAAGCTTGTTCTCAAGCTCCAACAAGCTCCTTCGTCTTGTTCTCAAGCTTGTTCTCAAGCTCACTCCTCGATTCCCATTTTCATCAAAATCAACTGTTTCTTCAAAACTCCTGTGTAGCAAGGGTGGAACCAGACTTAGAACCTGTTGTGGGTTGTGCCCTCGTATGCCTTCAAACGGGCAAGTGCGGCTGCAAACCCATGCAGGTTCTAAGGCTGGTTCCACCCTTGCTACACAGGAGGATGTAGCAAACCCATGCTTGGCCTTGTGAGGAATCATTCTGCAAACCCATTTGCTTTCAGAAAGACAATTTCTTGTGAGGAATCATTCTGCAACCCTAATTGAAAACTGAGAGTTAAAAAACGCGTAAAAAAATCCTATTTAAACAAATAATCGTAAATATCCACGTCGGTTCTAATATACATAGCGACGTCATATTTGAATAATCAACGTCAGTTTAGATAAACAAGCGCCGTCATAACTTCATCGGAAATCTAAAAGTCATTTGGCGCGTATTAAAAAGAGAACGACGTCGTTTTCAGAACCCCAAAGTAACCACGTCGGTTTATTAAAATACACAGTCGTTGAATTTATAAGTACAACGTCAGTTTAGAGGAAAAAAGCGCCGTCATAACCACATCGGAATTCCAAAAGTCTTTCGGCAGTTGTGATAACCACGTCAGTTATGAATTATAGACCGTCGTTATAACTAAATAATACAGCGGTTTTTTAATAACAACGTCGTTGTATTGAACTCTGGGAAAATATATAAACTTTTCGTCACCTGACCTAATATTCTACGGTTTTCTCTTCCCAAAAGCAGCATCATCGTCTGAATCTTCGTCTTCATCTCCAAAATCACCATTTTCGTCTTCGTCTTCGTCGGAAGGAAACTTTTCTTTGCACGCCAAAGGTTTTTTCTCACTCTCTTCCCTTTTTTTACATTTCATTTGAATGTCGTAGTTGTCTGGAAACAAGATTCTGTCAAATTGAAGAAATCTTTCACTGGTTTTGATTAAATACATAAGTAGATACTCTCACGACGCCAAAAGACGACAGTTCTGTCTTGTTTTCGACGATAGAATGGACACACCACGACGGCCGTAATGCAAACTGCACGACGGTGGCTAAAAACCGTCATGGTGTGACAATTAATACGTCCGAAACAAGATAAAACCGTCGTCTAGTGAGAGAAGAACAATCGTTTTGTAAATTTTAAACCACGTCGGTTATTATTAATAACCGACGTAGTTTATACACATTTACGTCATGAAATATATAAAACCGTCGTCTTATTTCCATTCATGGTCTAAGAGACTGTTTAATAGGACGTCACTTTTTTAGTTTTACCGTCGTTGTTTTGTATTATTACGTCGTTTATTTTTAATAACCGACGTTGTTTTCCTTGCAGATTAATCAAAAATGGATTCGAAATCTCAAAACAAGGAAGCTGAAGCGTCAAAGGCCAAATCAGGTTCAATGGCACAAGGGGATGAACCCAAAACAGTTTCAAAGGCTCAAGTGGAAGTTGAAAAATCAACTCAAAGCAAACCCTCGAAGAGGATGAGATTTTCCTCAACCTCAGAGAAAGACTCGAGCACAACCACATTTGTTGAGGAGCCAAAATCTGGCCGCGGTATCAACACAATGAGCCGTGTTCTGAAGAGGAAAATTGAGAAGGTTAAGCCTGTGGTTGAGTTCAATAAAGATGGCAAACCACATGGCAAGGCTGCTGTTGAGATGCAGTCTTACATTGGTGTTTTGGCACGCACCAGAGTCCCTCTTGTGGACAAGAAATGGAAACAATTACCCAAGGACGTGAAGGAGCAGATTTGGGAAGCTGTTCAAATGTCCTATGTTATTGGGGATAGTTACAAGAACTTGGTCTTGTCGTCTGCCGCCAAAAAATGGAAGGATTTCAAGTATAACATAACTAAGCAATATATCCTTCCATTCGCACATGACAAGGAGAAATTAAAAGAAACCCCATTTCTTTATAAGTTCATAGAGAAATCGCAATGGGATGCCTTCGTAGCTTCAAGGTTAACCCCAGATTTTGAGGCTAAGCATGCTGAGCAGAAACAGAGGAGGGAGAAATTGGAGTACAACCATAGGTTGTCTAGAAAAGGGTATGTTGGTTTGACGGACCAATTGGTAGAAACCATGCCCGAAGTTGAAGAAATCGATCGAGCTGTTCTATGGAAGAAAGCAAGAGAAGATAAAACAGGAAACATCCCTGATCCAAAGGCTGCAGAGAAGGCAAAAATAATCGTAAGTCTCACTAACTCTGTTCTAAATTTGAAAAACAGAGTGTTTTATTTTGGTATAGACGTCGTTTATCTTTAAATAAGCGACGTTATAAAATGAACACCACGACGGGCTTAATTTACGGACGTTTAAAAATGAATAGGACGTCGGTTTTTGAATAAAGTAGACGTCTAGATAGAATTAATACGACGGATTAAATTATTCTATGAACTGCATTTTTGTTTTAAGTTTACTCACGCACACACTCTCCCTCTCTCTGTCTATTTCACTGAAATTTGTGGTGCACAATTTCTGGAAAAGAAAGCATATTTCAATTGAGTTTTTTCACTTCTTCATTAAAACTTACGACGGTTTTATCTTATCTAGACGTTAGAATGCTTATACAACGACGGTAATTTTGTGCAGCCGTATGGAATTGGACATCTACGTCTGTTTGTTTAATAATCCGTCGTCTTACTTTGAATACTACGACGTTCTTTGATTTATGTTTTAATCTGTTTTATTTTGAATATACGACGTATTTTTATATACCGACGTTGTAAATTATAAACAACGACGGTATTTAAGTACAGACGTTTTAAATTAATACCACGTCAGTCATTTAAGAAAAACCGTCGTTGTTTATTATTTACAACGTCGGTATATTTATTTGTTTTACACCCTTCTCAGTTTCTAACACTCTCTCTTTCTCTCTTTTAGGATGATTTGCAAAAGCAAGTCTCCGAAGGCACTCTGACTGTCTCCGGGACCAATGATATCTTGACTCTGGCTTTGGGAACCCCCGAGCATGGTGGGAGAGTCAGAGGAGCTGGTGCTGGCGTTAACCCAACTCAGTTCTTCAATTTGCCGAAACAGCAGAGAGTGAAATTTGGTGACAAATTGAAGGAAAGTGTGAGGGAGGCAGTCAGAGAAGAGACCTTGAGGATTGAGGCGAAGTCAAGGGAAACTATAATGGAAGCAGTCAGAGCAGAGAGGGAGGCTATGTTGGCATATTTTCGTCAACTTTACCCCAATTTTGATCCCAACCAGATGCTCAAAACCCCAATTTCTCCAATTCCTCCGATTACTTTACCCCCTCAAGGTCAAAGCCCAAAAAATCCAATGTCTGATAAGGCAAGCTGCTCTGGGGCCCTAGCTTTGGAATTAGAAGATCCGAAGCATGAAGCTGATACTGCTGGAAAAGAGAAAGAGGACACGGTAAAATCTCTGCTATTTTCTATTTCTGCTTTTTAAATTTTAAATAGACGTCGCTCCTTTTAATAGCCGACGTTAAAATTTAAAATAATGACGGTATATACGTCTGTTTCTTACAAGACACGTCGTGTTTCGTTAAATACCACGACGCTTTTACTTGTTTTGCAAATTATTAGACATTAAAAATAACGACAGTGTTTTCTGCCGTCGTCTAACTCTTTTATAAACTGTCGTCTATTTCATGATTTCATTAACTGTATTTATATTAGACGACCTTTCTATAGTATAGCGACGTTATAATTCAATACAACGACGGTTATCTATTTACCGACGTGTATAACCTTTCCTCCGTCAGTATTTACTAGAAACCGTCGTTTATATTATATACCACGTCTGTTTTTTGAGTTTAGTTAGAGTCGTTTATTTTAGTTCACACACAAACTAACTTATATTTCTTTATTTATTTCTTGTAACAGGATCTCTCAAAGCTAGACATGCCACCTCCTTTGTTAGCCTTATGCCAACACGTTCAGACCAAGTTGTTGCCTGTTAAGGAGGCTGTGGCAATTCACATGCCCAAGGAGGTGTTTGGCATTGAGCATGATACCTTCCTCTTACCTGAAGATATTTTGCAGTTTGGTTCCATGGTTGAGATTGGAACCACAGTGATATCAGTATACATGAGGTAATTCTCCCTAATCCCATTTTGTTTTACATTTTCCTTTCTTTTAAATTAAAATCTTATTTAATTGACTTTCATATATTTAGGTTCCTATTTGACTATTTAAAAATGGCAAATATGGTAAACCTTGTTGGCCTCGTGGACCCTGGGCTAGTGAGCTTTGGAGCTGGATCAATATCAGACCGAATAAAAAACCTGTCAAACCGCCTGAATACAGCAGATGGGAGTCAATTTTTCTTGGTCCCTTATAATCCAGGGTTAGTACCATTTAAAGTATTTTCCTGAGCTTCTAATATTTTTCTTTGTAGTACTATTTAACCTATATGAATCATTATGTGCAGGGGTCATTGGGTGATGGTAATTGTGAGACCAGCAACGGAGACTGCCTATTACATGAATTCACTGCCAAAACGCATGGTTGACGACGACATGAAAAATATAGTGAATACGTAAGTTGATTTCTTCTGATTTATGATTTTTCCTATAAATTATTTAAATAAACGACTATTTTAATAATACCGACGTTATAATTAAAATATAACGACGGTAAGTTATTACCGACGTGTTAATTTAACTACCACGTCAGTATTTTCTTTAAAACGTCGTTTTAATTTAACTACCACGTCGTTTGGGTTTTATTTAGGAACGTTTTAATTTTTTCTGCTCAATTTTTTGTCATACGACGTTTTACTCTTACCGACGTTATAACGTTACACAACGATGGTTAGTTTTTACCGCCGTTTTAAACAAAATATCACGTCTTGGTTTAAAAAACTCCGTCGTTTTGACTGATTTACCACGACGGTTACTATTTGTATTTAAATTTTTTGTTTTGTCATTAACACCCTTTGTTTTCTTGTAACAGGTCAATTAAAATGTTTAACATTCATATAAATAAAAATTCACGTAAACAGAAGGCCATTTGGAAAAATCTACACGGCACTCCTGAACAACTAACAAGTGTAGAGTGTGGCTATTACGTGATGCGATTCATGAGAGATATAATTCATGATCCAGACCTAAATTTCGAGAAGAAGGTAAAACACAACATTTTAGATATACTTTCTTTATTTTACTACGTCATATTTTTGTTTAAAACCGTCATTTGTATCTTTATAACACGTTGGTTTTTTGGTCTATTTTGCAGTTTGAGAAGAAAAAAGATAAACTTCAGTATAAACAAGAGGATATTGACGAAGTTAGGCATGAATGGGCAGAATTCGTGAACAAGCAATTACCGAAGGATAATTGATGTAGATAAATATTTATGAACAATGTTTAGGTTTAATTTAGTTTATTTAAAATGTACATAAATATTTTGTTGTAATCAAGCGAAAAAAAATCAAAAAAATTAAATTTTGTTTTAAAACTTGTTTAGTTCCAAAACACTGACGTCTGATTCTAATTTACACGTCTCATACGTGTACACAATGGTCGTCTTGCAGTAAGTGGAAATATAACATCGACGGCAATTCTTAAAAACGACATGTAATAGACATAACAACGACGGTTTATAATTAATTCATCCTGAAAAATGAATTTTGTACTTATATACTACGTCGGTTCGTATAACCTTATCGACGTCTTAATAAAATACAAAGGCGGATACTCTTAAATATCCGCCTTTGTATATTTAAACAACGTCAGTTATATACACTAAAATGACGTGTAATAGTAATAACAACGACGGTTTATAATTAATTCATCCTGTATAAATGAATTTGTACTCATATACTACGTCGGTTCGTATAACCTTATCGACGTCTTAATAATATACAAAGGCGGATAGTTTTAAATATCCGCCTTTGTATATTTAAACAACGTCGGTTATATACACTAAAATGACGTGTAATAGTCATAACAACGACGGTTTATAATTAATTCATCCTGTATAAATGAATTTGTACTCATATACTACGTCGGTTCATATAACCTTATCGACGTCTTAATACTATACAAAGGCGGATATTCTTAAATATCCGCCTTTGTATATTTAAACAACGTCGGTTATAAAAAGACGTCGTTTTATATATGTTTCGACGTTAGTTTATTATGTTTAACGTCGTTGTAAAGGGATACAACGTCGGATAGGTCATTTTTAATTTAATTTTTATTGACTTTTATATTTTATTTAATTCCATATTAAATTCAAAACTAAATCCAAAAATTAAACTGAAAACTACCAAGCATTGGAATATTGTCTCTATCCTAAAGCTTTAAAAAATATAATTTTGGAAATATTTTTTTATTGTATTTAATTACTAATATTAATAATATATTCAAAACAAAATCCGAAAAATATACCGGCAAATTCTATGCACTGATTGAGACAATATCTTGCCCGTTAAGGCCTGAAAAATGTAATTTTAGTTTTCAAAGTTCGAATGATAACAAAATTCAAACAAATTTAGAGACAAAGCATGGTACTCCTTATACTTTACATAACATAACCCTAAGGTTTATGTGATCCATTGGTGCCCATAAATTCAAAATTATGAAATCCATATTTTAGCCTACTATTGTAGAAGGCAATGTTGTAAGGAATCCATAGCAATTTTCGGTTCATTTTTCTCGTACTTGTGTATTTTTTTAAAATTATTTTAAAATTTAGGGTTTAGGGTTTAGGGTTTAGGGTTTAGGGTTTTTTGAAACGACGCCGGTTTTCTCCCGCTGTTTTTGGTCAACTACATTAATAAAGACTAATTGAATTCGGTTTACGACGTCGGTTATCATTTATAGCGACGTCCTTTATCTTTACAACGTCGGTATTTTATAAAAACCGCCGTTGTAAGTAATAATTAGACGTCCGTGTAAGTGTTGACCGTCGTCGTTGAAAAACGCGGTACTTTAAAATTTTTGACCGCGACCTAAAATTTTCAGAATTTCCCTTTAACCCTCAAATAGTTCATTCTCTCTCTTCAACATAAATTTGTCTGAAATTTTTCGTTCTCCCAGCTCTCTCTCAATATCCATGTAAGTACAACTCTAGTCCCTTTAATCCTAATTCTCTCAGCTCTCTCTCAAGCTTTTGTTATATTCTCTCAGCTCTCTCTCAAAGCATTGGGTACGTAGATTCTCCAAGCTCTCTCTCAAGCAGTTGTTATAGTCTCGCAACTCTCTCTCAATATCCACGTAAGTACAACCCTAATCTCTTCTTAAATCCATAAATATTTTCGTTGGTAGCTATATTAGGGTTTTGGTGTTTGCAATCTTGTAATAATTGCTCTCTGTTTGGGTTCTTTTATGTTTGTTTGGCCATGGGTTCTTGGAAAAGGAAGGGGGATGGGAGATTTAGGCCGGTTTTTTTTTTAACTACGACGACGGTTGAAGGATCAAACCGTCGTCCAAATGTTTATTATACGTCGGTTGTTCATTTACTTCCGTCGTCTGAGTTTTAAGCCGCAACTGGTAGCCTAAAGACGACTGTTTCTCCATTAAACGTCGTCTTTAGGCTACCAGAACACTGTTCAAATTTCTGGGTTTGGGTATCTTAATGACGACGGTGACTATAGATGCCGTCGTCAGAATGTATATTAAACGACGATTATTTTTTTAAACCGTCGTCTTGTACATGTTTTATATTTAATTTTCATTTTGTTCTCTGCTATTTGAATGAGGTAGTGTTTCATTGCTGGTCTTTCCACTTTAATATATATATATTTATATGAATTTGATAGAGTGTGAGATTGATAAGTCATGGATGCATGCGGATAGAAGATCGAAGGCATATGAGTTAGGGGTGGAAGGATTTTGAATTTTGCGTTAGAAAATCTTGGAAATACAACTGAGATTCGTTGTCCATGTGTTAAATGTGGGAATATTCGATTGTTTGGGGTTGGAATTATAAGGGAACACTTATACTTTAATGGAATTGACCAAAGCTATAAGATTTGGAGATGGCACGGAGAACCTTGGGAATGGACTACCAATGCTAGTAGAAATGTGGAAGAAGATGAGCAAAGTAGGTTCAGTTATGTTTCTGAAGAATTAGGGATGGATGATAATGGTTTTGCCAATATTGGATCTGATCCTTATGAGTTTGCCAATGTGATTGGGGATGGCGATGAACCCTTGTACCCTGGTTGCAGTAAGTACACGAAGTTGTCGGCTTTGGTGAAGTTATATAATTTGAAAGCAAAACATGGGATGAGTGATGTTTGCTTTACAGAATTATTGATACTTCAAGGAGAATTTCTTCCAGAAGGAAATACACTACCTTCCTCTATGTACGAGGCAAAAAAGACTTTGTCTGCTTTAGGGATGAGTTATGAGAAAATCCACGCATGTCCCAATGACTGCATTTTGTATCGGAAGGAGTATGAGAATGCAACTAATTGTCCTACTTGTGGTATCTCAAGGTGGAAGGAAACCAAGGATGGGTTCTTGAAAGAGGGTGTGGCAGCGAAGGTGGTGTGGTATTTTCCTCCAATTCCAAGGTTTAAAAGGATGTTTCAATCACATAAGACAGTTAAGAGTTTGACTTGGCATGCTGCAAGAAAATCAGTTGACGGTTATATGTCTTATCCAGCGGATTCCCCGTCTTGGAAACTTGTTGATGAAAAATGGCCCGACTTTGGTAATGAGCCAAGAAACTTGAGATTGGCTCTCTCATCTGATGGATTCAATCCCCACAGTTCTTTAAGTAGCAGACACAGTTGTTGGCCAGTTATGTTAGTTACATATAATCTCCCACCATGGCTATGCATGAAGCGGAAGTTCATGATGTTGACTATACTGATTTCCGGTCCTAAACAGCCCGGAAATGATATAGACGTCTACTTAGAGCCTTTGATTGATGATTTGAAATCTCTGTGGGATGGGATTAGAGGAGTGTATGATGCCCACATAGGAGAATACTTTACACTCAGAGCTGCATTACTGTGGACAATTGTTTGTGCCTAATAAATCACGGCCATGAATTGGCCGAGGGAACTTCTCTTCTCGGCCTCAAACTGAAACGCAGCGTTTTGTCAGGGTGTTTGGCTTTCCAGAGAAACAAGAAAAATCACCAAGCCATGGTTATCTCGGCCAAGGTTGTAGGCCGAGGCCGAGATCGAACAAGATCACGGCCAAAGACATTAAAGTCAGATCATCACGTGACAGCAGGGTCCCACGCTCCATTTAATGAAGCAAGGTTTCTGTTTATTGCAGCAAACCCACTGGCCAAGAATGCGCATTTAATGCGCGAGGGAAGGTGGGAAGTGATTGGAGTCAGGATTTGGTGACAGGGATCAGAGTGATTAGACGCCAACATTCTCACAAAGCTCTTTGCAGCTTGAGAGATTAGGTAATTGGCTATCAGAGCAATAAATGCGTCTCCACGGCCAGAAGCGCAGAACCCACGATCAGGGCGGCGGCCGAGATTCACCGGGATTCATGGGGTCACACCACCATACTTCACGATCCCAAATGTCGATTAGACTGCCCACTTGGCATGATCAGGCTCCACCATGCAGATTTTCAGCCTCGATTACCCCTCCAGGAGCTTTGCCTATAAATACAAGACTCAGGACTACTTTCAAAGGGTTCAAACACCAAACAAAAGCCTCCCACGGAGCAACTTATATTTTCCTGTAATGCACTTTCAATATCTTTACTTGCTTTTCTAGGAGTAGTGTTAGTTTGTAAGGAAAATCCATTCATCAATATATCAAACGACCCTTGATTCTCAAGGCGCCGGAGCACCACCCTTGTTATCCGCTCACTCACCCCATATATCATACGACCGCCGCTCATTAAGTAGCGCGCCGGAGCACCGCCCTAAAACCCACCAAACACCACCACTCAACGGCCTTGTAGTTCAGGCCGTGAACCTTACAGCCGAGACTAGTTCCTCTCTCGGCTACAATCGTTTGATTAGAAGACGAGTCCAGGCAGGCGCACTATCTAAACACTTTCACCCGCTTCAAACATCTCGACGCACGGTAGACCGTGCTGGCACGCCCGTGCACAAACGCACCCCGTCCAAAAGCAGGAAACCGCGTGTTAACGCAAATCCCCTCGGCCCGGAACTCCAGGCCGTGAGATTTGCGCGGTAGACACTTTTGGCACGCCCAGTGGGACTCTTGTCAAAACTTATGGTGGAAACCAGGGCACAGGCAAAGCTCAAAAACAAAACAGTCGAAATGACTTATGAGACTCCTGAGTCCACATCACCAATCACCGAGACCGTACATTCGGTCGGGATTTCGGCCAGCATCCCGGTAACGACGGATCGCTCGACCGAGTCCATGCAGGAGCAAGCGGCAGTGGAGGAAATGATGTCCAGGCAGACCTACAGGATAGAGACATCCTTCATGGTCGCAATGGACAGGTTCTCTTCGGAGCTACGGACGCTCTTTCAAGAAAGGATGCCGATAACCTCACCGGCGACACCTCCCAGAGCAGGTCAAGGGAGCCGAGAGCGTGAAAGAATCGAGCCTTACGGAGAAGGCAGCAGCCTCGGCGTCTCGGCTCACCCCTAAGCATCAGGTTACGGCCAGCATTTGTTGCCGCCGACAAACAGCTGGGGGCAGTCCCAGACCGCGTGGGTAAGTCTCGGGCCAACCTACTCAGCAGAGATAGTGCGTGGGCCGCTCCATGCTTTAGCCGTATCATTAGGGCACAGCAGCCCTGCACATCCTACGATCCATCCACTCGGCCCAGTTCATACTGCGGCCGTCCACACCCATCCTGGTCCAAACAACGCAGCCGCTGCATTATCACAGCAATACGGTCAGAGCAATACGACTGTTTCACCATCATTACAGGCGTCGTTGTTACCGCCAGGCACTCACCTCCACTACGGGTCGGCCGTCCCAGCATCAACGCACACGCCCCTGGTCCAAACCCACGGCGCTCATTTGGCGTCAACCAACTCGGTCATTCAGACCGAGCCCCTTGTTCAATTGGTCCCGCAGATAAGGCCACAGAATGACCCGCAGCAGGTCCCACTACCGAACGCGGCCCAGCAGGAGGCACCGCATCAGGGGCTTCGACTCGAGGACGTCAGGCGGATGATCGAGGACGGCCTAGCCCAGAGGCGGCCGGACATGCCGAGGTATACCCGGCCGTACCCACCAGAAATCGACCGAGTCCTTCTTCCCCGGAATTATCGGTTGCCTGAATTCATGTTATTCTCCGGGGATGGGCAGACCTCATCCATTGAACACATAGGCCGTTTCACGGCCCAGTGTGGAGAGGCCGATTCGGACGCCCAGAAGCTCCGTTTATTTGTCCATTCTTTGACCGGCGCAGCATTCTCTTGGTTCATAAACCTCCCACCAAACTCAATAAGGGATTGGTCTGATATGGAAAGAGTATTTCACGAACATTTCTATCAGACCAACCGAGAGATAACAGTCGCCGAGCTGGCAAGGATGAGTCAAGCGTCGGACGAATCACCTCGTGATTACCTACAACGATTCAAGACCTGTAGGAATTGGTGTCGCACGAACCTACCAGAGAGAGAGTTCGTCAAAATGGCCGAGGAGGGATTGGAGTTCGAATACCGGAAGAAGTTCCAGGGGATCGAGTTCCGGGACATGCACGACCTGACCAACAAAGTGGACAGGTATGCGTCCTTGTTAAAAGAAGAGATGCAGAAGAAGACGGCTTCGAAAGGGACTTATTACAAAAATCCCATCGTCAGCTACGCCGATACAGACGGCTCCACGGGGGCCGAGGGTGACGAGGTAGAGATGAGCTCGGCCGAAGTTAGCATAGACAAACCCTTCGTCTGCAAAGGGCTTGTTAAGACTGACAACAGCCGTACGAAAATTCCTGACGCTAAATTTGCAACGCGGGAAACGAAGGCCTACACTTTTGATCTAACGAGGGCCGAGGCTATCTTCGACCTGCTATTGGCCGAAAAAATGGTCAAATTATCTTTCGGCCACAAAATTCCGAAACCCGAGGAACTTAAAGGAAAGACGTTTTGCAAATACCATAGTTCTTGGTCTCATAACACCAACAACTGTGTTGTCCTGCGAGATGTCATTCAGAAATTGATTGATGAGAAGAAGCTTCAGTTCCCAGAGAAGGCGGCCATGCAGGTTGACTCCAAGCCGTTCCCCCCACCTGTTGTCAACATGGTCGATGTCCAACTACCGGCCGGGTATAGCGGAACTCGTTGGATGGCAAAAGAGAAGGGGCCATCGGCCGAACCGGAGCCATTGTTGTGCGAGCATTGCAAACATGAGATCGGTCAGTCCAGGCCGCAGGAGAACAAGAGGAAGGCCGCCGAGCCATCACAGCCAACCGTAAAGAAATTCGGCGGTCAGTACAGCCGTCGGTCGGCCGGCAGGACGGTTTTTGAACGATTGGGGGCGCAAGCTTACGGTGCCTCGGTAGGTCCTAAGGATGAGGCCGGTCCTAGGCTGTTAGGAACTTTCAAACCACCGGTTATGCATGACGACCGTTGGTACCATTCACGGCCTGGGGGCAGGGCCGAACCACTGACAAAAACCCAGCTGAGAAGAATGCAGAGACAAGTTCAGCAGGCCAGGATGCAGACGACCGAGACCGAAGGCTCGAAACGACAAAGAAAAATCGCGGCTGCAGACGGGCCGTCATCTGAATCGATTGTTTCCCCCACGGCGACAGCGGCCAACAACAAGCCTTTGAGGACCTGGCGCGCTAGGGGGGACAAGGGTCACCTCGGATCCTTGCCCATTTTGGTTCAGCTGAAGGCCGCGATCGTAAAGAAGACTGACGAAGGTGTCGTCAACATCTACCGCGAGAAAAACCCCCCTTTTTCGGCCGATGGTCTGTCCTTTCTGAAAGGATTTCATAAAGACCATTCGGCCATAGATCTGTACGGCATGACCCCTGAGAGCCGTGAAATTGTGGAGTTAGCCCTAAAAAATACGAAGGCAGAGGCGCTCCTCATCACCCGCAGCTCTGATTCGGCCATTAAGGCCGTATACCAGGCAAATAGGGAAGCCCGAGCGAAGAGTCTGCCGAGCTACCAACCCGACCTCGGCGGATTGGAGGCCGATGCCCCTTTCAGCAAAGGCGATTTAGAATATCTCCGCCAGTATTTTTCAGTAACTCCGGCGGATACTGTTTTTGGCCTGACAACCGAGGAGAGAGCCCGAGTGAACCGCCTGGATGATTACTTGATATCCAGGGACACCTTGGCAAACGCTAGGCGGGCCCTCAGAGAGGAGATCGAGGCCTCGGAACCCTCTAAAACCAAAGCACCCACGACCGATATCCCGGGGACAGCGGGGCCCATAATCGAGGGCTTCGGTGATCCTTTCTTCGGGCATGAGGCCGAGGACGACCCCACTTTAGGGATCTCAGATGGAGAATATGAGGGGATCCTCAGGATGGCCGAGGAAGAGGTCTTCACCGAAGACGGCCGCGAGGCCGAAGAGGGAGCTGGCAGGGGGAACCCACTGGAGCAAGAGGAGTTCAGCATCAACATGGTCTTGGTGCTGCCATCCGAATTTTCAGCACCAGGGGGACAGATAAACGGCCTGGACGACGACGTGGCCGAGGAGCAGCTTGGTCAGAGGCCAAAAACGAAAGAAGAATTGTTGGCCGTGGCTTTTAACGAAGTCATACCTAGAGACGAGCCGACCAAATATCGACACCTCAAACCATTATATATTTCCGCTCATATTGAGGGAGTGCCCGTGTCCAAAGTTTTCGTCGACTGTGGGGCGACGGTCAACATCCTTCCGTATTCCTTAATGAAGAAGCTGGACAAATCAAAAGAGGACCTCATCCCCAGCGATGTCGTCATGAGTAGCTTCGTCGGCGACAAGTCCAAAACCATTGGCGTGTTGCCGTTAAAGATTACCGTAGCCGACCAGACAAGGGTCGCGGCTTTCTACGTGGTCGAGTCCAGCGTCGACTACAACATATTGCTCGGCCGCGACTGGATCCACCAGTCCGAGTGTATACCGTCTTCTCTCTTCCAACTATTATTCTTTTGGGACGGCCAGAAGGTGTCTATACACCCGGCCGACGAAAAGCCTTTCGAGGCCAACGCCGTACAAGCTCGGATTTACGACGACAATGTTGGGTGGGTTGTTCTTACCGGCCACGATGCAGAAGGCCGACCAACCAGGACAACGGCCCAGAAGGTATTGGAATTAGGCGCCGAGAATATCCGCCAGGATTCGGCGCGCGAAGTGTTGATCGACCTCACTAGCCTGTAGATGACAGACAAAGCCACTAAAGAAGAAGGAGCGGCGGCCGCGAAAAAGTTATGAAAAGGAAATATGCAACACAACAAAGATGGGTCAAAAAATTCATGATTCATTTTATTCGTTGTTTAAAAGGAGACACGTTTACAAGGAAACGGCCAGGTCATGGCCGAGTACACACACATAAGGAAAATCACATCCTAGATCTACGCGCGGCAGCTTCCTGGTCTTCTTGCTAGGCAGTCGAACCTATTTTTTCTCCCGAAGCCGTATCCCCGCCATTCCTGCCGACGATTAGTCTCGGCCAGAAACCTAGGCCAGCCTGAAAAAGCCGGCCGTGGGAAGAAAAAAGGTGCACGCCGTATGAAGGAGGCTAAGAGGAAGGGCCGTCACTTCAATCACGGCAAGGGCCGCCATCCAGGGCACGAGGAGCGGCCACCACCCCGAACATGGTAAGCAGTCACCATTCTGGCAGTGGCGGCGGCCATCTTTCAGGCCGTGGTAGCAATTGTCACTCTGGACATGGTAAGCAGTCATTATCCTGGCCGTGGTAGGAGCCATCCCCCCAATCTTGGTAAGGGCCGTCACTTCGGCCACGGGCGTTACCGAGGTACTCAGCCAATTGGACTCGGCCATAGTGGAATCATCGTACCAAGCCCTCTCATCCTCATCAAATTGACAAGTCATCTGAAACAGGCCAAACTGTTGAGACAGGGGACTCAGTAGATATGGCTCCCTGGTTCTGGAAGGATTACGATGAGGGCCATTAAAGCAGGTTGAAATGTGGAAGGACGAAGCCCAGAAATCAAAGGAAGGCGCCAGAATATCCAAAGGAAGAGAAAGGATTACTGAGTGTTGGAAGGGTCTCAAACCTATGGAGGCTGAAGAAGTAGGGAAAGGCCAGTGTGAACTTTCGAATAGCATTGAACTCAGAAAGATCTGGGGGTGTGAAGGAAATGCGAAGGAGTAGGTTTTTATACTCATACTGGGAATCAAGGTGGCATGATTCTCGTGAAACGAAACGGCCAGACAGCACATCTGGAGCGCGCGAAATTATGACAGAAACCTGGCGGCCGACGTTTGGAATCACAGAGCAGAATAATGGCTTGTGCGAATTAAGGGCATGGTGACACGTCGATAGTTCAGAGGACCGTTGTTTTACTTGACAAGACAGGGTGACGCCTCGCGTGAACTTAAGCAATGATGATTTACGCGACGTACTTAAGGCATTAAATGCGCCGACTGGACTGCGCATTTAATGCCCCAGTTGTCAATCACCTCGGAAGGCTAAGGGTCCATCCCTTGGAATCCATTCGGCCCCTACTCACGCCAAGGCCGAAGAATCCAGGGATGTGGGGGCAATGTTTGTGCCTAATAAATCACGGCCATGAATTGGCCGAGGGAACTTCTCTTCTCGGCCTCAAACTGAAACGCAGCGTTTTGTCAGGGTGTTTGGCTTTCCAGAGAAACAAGAAAAATCACCAAGGCATGGTTATCTCGGCCAAGGTTGTAGGCCGAGGCCGAGATCGAACAAGATCACGGCCAAAGACATTAAAGTCAGATCATCACGTGACAGCAGGGTCCCACGCTCCATTTAATGAAGCAAGGTCTCTGTTTATTGCAGCAAACCCACTGGCCAAGAATGCGCATTTAATGCGCGAGGGAAGGTGGGAAGTGATTGGAGTCAGGATTTGGTGACAGGGATCAGAGTGATTAGACGCCAACATTCTCACAAAGCTCTTTGCAGCTTGAGAGATTAGGTAATTGGCTATCAGAGCAATAAATGCGTCTCCACGGCCAGAAGCGCAGAACCCACGATCAGGGCGGCGGCCGAGATTCATCGGGATTCATGGGGTCACACCACCATACTTCACGATCCCAAATGTCGATTAGACTGCCCACTTGGCATGATCAGGCTCCACCATGCAGATTTTCAGCCTCGATTACCCCTCCAGGAGCTTTGCCTATAAATACAAGACTCAGGACTACTTTCAAAGGGTTCAAACACCAAACAAAAGCCTCCCACGGAGCAACTTATATTTTCCTGTAATGCACTTTCAATATCTTTACTTGCTTTTCTAGGAGTAGTGTTAGTTTGTAAGGAAAATCCATACATCAATATATCAAACGACCCTTGATTCTCAGGGCACCGGAGCACCACCCTTGTTATCCGCTCACTCACCCCATATATCATACGACCGCCGCTCATTGAGTAGCGCGCCGGAGCACCGCCCTAAAACCCACCAAACACCACCACTCAACGGCCTTGTAGTTCAGGCCGTGAACCTTACAGCCGAGACTAGTTCCTCTCTCGGCTACAATCGTTTGATTAGAAGACGAGTCCAGGCAGGCGCACTATCTAAACACTTTCACCCGCTTCAAACATCTCGACGCACGGTAGACCGTGCTGGCACGCCCGCGCACAAACGCACCCTGTCCAAAAGCAGGAAACCGCGTGTTAACGCAAATCCCCTCGGCCCGGAACTCCAGGCCGTGAGATTTGCGCGGCAGACAACAATTAATGATTTTCCCGCTTATGGAAACTTATCTGGTTGTGTTGTTAAAGGATATAAAGCTTGTCCAATATGCGGCGATGATACACCTAGTCACAGGTTGAAAAATGGCCACAAAATTTGTTACATTGGGCATAGAAAGTGGTTACCAATCAATCATCCATATAGGAGGCAACGTGCAGCTTTTAATGGGAAACCTGAATATGGCATGCCTCCCGAGCCATTAACAGGAGAAGAAGTGCTGCATATGGTTGAAGATATTAATTACATATGGGGCTCGAAAAATGGGGGAAGTGTTGGTGAGAATGATGGTGACAGAGTTTGTTGGAAGAAGAAATCAAAATTCTTTGATCTCGAGTATTGGAAATACCTCCCTGTGAGGCATGCCTTAGATGTTATGCACATTGAGAAGAATGTTTGCGATAGTATCATTGGTACATTGCTAGAGATCCCTGGAAAAAATAAAGATGGGATTGCTGCTCGGTTAGACTTATTGAACATGGGGGTAAAGATTGATTTGCAACCCGAGTATGGAGAAAGACGTACTCGCTTGCCACAGGGCTTTGGAATTTGTCAAGAGCAGAGAAGAGAGCGGTTTGCAATTCTTTTTATGGTATGAAGGTTCCTGAAGGTTATTCTTCAAATATAAAAAATCTTGTATCTTTAAAAGATTCAAGACTTCTTGGCCTTAAATCTCATGATTGTCATACCTTGATGCAACAATTGCTCCCTGTGGCAATTCGTTCTGTTTTGGAGAAGCCTGCAAGGTATGCAATAACTCGATTGTGCTTCTTCTTCAATGCTATATGTCTAAAGACGGTAGATGTTTCCAAGCTAGATAAGTTGGAAGAAGATGTAGTAGTTACTTTGTGTTTGCTTGAGAAGTACTTTCCCCCTTCATTCTTTGATATCATGGTTCATCTAATAGTACATCTTGTCAGAGAAGTTCGTCTATGTGGGCCAGTATATTTTAGATGGATGTATCCGTTTGAAAGATATATGAAAGTGCTAAAGGGGTATATTCAGAATCGTACTCGTCCCGAAGGTTGCATTGCTGAGCGGTATATAGCTGAAGAAGCTGTAGAGTTTTGTACCGAGCATTTATCTGATGTTAGTACAGTTGGAGTGCCTTCAAGCCAGAATATGGGAGTTTCAAAGCCATTATCAGGTTGCATAGTGAGCTTAGTTGATATGGACTTGTTGAACCAGGCACATCTATATGTCTTGGAGAATACGGAGGAAGTCCTACCTTATATCGAGTACGTATGAGTTTAATTTTTCATATATATGTAGCCATTTTAAATATTATTACTCATGTTTATCTTATATATAAGGGACCGTAATGCGTGTTTTTTTTCGTGTCAATTGTAGGGAACATATGATCCACATCAAGACCACTTATCCAAAATTTAGAAAGAGAACAAAGTGGCTACAAGATAAGCACAATAGCACTTTCATTCAATGGCTACGTTTTAAGGTATATATGTTATTGAATGACATATTGAACTTATTTTAATTTTCTTTCTTTCTATATATATGTTAGATTGAATTAAGATATATGTTTAATTTGCAGGTTCAAAGTGAATTTAATGGGGAAGATTATAATGGCATATCAGAAAATTTGAGGTGGTTAGCAGCTGGTCCAAGCATGGTAGTGTCATCATATAGGAGCTATCTTATTAATGATGTCAAATTTAGCACCAAGGCACAAGATGATGTGCGAACTGTCCAAAATAGTGGAGTTTATTTACTTGCACATACTATGCAAGTTGCTAGTGCCAAGGATAAAAACCCTATTGTCTCCAATATGGGTTTTTATGGGGTTATTCAAGAAATTTGGGATCTTGACTACCAAAAGTTTAGAATCCCAGTCTTGAGGTGTGATTGGATAGATAACACTTCGGGCCTTGTAGTAGACGAACTTGGATTTACCCTTGTAGATCTGAGTAAAATTGGACATAGGAATGACCAATTTGTTATGGCTTCTCAAGTCAAACAAGTATTTTATCTTGACGACCCAATGCATCGTGGTTGGTTGGTAGTGTTATCAATGCCTAATAGAGAATATAATGATGTTATTGGTGATGATGTGCTAGGTGATATTAGAATTGAGTGTGAGCCATTTTCTAGAGGGATACCAAATGTTGACACATTTGATGACGTAGTGGGTGAGTTTGGGAGTGAGAATATTAGAGATGGGTGTGAAGATATATGGATTGATTGATTGTTGTAATGTATGACATTAATTCATAGCTCTATATATCATTTTAATTCCGATCACATTTTCATTCTGCAAGCTTTGGGCACGACAAATCAAAAATTAAAAATAATCGGTTAAAGCTGAAAATACGACGGTCAAGTTACAAAAATCGCAAAAAGAGACGTCTAAAAAACAACCAACGTCGGGTTTTCACAACCGACGTGGAATGACAACGCAAAAATGAAATAAAAACCGACATTTGAAAAAGAAAACACGTCGGTTAATTATAATTCATTTCAAAATGGTTAATATTGTTGTTTTTACGTCAGTTCAAGTAAATATATGCCATGTTATATGTTTTCGACGTCAGTTTTTTTATTTAGTGAACGTAGTATTTATTAACCACGTCGGTTTCTAAGTTTGACATGTCGGTTTTGTTTGATTTAGAGACGTTGATAAAACTATTTACGTCGGTGTTGTAGTTGTTTTTGACATTTAAAATTATTTAAACGTCTGTGTTTTACTAAAACCGTCGTCTATTATAGTCGAAAGGTCTCTTTTTATGCTTTTATGTATCAAATCGACGTCGGTTTTAGTTTTTTTTTATGACGTGTAATATATTAACCACGTCGTTTTTTTTGTGTTCAAGCCGTCAAAATAATTTTCAACGTCTGTGGTAACCTAAAGGGTCGTTGTTATTATTGTTTTTACGTCAGTTCAAGTAAATATATGCCATGTTATATGTTTTACACGTCCGTTTTTTTGTTTAGTGAACGTAGTATTTATTAACCACGACGGTTTCTAAGTTTTACACGTCGGTTTTGTTTGATTTAGAGACGTTGATAATCATATTTACGTCGGTTTTGTAGTTGTTTTTGACATTTAATATTATTTAAATGTCTATTTTTTACTAAAACCGTCGTCTATTATAGTCGAAAGGTCTCTTTTTATGCTTTTATGTATCAAATCGACGTCGGTTTTAGTTTTTTTATGACGTGTAATATATTAACCACGTCGTTTTTTTGTGTTCAAGCCGTCAAAAAAATTTTCAACGTCTGTGGTGACCTAAAGGGTCGTGGTTATTATTGTTTTTACGTCAGTTCAAGTAAATATATGCCATGTTATATGTTTTAGACGTCAGTTTTTTTATTTAGTGAACGTAGTATTTATTAACCACGATGGTTTATAAGTTTTACACGTCGGTTTTGTTTGATTTAGAGACGTTGATAAAGATATTTACGTCGGTTTTGTAGTTGTTTTTGACATTTAACTTTATCTCAACGTCTGTGTTTTACTAAAACCGTTGTCTATTATAGTCGAAAGGTCTCTTTTTATGCTTTTATGTATCAAATTGTCGTCAGTTTTAGTTTTTTTATGACGTGTAATATATTAACCACGTCGTTTTGTTTGTGTTCAAGCCATCAAAATAATTTTCAACGTCTGTTGTGAGCTAAAGGGTCGTGGTTATTATTGTTTTTACGTCAGTTCAAGTAAATATATGCCATGTTATATGTTTTAGACGTCAGTTTTTTTATTTAGTTAACGTAATATTTATTAACCACGACGGTTTCTAAGTTCTACACGTCGGTTTTGTTTTATTTAGAGACGTTGATAAACATATTTATGTCGGCTTTGTAGTTGTTTTTGACATTTAACATTATTTAAACGTCTGTGTTTTACTAAAACCGTCGTCTATTATAGTCGAAATGTCTCTTTTTATGCTTTTATGTATGAAATCTACGTCGGTTTTAGGTTTTTTACCGACGTGTACGATATTAACCACGTCGGTTATTTGCCGTCGTTATTTCATGTGTGAAAAGACGGCGGTCGATTTCTCGTCGGTTGTAAACCATAATACACGACGGTGGATTCCCGTCGTCTATTTCGTTTTTTGTAGTAGTGGACTCCTCCCACCATATTATGATGATGCCCAAGTTTTGGGCTCAATCGGAAAACAATAAGGGTAATTAATTGGACAATTCAGGTTCAAAGGCAGTTCGTTCCTTATAGGAGTGGCTGGTGTATTCCGTAGTTCTAGCGTTTGGATTTCACTCAAAACTCACCAAATGACTCCTCCCACCATATTATGATGATGCCCAAGTTTTGGGCTCGATCGGAAGTCCATAGGTGTAAGAAATTGGACAATTCAAGTTGAAAGGCGGTTCGTTCCGAATTGGAGTTGCTGGTGTATTGCATAGTTCTAGCAATTGGATTTCAGTCAAAACTCACCAAATGACTCCTCCCACCATATTAAGATGTTGCCCAAGTTTTGGCCTCGATTGGAAATCAATAGGGGTAAGAAATTGGACAATTCAGGCTCAAAGGCAGTTCGTTCCTTATAGGAGTGGTTGGTTTATTCCATAGTTCTAGACTTCGGATTTCGCTCAAAACTCTCCAAATGACTCCTCCCGCCATATTATGATGATACCCAAGTTTTGGGCTCGATCGGAAGTCGATAGGTGTAAGAAATTGGACAATTCAAGTTGAAAGGCGGTTCGTTCCGAATTGGAGTTGCTGGTGTATTGCATAGTTCTAGCAATTGGATTTCAGTTAAAACTCACCAAATGACTCCTCCCACTATATTTTGACAATGAACAAGTTTTGGGCTCGATCCGAAATCCATAGGTGTCAGAAAGTGGACAATTAATGTTCGAAGGCAGTTCGTTACGAATTGGGGTGGTTGATGTATTGCATAGTTCTAGCGATTGAATTTCACTCAAAACTCACCAAATGACTCCTCCTACCATATTATGATGTTGCCCAAGTTTTGGCCTCGATTGGAAATCAATAGGGGTAAGAAATTGGACAATTCAGGCTCAAAGGCAGTTCGTTCCTTATAGGAGTGGTTGGTTTATTCCGTAGTTCTAGACTTCGGATTTCGCTCAAAACTCTCCAAATGACTCCTCCCGCCATATTATGGTGATGCCCAAGTGTTGGTCTCGATCGGAAATCCATAGGTGTAAGAAATTGGACAATTCAAGTTCGAAGGCAGTTCGTTCCGAATTGGAGTGGTTGGTGTATTGCATAGTTCTAGCGATTGGATTTCACTCAAAACTCTCCCAATGACTCCTCCCACCATATTCTGATGATGCCCAAGTTTTGGGATCGATCGGAAATAAATAGGGGTAAGAAATTGGACAATTCAGGTTCAAAGGCAATTCGTTCCTTATAGGAGTGGTTGGTGTATTCTGTAGTTCTAGCGATTGGATTTCACTCAAAACTCACCAAATGACTCCTCCCACGATTTTATGATGATGCCCAAGTTTTGGGCTCGATCGAAAATCAAGAGGGGTAATTAATTGGACAATTCAGGTTCAAAGGCAATTCATTCCATATAGGAGTGGTTGGTATATTCTGTAGTTCTAGCGGTTGGATTTCACTCAAAACTCACCAAATGACTCCTCCCACCACATTATGATGTTGCCCAAGTTTTGGGCTCGATCGGAAATCAATATGGTCAAGAAATTGGACAATTCAGATTCAAAGGCAGTTCGTTCCTTATAGGTGTGGTTGGTTTATTCCGTAGTTCTAGACTTCGGATTTCACTCAAAACTCACCAAATGACTCCTCCCGCCATATTATGATGATGCCCAAGTTTTGGTCACGATCGGAAATCCATAGGTGTAAGAAATTGGACAATTCAAGTTCAAAGGCAGTTCGTTTTGAATTGGGGTGGTTGGTGTATTGCATAGTTCTAGCGATTGGATTTCACTCAAAACTCACCAAATGACTCCTCCCACCATATTATGATGATGCCCAAGTTTTGGGCTCGATCGGAAAACAATAGCGGTAAGAAATTGGACAATACAGGTTCAAAGGAAGTTTGTTCCTTATAGGAGTGGTTGGTGTATTCTGTAGTTCTAGCGATTGGATTTCACTCAAAACTCACCAAATGACTCCTCCCACGATTTTATGATGATGCCCAAGTTTTGGGCTCGATCGGAAATCAATAGGGGTAATTAATTGGACAATTCAGGTTCAAAGGCAATTCATTCCTTATAGGAGTGGTTGGTATATTCTGTAGTTCTAGCTGTTGGATTTCACTCAAAACTCACCAAATGACTCCTCCCACCACATTATGATGATGCCCAAGTTTTGGGCTCGATCGGAAATCAATATGGTCAAGAAATTGGACAATTCAGATTCAAAGGCAGTTCGTTCCTTATAGGTGTGGTTGGTTTATTCCGTAGTTCTAGACTTCAGATTTCGCTCAAAACACACCAAATGACTCCTCCCGCCATATTATGATGATGCCCAAGTTTTGGTCTCGTTCGGAAATCCATAGGTGTAAGAAATTGGACAATTCAAGTTCAAAGGCAGTTCGTTTTGAATTGGGGTGGTTGGTGTATTGCATAGTTCTAGAGATTGGATTTCACTCAAAACTCACCAAATGACTCCTCCCACCATATTATGATGATGCCCAAGTTTTGGGCTCGATCGGAAAATAATAGCGGTAAGAAATTGGACAATACAGGTTCAAAGGAAGTTTGTTCCTTATAGGAGTGGTTGGTGGATTCCGTAGTTCTAGCGATTGGATTTCACTCAAAACTCACCAAATGACTCCTCCCATCATATTATGATGATGCCCAAGTTTTGGGCTCGATCGGAAATTAATAGGGGTAAGAAATTGGATAATTCAAGTTCGTAGGCAGTTCGTTCCTTATAGGTGTGGTTGGTGAATTCCGTAGTTCAAGAGATTGGATTTCACTCAAAACTCACCAAATGACTCCTCCCACCATATTATGATGATGCCCAAGTTTTGGGCTCGATCGGAAATCAATAGGGGTAAGAAATTGGACAATTCAGGTTCAAAGGCAGTTCGTTCCTTATAGGAGTGGTTGGTGTAATCCGTAGTTCTAGCGATTGGATTTCACTCAAAACTCACCAAATGACTCCTCCCACGATTTTATGATGATGCCCAAGTTTTGGCTCGATCGGAAATCAATAGGGGTAATTAATTGGACAATTCAGGTTCAAAGGCAATTCATTCCTTATAGGAGTGGTTGGTATATTTTGTAGTTCTAACGATTGGATTCCACCCAAAACTCACCAAATGACTCCTCCCACCACATTATGATGATGCCCAAGCTTTGGGCTTGATCGGAAATCAATATGGTCCAGAAATTGGACAATTCAGATTCAAAGGCAGTTCATTCCTTATAGGTGTGGTTGGTTTATTCCGTAGTTCTAGACTTCGGATTTTGCTCAAAACTCACCAAATGACTCCTCCCGCCATATTATGATGATGCCCAAGTTTTGGTCTCGATCGGAAATCCATAGGTGTAAGAAATTGGACAATTCAAGTTCAAAGGCAGTTCGTTTTGAATTGGGGTGGTTGGTGTATTGCATAGTTCTAGCGATTGGATTTCGCTCAAAACTCCCCAAATGACTCCTCCCACCATATTACGATGATGCCCAAGTTTTGGGCTCGATCGGAAATCAATAGGGGTAAGAAATTGGACAATTCAGGTTCAAAGGCAGTTCGTTCCTTATAGGAGTGGTTGGTATAATCCGTAGTTCTAGCGATTGGATTTCACTCAAAACTCACCAAATGACTCCTCCCACCATATTATGATGATGCCCAAGTTTTGGGCTTGATCGGAAATCAATAGGGGTAAGAAATTGGACAATTCAAGTTAGTAGGCAGTTCGTTCCTTATAGGAGTGGTTGGTGAATTCCGTAGTTCAAGAGATTGGATTTCACTCAAAACTCACCAAATGACTCCTCCCACCATATTATGATGATGCCCAAGTTTTGGGCTCGATCGGAAATCAATAGGGGTAAGAAATTGGACAATTCAGGTTTAAAGGCAGTTCGTTCCTTATAGGAGTGGTTGGTATAATCCGTAGTTCTAGCGATTGGATTTGACTCAAAACTCACCAAATGACTCCTCCCACCATATTATGATGATGCCCAAGTTTTGGGCTCGATCGGATATCAATAGGGGTAAGAAATTGGACAATTCAAGTTAGTAGGCAGTTCGTTCCTTATAGGAGTGGTTGGTGAATTCCGTAGTTCAAGGGATCGGATTTCACTCAAAACTCACCAAATGACTCCTCCCACCATATTATGTTGATGCCAAAGTTTTGGGCTCGATCGGAAATCAATAGGGGTAAGAAATTGGACAATTCAGTTTCAAAGGCAGTTCGTTCCTTATAGGAGTGGTTGGTATAATCTGTAGTTCTAGCGATTGGATTTCACTCAAAACTCTCCCAACGACTACTCCCACCATATTATGATGATGCCCAACTTTTGGGCTCGATCGGAAACCCATAGGTGTAAAAAATTGGACAATTCAAGTTCAAAGCCAGTTCGTTCCGAATTGGAGTGGTTGGTGTATTGGATAGTTCTAGCGATTGGATTTCACTCACAACTCACCAAGTGACTTCTCCCACCATATTATAATGGTGCCCAAGTTTTGGGCTTGATCAGAAATTGGACAATTCAGGTTCAAAGGCAGTTCTTTCCTTATAGGAGTGGTTGGTGTATTCCGTAGTTCTAGCGATTGGATTTCACTCAAAACTCACCAAATGATTCCTCCCACCATATTATGTTGATGCCCAAGTTTTGGGCTCGATCGGAAATTCGTAGGTGTAAGAAATTGGATAATTCAAGTTCAAAGGCAATTCGTTCCAAATTGGAGTGGTTGGTATATTGCATAGTTCTCGCGATTGGATTTCACTCAAAACTCACCAAATGACTCCTCCCACCATATTATGATGTTGCCCAAGTTTTGGGCTAGATCGGGAATCCATAGGTGTAAGAAATTGGACAATTCAAGTTCAAAGGCAGTTCGTTTCGAATTGGAGTGGCTGGTGTATTGCATCGTTCTTGCGATTGGATTTCACTCAAAACTCACCAAATGACTCCTCCCTCCATATTATGATGATTCTCAAGTTTTTAGGTCGATCGGAAATCAATAGGGGTAAGAAATTGGACAATTCATGTTCGAAGGCAATTCGTTCCTTATAGGAGTGGTTGGTGTATTACGTAGTTTTAGCGATTGGATTTCTCTCAAAACTCACCAAATGACTCCTCCCATCATATTATGATGATGCCCAAGTTTTGGGCTCTATCGGAAATTCATAGGTGTAAGAAATTGGACAATTCAGGTTCAAAGGCAGTTCGTTCCTTATAGGAGTGGTTAGTGTATTGCATAGTTCTAGCGATTGTATTTCACTCAAAACACACCAAATGACTCCTCCCACCATATTGTGATGATGACCAAGTTTCGGACTCGATCGGGAATCAATAGGGGTAAGAAATTGTACAATTCAGGTTCAGAGGTAGTTTGTTCCTTATAGGAGTGGTTAGTGTATTGCATAGTTCTAGCGATTGGATTTCACTCAAAACTCACCAAATGACTCCTCCCACCATATTGTGATGATGACCAAGTTTCGGACTCGATCGGGAATCAATAGGGGAAAGAAATTGGACAATTCAGGTTCAGAGGCAGTTTGTTCCATATAGGAGTGGTTGGTGTATTCCCTAGTTCTAGAGATTGGATTTCACTCAAAACTCACCAAATGACTCCTCCCACCATATTAAGATGATGCCCAAGTTTTGGGCTCGATTGGAAATCATTAGGGGTAAGAAATTGGACAATTCAGGTTCAAAGGCAGTTCGTTCGTTATAGGAGTGGTTGGTGTATGCCTTAGTTCTAGCGATTGGATTTCACTCCAAACTCACCAAATGACTCCTCCCACCATATTATGATGATGCCCAAGGTTTGGGCTAGATCGGAAATCCATAGGAGTAAGAAATTGGACAATTCAACTTCAAAGGCAGTTCTTTCCGAATTGGAGTGGTTGGTGTATTGCATAGTTCTTGCGATTGGATTTAACTCAAAACACCCCAAATGACTCCTCCGACCATATTATGACGATGCCCAAGTTTTGGGCTCGATCGGAAATCAATAGGGGCATGAAATTGGACAATTCAGGTTCGAAGGCAATGCGTTCCTTGTTTTAGCGATTGGATTTCTCTCAAAACTCACCAAATGACTCCTCCCACCATATTATGATGGTGCCCAAGTTTTGGGCTAGATCGGAAATCAATAGGGGTAAGAAATTGCACAATTCAAGTTCAAAGGCAGTTCGTTCCTTATAGGTTGGTGAATTCCGTAGTTCTAGCGATTTGATTTCACTCAAAACTCACCAAATGACTCCTCCCACCATATTATGTTGATGCCAAAGTTTTGGGCTCGATCTGAAATCAATAGGGGTAAGAAATTGGACAATTCAGGTTCAAAGGCAGTTCGTACCTTATACGAGTCGTTTGTGTATTCCGTAGTTCTAGCGATTCGATTTCACTCAAAACTAACCAAATGACTCCTCCCATCATATTATGATGATGCCCAAGTTTTGGGCTCGATCGGAAATCCATAGGTGTTAGAAATTGGACAATTCAAGTTCACAGGCAGTTCGTTTCGAATTGGAGTGGTTGGTGTACTGCACAGTTCTAGCGATTGGATTTCACTCAAAACTCATCAAATGACTCCTCCCACCATATTATGATGATGCCCATGTTTCGGGCTCCATCGGAAATCAATAGGGGTAAGAAATTGGACAATTAAGGTTCAGAGGCAGTTTGTTTATTATTGGAGTGGTTGGTGTATTCTGTAGTTCTAGCGATTGGATTTCACTCAAAACTCACCAAATGACTCCTCCCACCATATCATGATGATGCCCAAGTTTTGGGCTCAATCGGAAATCCATAGGTGTAAGAAATTGGACAATTCACGTTCAAAGGCAGTTCGTTCCGAATTGTAGTGGTTCGTGTATTGCATAGTTCTAGCAATGTGATTTCACTCAAAACACACCAAATGACTCCTCCCACCATACGATGATGATGCCCATGCTTTGGGCAAGATCGGAAATCAATAGGGGTAAGAAATTGGACAATTCAGGTTCAAAGGCAAGTCGTTCCTTCTAGGAGTGGTTAGTGTATTGCACAGTTCTAGCGATTGGATTTCACTCAAAACTCACCAAATGACTCCTCCCACCATATTGTGATGATGCCCAAGTTTCTGGCTTGATCGGGATTCAATAGGGGTAAGAAATTGGACAATTCAGGTTCAAAGGCAGTTCGTTACTTATAGGAGTGGTTGGTGTATTGCATAGTTTTGGTGATTGAATTTCACTCAAAACTCACCAAATGACTCCTCCCACCACATTATGATGATGCCCATGTTTTGGGCTCGATCTGAAATCAATAGGGGTAAGAAATTGGACAATTCAGGTTCAGAGGCAGTTCGTTCATTATAGGAGTGGTTGGTGTATTCCGTATTTCTAGCTATTGGATTTCACTCAAAGCTCACCAAATGATTCCTCCTACCATATTATGATGATGCCCAAGTTTTTGGCTCTTTCGGAAATCCATAGGTGTAAGAAATTAGACAATTCAAGTTCTAAGGCAGTTCGTTTCGAATTGGAGTGGTTGGTGTTTTGCATAGTTCTAGCGATTGGATTTCGCTGAAAACTCTCCAAATGACTCCTCCCACCATATTATGATAATGCCCAAGTTTTGGGGTCAATCGAAAATCAATAGGGGCAAGAAATTGGACAATTCAGGTTCAATGGCAGTTCTTTCCGAATTGGAGTGGTTGGTGTATTGCATAGCTGTAGCGATTTTAATTTACTCAGAACTCACCAAAGTTTTGGGCTCGATCAGAAATCTATAGGTGTAAGAAATTGGACAGTTCAAGTTCAAAGGCAGTTCGTTCCTTATAGGAGTGGTTGGTGTATTTCATAGTTCTAGCGATTGCATTTCCCTTAAAACTCACCGAATGACTCCTCCCACCATAATATGATGATGCCCAAGTTTTGGGCTCGATCGGAATTCAATAGGGGTAAGAAATAAGACAATTCAGGTTCGGAGGCAGTTCGTTCCTTATAGGAGTGGTTGGTGTGTTCCATAGTTCAAGCGATTGGATTACACTCAAAACTCACCAAATGACTCCTCCCACCATATTATAATGATGTCCAAGTTTTGGGCTCCATCGGAAATCAATAGGGGTAAGAAATTGGACAATTCAGGTTCAAAGGCAGTTCGTTCCGAATTGGGGTGGTTGGTGTATTGCATAGTTCTAGCAATTGGATTTCTCTCAAAACTCACCAAATGACTCCTCCCACCATATTATGATGATGTCCAAGTTTTGGGCTCGATCGGAAATCAATAGGGGTAAGAAATTGGACAATTCAAGTTCAAAGGCAGTTCGTTCCATATAGGAGTGGTTGGTGTATTCTGTCGTTCTAGCGATTGGATTTCACTCAAAACTCACCAAATGACTCCTCCCACCATATTATGATGATGCCCAAGTTTTGTGCTCGATCGGAAATCAATAGGGGTAAGAAATTGGACAATTCAAGTTCAAAGGCAGTTTGTCCTTCCTTATAGGAGTGGTTGGTGTATTCTGTCGTTCTAGCGATTGGATTTCACACAAAACTCCCCAAATGACTCCTCCCGCCATATTATGAGTATGCCCAAGTTTTGGGGTCGATCGGAAATAAATATGGTAATGGAATTGGACAATTCAGGTTCAAAGGAAGTTCATTCCATATAGGAGTGGTTGGTGTATTACGTAGTTCTAGCGATTGGATTTGACTCAAAACTCACCGAACGACTCCTCCCACCGTATTATGATGATGCCCAAGTTTTGGACTCGACCGGAAATCAATAGGGGTAAGAAATTGGACAATTCAGGTTCAAAGGCAGTTCGTTCCTTATAGGAGTGGTTGGTGTATTCCGTAGTTCTAGTGATTGGATTCCACTCAAAACTCACCAAACGACTCCTCCCACCATATTATGATGATGCCCAAGTTTTGTACTCGATCGGAAATCCATAGGTGTAAGAAATTGGACAATTAAATTTCAAAGGCGGTTCGTTCCGAATTGGAGTCGATGGTGTATTGCATAGTTCTAGCAATTGGATTTCAGACACACCCCACCAAATCACTCCTCCCACTATATTTTGACAATGCCCAAGTTTTGGGCTCAATCCGAAATCCATAGGTGTCAAAAATCGGACAATTCAAGTTCAAAGGCAGTTCGTTCTGAATTGGGGTGGTTGGTGTATTGCATAGTTCTAGGGTTTGGATTTCACTCAAAACTCACCAAATGACTCCTCCCACCATATTATGATGTTGCCCAAGTTTTGGGCTCGATCGGAAATCAGTTGGTGTAAGAAATTGGACAATTCAGGTTGAAAGACACTTCGTTCCTTATAGGAGTGGTTGGTGTATTCCGTAGTTCTAGCGATTGGATTTCACTCAAAACTCACCAAACAACTCCTCCCACCATACTATGATGATGCCCAAGTTTTGGGCTCGATCGGAAATCCATTAGTGTAAGAAAATGGACAATTCAATTTCGAAGGCAGTTCGTTCCGAATTGGAGTCGTTGGTGTATTGCACAGTTCTAGCAATTGGATTTCAGTCAAAACTCACCAAATGACTCCTCCCACTACATTTTGACAATGCCCAAGTTTTGGGCTTGATCCGAAATCCATAGGTGTCAGAAAGTGGACAATTCATGTTCAATGGCAGTTCGTTCCTTATAGGTGTGGTTGGCGTATTCCGTAGTTCTAGCGATTGGATTTCACTCAAAACTCACCAAACGACTCCTCCCACCATATTATGATGATACCCAAGTTTTGGCCTCGATCAGAAATCCATCGGTGTAAGAAAATGGACAATTCAATTTTGAAGGCAGTTCGTTCCGAATTGGAGTCGTTGGTGTATTGCATAGTTCTAGCAATTGGATTTCACTCAAAACTCACCAAATGACTCCTCCCACCCTATTATGATGATGCCCAAGTTTTGGGATCGATCAGAAATCAATAGGGGCAAGAAATTGGACAATTCAATTTGAAAGGCAGTTTGTTCCTTCCTTATAGGAGTGGTTGGTGTATTCCGTAGTTCTAGCGATTGGATTTCACACAAAACTCACCAAATGGCTCCTCCCGCCATATTATGATGATTCCCAAATTTTGGGCACGATCGGAAATCTATAGGGGTAAGAAATTGGACAATTTAGGTTCAAAGGCAATTCGTTCCTTATAGGAGTGTTTGGTGTATTCTGTAGTTCTAGCGATTGGATTTCACTCAATTCTCACCAAATGACTCGTCCCACCATATTATGATGATTCCAAGTTTTGGGCTCGATCGGAAATCAATAGGGGTAAGAAATTGGACAATTCAGGTTCAAAGGCAGTTCGTCCCTTATAGGAGTGGCTGGTGTATTCCATAGTTCTAGCGATTGGATTTCACTCAAAACTCACCAAATGACTCATCCCACCATATTATGATGATGGCGAAGTTTTGGGCTCGATCGGAAATCAATAGGGGTAAGAAATTGGACAATTCAGGTTCAAAGGCAGTTCGTTCCTTATAGGAGTGGTTGGTGTATTCCGTAGTTCTAGCGATTGGATTTCACTCAAAACTCACCAAAGGACTCCTCCCACCATATTATGATGATGCCCATGTTTTGGGCTCGATCGGAAGTCCAATGGGGTAAGAAATTGGACAATTCAAGTTCGAAGACAATTCGTTCCGAATTGGAGTGGTTGGTTTATTGCATAGTTCTAGTGATTGGATTTAACTCAAAACATACCAAATGACTCCTTCCACCATATTATGATGATGCCCAAGTTTTGGGCCCGATCAGAAATCAATAGGGGAAAGAAATTGGACAATTCAGGTTCAAAGGCAGTTCGTCCCTTATAGGAGTGGCTGGTGTATTCCATAGTTCTAGCGATTGGATTTCACTCAAAACTCACCAAATGACTCATCCCACCATATTATGATGATGGCGAAGTTTTGGGCTCGATCGGAAATCAATAGGGGTAAGAAATTGGACAATTCAGGTTCAAAGGCAGTTCGTTCCTTATAGGAGTGGTTGGTGTATTCCGTAGTTCTAGCGATTGGATTTCACTCAAAACTCACCAAATGACTCCTCCCACCATATTATGATGATGCCCAAGTTTTGGGCTCGATCGGAAATCCATTGGTGTAAGAAAATGGACAATTCAATTTCGAAGGCAGTTCGTTACGAATTGGAGTGGTTGGTTTATTGCATAGTTCTAGCGATTGGATTTAACTCAAAACTCACCAACTAACTCCTTCCACCATATTATGATGATGCCCAAGTTTTGGGCCCGATCAGAAATCAATAGGAGTAAGAAATTGGACAATTCAGGTTCAAAGGCAGTTCGTTCCTTATAATAGTGGCTGGTGTATTCCGTAGTTCTAGCAATTGGATTTCTCTCAAAACTCACCAAATGACTCCTCCCACCATATTATGATGATGGCGAAGTTTTGGGCTCGATCGGAAATAAATAGGGGTAAGAAATTGGACAATTCAGGTTCAAAGGCAGTTCATTCCTTATAGGAGTGGTTGGTGTATTCCGTAGTTCTAGCGATTGGATTTCACTCAAAACTCACCAAATGACTCCTCCCACCATATTATGATGATGGCGAAGTTTTGGGCTCGATCGGAATTCAATAGGGGTAAGAAATTGGACAATTCAGGTTCAAAGGCAGTTCGTTCCTTATAGGAGTGGTTATTGTATTCCGTAGTTCTTGTGATTGGATTTCGCTCAAAACTCACCAAATGACTCCTCCCACCATATTGTGATGATGCCCAAGTTTTGGGCTCGATCGGAAATCCATAGGGGTAAGAAATTGGACAAGTCAAGTTCGTAGGCAGTTCGTTCTGAATTGGAGTGGTTGGTGTATTCCGTAGTTCTAGCGATTGGATTTCACTCAAAACTCACCAAATGACTCCTCCTACCATATTATGATGATGCCCAAGTTTTGGGCTCGATCGGAAATCAGTAGGGGTAAGAAATTGGACAATTCAGGTTCAAAGGCAGTTCGTTCCTTATAGGAGTGGTTGGTGTATTCCGTAGTTCTAGCGATTGGATTTCACTCAAAACTCACCAAATGACTCCTCCCACCATATTATGATGATGCGCAAGTTTTGGGCTCGATCGAAAATCAATAGGGGTAAGAAATTGGACAATTCAGGTTCAAAGGCTGTTCGTTCCTTATAGGAGTGGTTGGCGTATTCCGTAATTCTTGCGATTGGATTTCACTCAAAACTCACCAAATGACTCCTCCCACCATATTATGATGATGCCCAAGTTTTGGGCTCGATGGGAAATCAATAGGGGTAAGAAATTGGACAATTCAAGTTCGAAGGTAGTTCGTTCCGAATTTTAGTGGTTGGTGTATTGCATAGTTCTATCGATTCGATTTCACTCAAAACTCACCAAATGACTTCTCCCACACTATGCCAAATTTCACTTTTGGCAACACTACATAGGCATCGGTAAATACGAAATTGATGCTATTAGTAGATTAGGCATCGATTTCATAAATAACGATACTAAACAGATATAAAGACATCAACCCAAATTTGTGTTTTTCTATGATGATATCTTTATTCTCCTTTAGCATCATCTACATAACCACAGATGTCTAATTGGAGCGATTTTTATTTTATTTTTAAGAGGGACATTTTTTGATAAAATCCCTCTGATGCCTAAAGTCGAGTCAACCCTAATCCAAAATTTTCACGTTCTCCCTCCAAACTCGCTGCCCGAAACTTCATCTCCCTCTCAAACTCTAGCCCCAATTACTTCCAGCTCCCTCTCAATTTTTTCGCTCCCTCTCAAACTGTCATCCTAAAATTTCATCTCCTGAAAAATTCTCTCCTCGCCCTCTCATGTTTTTTTTCAGTCCCTTTTAAACTCTCTCTTTCTTCTCTCTCCTCCGTCACTGCCCCATTCTTGCTAAAACCATCAGATGCTCAACTCTTACGATTCACAGCGAGATCCTCCAATCGGTGTTGTCCGCAACGACGGTGTCGTATGAGCAAGCGTTGAAACTTGGGGACTACCGGAGAGAGGCGGCGATCCGACGCGAGGCCTTGGAGCGGACGATGGAGGGTACCTTGGTGGCCAGCATCAATAGGCGCCATGACCAGAGCTCCAATTGTTAGGTTTGGCTCTGCCATTAGGGCTTGTCTGCCGCGCAAATCTCACGACCTGGAGTTCCGGGCCGAGGGGATGTGCGTTAACACGCGGTTTCCTGCTTTTGGACGGGGTGCGTTTGTGCGCGGGCGTGCCAGCACGGTCTACCGTGCGTCGAGATGTTTGAAGCGGGTGAAAGTGTTTAGATAGTGCGCCTGTCTGAACTCGTCTTCTAATCAAACGATTGTAGCCGAGAGAGGAACTAGTCTCGGCTGTAAGGTTCACGGCCTGAACTACAAGGCCGTTGAGTGGTGGTGTTTGGTGGGTTTTATGGCGGTGCTCCGGCACGCTATTCAATGAGCGGCGGTCGTATGATATATGGGGTGAGTGAGCGAATAACAAGGGTGGTGCTCCGGCGCCTTGAAAATCAAGGGTCATTTGATATATTGATGAATGGATTTTCCTTACAAACTAACACTACTCCTAGAAAAGCAAGTAAAGATATTGAAAGTGGATTACAGGAAAATATAAGTTGCTCCGTGGGAGGCTTTTGTTTGGTGTTTGAACCCTTTGAAAGTAGTCCTGAGTCTTGTATTTATAGGCAGAGCTCCTGGAGGGGTAATCGAGGCTGAAAATCTGCATGGTGGAGTCTGATTATGCCAAGTGGGCAGTCTAATCGACATTTGGGATCGTGAAGTATGGTGGTGTGACCCCATGAATCCCGGTGAATCTCGGCCGCCGCCCTGATCGTGGGTTCTGCGCTTCTGGCCGTGGAGACGCATTTATTGCTCTGATAGCCAATTACCTAATCTCTCAAGCTGCAAAGAGCTTTGTGAGAATGTTGGCGTCTAATCACTCTGATCCCTGTCACCAAATCCTGACTCCAATCACTTCCCACTTTCCCTCGCGCATTAAATGCTCATTCTTGGCCAGTGGGTTTGCTGTAATAAACAGAGACCTTGCTTCATTAAATGGAGCGTGGGACCCTGCTGTCACGTGATGATCTGACTTTAATGTCTTTGGCCGTGACCTTGTTCGATCTCGGCCTCGGCCTATAACCTTGGCCGAGATAACTATGCCTTAGTGATTTTTTCTTGTTTCTCTGGAAAGCCAAACACCCTGACAAAACGCTGCGTTTCAGTTTGAGGCCGAGAAGAGAAGTTCCCCCGGCCAATTCATGGCCGTGATTTATTAGGCACAAACATTGCCCCCACATCCCTGGATTCTTCGGCCTCGGCATGAGTAGGGGCCGAATGGATTCCAAGGGATGGACCCCTAGCCTTCTTCTGA
>BPUM01001072.1:0-148613 GCA_020521455.1 Prunus kanzakura
TTCCACCCTCCAATACAATAGGAAGCCCCAATTTTCCGGCGACACCCCCCGCTTAGTTGTCATCACCTCCAGCAAAGGCAGCGTCGACAAGACCACCATCACCACCAATGTCGGCCTCTTCCTCACCCGCCTCGGCTTCTCCGTCGTCTCCATTGACGCCGACGTCGGCCTCCGAAACCTCGATCTCCTCCTCTGCCTTATAAGAACCGCATCAACTACACTGTCGTCGATGTCCTCAACCGCGATTGCAGGCTCGACCAGGCTCTCGTCAGAGACAAGCGCTGGTCCAACTTCGAGCTGCTCTACATCTCCAAGCCCAAGTCCAAATTGGGCATAGCCTTGGTTAAGGGATAGCTGCTCTGCACGGTTTTTTTCCAAAAAATTTTTAAAATATATTTTATTTTATTTAAAGCCACATGGCTCTATACCATTGAATGTGTGGGCTCCACACATGTGCCACGTTAGCAATTTAACAGAAAATTTGACGGAAGCTAACAGTAGGGACCATTTGATGTGTGGTCAGTGTCACAAAAAAACGTTAGGGACGAAAGGTGATAATTTCGCAAACCTAAAGGACCATTTGTGATAAAAAGCCTTGCATAAAAGCAAATTTGTCGTGATTTTTGAGTTTCAGTCTTTTCGGCAAGGATATGGTTTGAGACATTTTCCCTTTCGCAATTATCTGCATAACTGGGAAACATGTCAAGTAGTGGATTTGTTATGTGGGCTTTGAGGGGTTTAGAGTTAGCAGGGCTTTCGTGAGTGTTGGCTGATTGCGTCATTGTGGATGCATATGGAAGGAAAGCAACAGATGCTTAAAGGATGCATAGGCCCCAATTGGGGTCCTCAAGCATTCTATTTTGTGCATCCTGTCCTTTTAGATGATGGGGAACCTTTTCATTTTTTTTTATGAAGTTTTTGAACAACCTGAGACTGTATTTGTATATGTTTGGTTGCTGTTATGGTCTATTTTGTACTGAGCTTTTGGTTTTGTAATTCTTGATTTTTGGGAATGAAATTTACTTGTCAAAAAAGAAAAATGTTCTGGTGGTGGTTATGTTTTCAGTCTATTATACTGCATTCTGTTTATTCATTGCTGATTTGATATGTAGTTCATTCTCATGTTTCATTAATTTATTTATGATGTTCTGGTGATACGATCATTATGTTTAAATGGAAAAAAATTGTTAAATTCTTGTGTCACAATGTTCTCATTTCTTCAGAATGTGGAAGTTGATATGTTGCCCCAAGCCAGTTCAAATACTAAAATGTACAGATCCTAGCTGACACTTTAATTTATTTTGGGAAATGTGTGTTGTCTTTGGTTCTTGTAGGACATCTTTGTTTCTCTTAAGTTTTAAATTGCAGATGTTGTAAACTTTTAAACATCTGATGGTTATTCAGGTGCCATGGATACAAGTTAGTAGGTCGAGGTCACTGCTGTTGATGGTTAAGCCTCCAGTTTTTCTTGTGGCTATTGGAATGGGAGTGTATGATCTTCACCCTAATTTTCAAAAAAAATTTCTTCTTGTTCTCACTAGTTTAATGCTTTAATGCAATAGTACAAATTTGAATTATTTTTGTCTTCGCTTTTTAAGTTTATTTCTAGGAACTTCTAACCAGTCTAGTTCTTTTCATGCAGAATGTTTTAGGTGAGAAATCCCCCTTCAGAAACTTCGAAAATATCTAAACTTGGTGCTGAATCTTTAGGGACATGCATGATGCTTTCTCAAACATTAACTAATCTGTAGGGTGTAAGACATCATTTCTACAATTTTTTTTTTCCCACGTGTAGTGTATGGGGGCTCCTACTAACCCGAGGGGATAGGGCATGCTTAATGCAAACTCACATGCTACATAGCGTAGATTTGACCAGACCAATCTTGCCCACCTAGCTTAAAGTCCATCACAAAGGAATCACTTTAATACCCTGCTTAGTTACAAGCCCGTACAAGGCTCGGCAACCTCATTTCTACTTTCATTCTCATTGAGTGGAGCTATTTCACAGGTTTAAGTTTCAGTTTATATTTTTGTTCACATGGTTCAATTTGGAAGCAATAATACTTTACCTACAACAAATATTGCTTGAGAATTTATTGGTCTTTGGCCAGTAGAATTGATATTGAAGTCAAATTGTAGAAGTGCTTGGGGGGCTTCTTGGGTTCAATATTATTCTAGTTTTAATACGCTAGTTCTAGGTCTGTTCTTTTTCTTCCTTGTTTTTCAGTATGTTCTTAGAGTGCACACCTTGTCCACTGGTACTGTATTTTTGGTTAGCATTATAGAAGGTTTGTTTCTTCTCAAAAATATTGAATCCAAATTGTTCCTCTGGGTCTTCTTTATTGGACTTGTATCCGGTATCTTTTAAACCCTTAGTGCGCTCAAATGAGTAGATTTGCTTGACATTCTTCGGCTGAAGATGTTCTAATGAACCACACTTAAACGCAAACGATATGTGATGTATTTGGATTGCACACAAGATAGGTGTCTTAGAAACTTGATGGGCTCAAATGCGTTGGCATACTGACAAGATCTCTCTTCTTTTATTGCAGACTTCTGCACCTCATCTTGTTAGCCTTTAATGCTTTTGCTCTAAAGAGCATCTCAGCTGTCTCTGGTGGCAGTCGATCAGTGTTTTCCAAGAAAGAAAATGCCAATGCTGTTCTCCTTGTTGCGAGCCAGGTGAGAGATATGTGTACCTTCAACTAATAAATTCTCGTTCTTTTCAAACTTTCACTTTCTCTAGCCAGTATTGAAATATGTCTGCTCTTCAACTCTTGAACTCCCCATCCTTGGTGAAGTTGTGACTTAGATCTCTTGTAGTCCTAAGTGACTATTTTGTTTAGGATACCTGTCAACTTTTGACTTTGTAAGAAGCAACTGCTTAACATAATCTGTAATGTTTTTCTTTAATGCAATCAATGATTGTCGATGCCTTGGTATGCTTTTCACAGAAAACTCTGCCTGTAATGGTGGCTGTAGTGGAGCAACTTGGTGGTGCACTGGGTGAATCCGGTTTGCTTGTTCTTCCTTGTGTTGCAGCACACTTAAATCAGGTTCTTCTTACGTCCATTCATCTGTATCTTCTTAAATTTTCTTGTAACTGACAAATAATTTTACTGATGCAGATTATTATTGACTCGTTTCTTGTTAACTTCTGGCTTCGGAAGGACCTCTCGGCCGACAGTACAAAGGTATCTTGAGTATTGGAAATGTGGGTCATGTGTACAAAGGTATCTGGAGTGTCGGAAGGACCTCTCGACCTCCCGACAGTACAATGCTCAGTGTGCTTTTTCTTTGTTATGGTGGCAAGTAAATAGTCACATCTTTACTTCTTTGAAAGGGTTTAGTTCGACATGATTGAACAGTGAGATTCTCTCTCGTTAGTTGCCATGTGTCAGTCACACAGAGAGAAAGAGAGAGAGGGGGGGAGAGAGAAAGAGAGAGAGATTCTAGTGTTTTGAAATGTAACTCGTAAAAGTAATTACTTCAAATGACTATTATGGTCATCATTCCAAGTCTCCGACTCTGAATTCAAACTCTCTTTACAAGCTTCCACGTGGATGTAGAAAATTAACGAAACATTGAATTTTTTTTTTTTCCTTTGGCAAATAAGAAAACATTGAATTGAAACGCACAAAATGTTTTATTTCGCGTTGTTAGACATGTGGGCCAATCACATGTTAGACGTGTGCGTTGCAAAGCGCAATACTGATCGGCAGAGGACAAGACCTACATGCAAATTCTCAATTCAAACCCTTGTAAGGAGTAAGCGGAAATCATGTCCTGATGACTTCATTGGAGACAACATTCCAAATACAATAGAGTCGGCATGTAACCTCACTAAAATCTTCAGAGAAAGAACTACGCGGAATAAAATTTTGAGACAGGAAATAGTACCGTATATGCCAAATATATTAAGCCACAGAGCCGCGTTCATGAAGACTAAATTGGGCAATCCAGTGAGCAGCACCATTGACTTTTACGAGGGGCATACTGAATTATAGTTTCAGGGTGTGCTGCACCATTGACTTTCTGTTGAAAGTTAAACCAAGCCAAACGAATCCAAAGCCAAATTTTATATTTTATCCATTTTGTAAAAGCATGTGAGCATGTGGTCGGCCGGACATGCTTTGTTTATTAGCTCAATGAGCTATTTTTGTATTACTCTAGGAGGCATGAGGCAAAGAGATGATGAAAGCCAACCTCTTGGAGGTTTGCACGTGCCAAAGGCAAGCAAAGGCTGCCATAATATGTGGATGAATAACATGATTTACAGCAGCAAAAGAAGAATAGGCAGCCACCATGTTGCAGCAGCCAGCACATGAAGATAATGAATATTGTAATAAAATAAGCACACAAAATGATTAAAACCATTAGTGGTGCACTATGTAGTGGCACACTTAATGGTTTTAATCATTTTGTGTGCTTATTTTATTACATCTCTCACTCACCCACATAGGGTGTGATAACCTCATAATCATCTTAAACCTCTTGTATACACTCGCCTTCTCATACAGGAAATGGGTCGTGCGACCTTGCGAGAAAAGAACGCACAGCTACAAGAGCACATTTTATTAAGTCATCACCAAACTAATAAAAGTGCATCATTTGAAATCATCTCGTACATACCCCAGACTTATTCAGACTACACCGGTAACAGCACTCTTAACCCCTCATAAAAGCAGTGCTTCACCCCAAATATGTATTGTACTCATGACATGTCAACAACAAATATGACATAGACGCTGGCCAGCTATGAGTCACAAAAACATGGTGCATTGTCAAACTGTCTTTCTTAAGTGCTTATATCAATCCAATTAGACTTAACTGCTTTCTTAGACATGCCCCTTGAGACCTTATAATTGATCGTAGGAAAACAAGCTAAAGTAGCAACCTCAAGCATCCTCTTCATGACATAGGATAAAGTCAACTAAGGGTACATTTTTAGGATCGGAATTAATGATCCAAGTGGCTCACATAGTGATGAAGCAGGGATTCATTCATCGCTCCCACTGTCAATCGCATCTATCACATACAGTATAAAATGTATGCTATGATGTATTCTCATAAAATGAGCATGTCACTTGTCCAAGAATTGGACATATGTCATACAAATCTTAGTCTAGACATTACACAAATGTCTAACTTGAGTTATAGTCTCAGTCACCCTCTCGGCGCCTGTCGGGAATCTCACATTCGGCTCAATACAGACTTCATAGATATTATGGCAATTTTCTATGATCGACCTCTTTCCTTTTTCCAAGGTCTCTTCTTAGCTCCAACTAAGGCGACATATAGAGAAGTGTTTTATCGTGCTGCCTACTTGGGCGCATAATATGTTGTCTAAGCATTTTAGAACATAACACAAATGTCTCATCTTGCTCGCTATCTCAGCGCCAAGGTAAATCTCCCATGTGAGTGGGCTGATTCAAGCCTGGTGACAAATCTTTGTGCAAAAAACATATTAATCATTCTAGAACAAGTGCCATGGAAAAAATGATTAACATTGCATTAATAATAAAGTCAATTACAAAATAGGTATATTAAAACCTTCGTAGTCCCATACTCCCAATATGAGAAAGGAACACATCTCTAGCAATGGGTTTAGTGAGAGGATCAGCAACCATATTGCCACTTGAGATATGCTTTAATACAACCTCTCCTTGTGCTACCCTTTGTCTGATATAGTGATATCTGACATCTATGTCTTTGGATTTTCCATGGTATTTCGGATCCTTTACATATGCCAAAGAAGATGTACTATCTGAGTAAACAAGTACTGCCTCATAGGTTTTGGTTGTATAGTTTAGTCGTTGCAAGAATCTTCTTAACCAAACAGCTTCCTGAACTGCTGCTGAGCAAGCAACATATTCCGACTCCATTGTGGATAGGGCTATGCAAGACTGTTTCTTGCTACACCAAGAGATAGCTCCACCTCCAAGTATAAAAGCATAACCAGAGGTGGATTTGCGTTCATCTCTGTCATTGGCCCAATCTGCATCGCTGTAACCTCTAAGTCTCAAATCGCCACCATGGTAGCATAAGACAAGATCAGCAGTACCTTGCAGATATCGAAAAATTCTCTTTACCGCTTTCCAATGAGCAGGTCCAGGATTACTTTGATAACGGCTCACCATACCAACTGCATGACAGATGTTTGGCCATGTACACAACATAGTGTACATTAGACTTCCTATCGCAGATGCATAAGGAACTTTGGCCATTTGGTTTCTTTCCTCATCATTTTTAGGACATTGGTCAAGGGTTAGGACACATCCTTTTTTCATTGGTGTGTCTATGGGTTTGGAGTGATGCATACGAAAACGTTCAAGTATCTTCTTAATGTAAGTCTCTTGAGACAAACCGAGAAGTCCTTTTGAACGGTCTCTTATGATTTTCACTCCTAGCTCATAATTTGCTTCACCCATGTCCTTCATTTCAAACTTTGCGGACAACCACTTCTTAGTGGCGACAATGGAATCCATGTCATTTCCTGCTATGAGAATGTCATCAACATACAATGAAAGCATCTGAACATTTTCCTTGGATCGTTTTAGATACACACTGTTGGCACTAGAACTTGAACAGATAAAGATGAGTGCAACTTACAAGAGATGTGGACGATCTAGGAGATCGATTGAGTGATAGATGAAGATTCTTCCTGTCTTCGGATGCTGATCCTGAATAGAAGGAAGCTAAGACTCGTAAGGTCTATGGAACCGGTGTGGAACCAGCCTAAGACCCTCCGATGCCAAAGTAAGATTGTTTCTAAGAGCTCTTGCTGTTGACCATATAGAAGTATAAAAGTCAAGCTGAAAAGTCTTACCCCTGTATTGTAGTGAAGGGGGCTATTTATAAAGGGAGTTTTGGATGCTCTTAGTACTCACTTTCGATGTGGGACTCGTGGGAGGGTCCTATGAGGTTGACACGAGTCCATAGATATTTCGGGCGGGTACTTCGAGGTTGATTCTGCAGAATCGGTAGGGGATACCGATTACATACTGTGTTGGACTTGTGGCGACTGTTTGCTGCTTTGAGACAGTTCCATCGGTAGCCGATGCCGATTGTTCGAGGCCTTGGGCGAAGTGAGTTTCATCCACGTGTCGTTGAATGAGTGGAGGGTCAGATATGGTACAAACACACACAGTGGTCTTCTTCGACCATCTCAAAACCAAAAGAGATGATTGAAGTATGAAATCTAATGTTCCACTATCTAGATGCTTGTTTGAGGCCATAAATAGAACGTTTGAGAAGGCAAACTTTGCGCTCTTGTTCTTTGACCTCAAAACCCATTGGTTGATCCATATAGATCTCTTCGTCTAGATCTCCATTAAGAAATGCAGTCTTAACATCCATTTGAAAAAGGTTCAAATCCTTTTGTGCGACAATAGCTAGGATTAGGCGAATAGATGCAAATCTCACCAGAGGGGAGAATGTATCATCATAGTCTATACCCTCTCTTTGAGTATAGCCTTTCGCCACAAGACGTGCCTTGTACCTCTCAATTGAACCATCCGCTTTGCGTTTGATTTTCAAGACCCATTTGTTTCCAATGGTCTTGTGCCCATGCGGAAGGTCAACTAACTCCCAGACCTTATTTTTGTCCATTGAGCTTATCTCATCTTGCATAGCAGTCATCCACTCTTTACTAGCTAAAGATGATAGCGCTTCCTTATAAGAAGCAGGCTCTTCTTCATCTATTGGAGTACACAAGAAAGTTTCCCCTTCAATTTCAAAAAATTGACGGGGAATATTTCCTTGTTTGCTCTTGCGCACCATTAAATCTTGAGTTTCTAGCGGTGTACCATCTTTTGGTATACTCCCACTGGGTTGCAGATCATTGTCACTTTCTTTAGCGATTACTGGATCAGGAGTCAATTCCCCATCCTCACTTAAAGATTGTGAAATATCTTCACTTCCTTCCAACTCATGGAGGTCAAGATTCTTTTGGGCGTCACCAATGCTAGGAAAATCATTCTCTATGAAATTCACATTTCGAGAATCTACTTCAGTCATTCCTCCATCAGCATGTTCACCATACATCACATAGCCTTTCGAGTGCTCGCAATACCTTATGAAGATATGTTTTTTACCTCGAGGGCCAAGCTTTCCATGCTTGTGAAAAGTATTATGAACAAAACCAGCTGATCCCCAAGGGCGCAAATGCCCCAAATTGGGCTTTTTGCCTTTCCATAATTCATAAGGGGTTGAAGTGACGGATTAGGAAGGCACTCGGTTAAGAATGTAGGCAGCAGTTAATATTGCATCTCCCCAAAATGAAATTGGGAGATTATCTTGCGCCATCATAGACCTAACCATGTCTAATAAAGTTCTATTCCTTCTCTCCGCAACACCATTTTGTTGCGGTGTATAAGGAACAGTAAGTTGTCTACGTATCCCCTTATTTTCACATAGTTCTTTAAACTGTTCAGATAAGTACTCACGTCCGCGGTCTGTACGAAGAGCCTTTAAACTCTTCTCTGTCTGATTCTCAACCTCAGCTATAAAACGCTTGAAACAATCCAAGGCTTCATAGCGGTGAGCGATCAGATAGACATAACCATATCACATGTAATCATCAATAAATGTGAGAAAATAAGAGTTGCCATGACGTGCCTTCACACTCATAGGTCCACAAATGTCTGAGTGAACTAACTCTAGCGGTTGAGTAGCTCTCTTTCTTATAGCTTTACCAGCCAGACAACATTCGCATATAGGTAGGTCAACTTTAGCGAGTGAGCCTAAAAGACCTTCTCTAGCTAACCTTGTCATCCTGTCACGTCCTATATGTCATAGTCTAGCATGCCAAGTTGCAGAATCAACATGTACATCAGCATAAGCTATATAAGAAGATGAGGAATCGGAATCATTCAAATCCAAATAAAAGAAGTCATTCCTTAAAAAACCATGACCAATAATTGTACCATCCAATAACACATCCAAACCAAAAGAAGAAAACTTAAAACAATATCCATCACGCAAACACTCTAAAACTGAAAATAGATTATGCTAAATTCCAGGAACGTAGAGCACATTATTGAGGAGCAATGTGCGCCCATTGCGCATCTGAAGTTGATATGAACCAACTCCTAAAGCTTCTATACGGCTTCCATCACCCATGAACACACCAAAGGTGCCCTTTGAAATTTGACGATAATCCAAAAAACCTTCTCGATCTCGAGTCACATGTTTGGTTGCTCCCGTACCTACAATCCACCCAGAGGACGTACTAGCAACTAAAACATGTTCACATACATATATGTGGGAAGGTTTAGTTAAGAAAGATACCTTCTTCGGCTCAGTACAATCACGAGCGAAGTGACCTTTCTTATCACAATTATAGCATTTGACTTTGGACAAGTCTTTCTTCCCACCACGCTTGCCCCTACGGCGCTTGGTTTTGTTGTCATCCTTTGGAGCAAGCTTGTTTGCCCCATCCTGCTTATCTGTCTTTCATTTTCCTTTATGCTTAGACCCTTTAGTCTTAGACGTGCCACCCTGGGCGAAAAGGGCAGTAGCATTGGTTGCCTCTTGGCGCTCCGATTCTAGCTCAACATGACGAGAAATATCAGAAAAATTCTTGATATTCTCATTATGTGTCATGATTTGTTTCATGGAGCTCCATGAATCTGGCAAGGATCTGATGACTGCCTGCACTTGCTGCTCATCAGTGAGGGTATTTATAGCAGCCTTTAAGTCACGTATCATGCTAGAAAGCACCCTTAAGTGCTCATGAATCGTGTGCTTAGGATTTTTGCGGTATACATCAAACTTCAGGACCAAACTTCTAAGTCGAGTGGTGGACGTACCACCAAAATCAAACTTTAGTTGATTCCATAAAGCCTTGGCAGTAGGGTAACTTTCATATCCCCCAATAAGATCATTGTGCATGCTGCTTAGCATAGTAAAGCGCGCACAACGATCCTTTTTGAACCAAGTCTGATAAGCTTCAAGATCATGGCGATGTTGGGCCGTTTGCCCAACCTCAGGTTCGACCATTGAATTGGTTAATGTTTCCAATAACTCCTGCTCATTCAAGAGATATTGAATTTTCCTATGCCAAATATCATAGTTGGTACCCTCAAGTTTGTCTCCCTTATTTAGGCCAGCAACAACATTTTTTGTGGTCATTATCCATAAAACACAAGGATTGACTTTAGTATTAGCGTTTTGCACATTTCTACTTGTTTCAAAAATAAATTGAAAATAATTATCATTCCTTACAAAATTTGGACTCGAAAATTCGCTATGCTTGTAATCATCACCCAAAATAGGCAAGTCTAAATAAACATTTTCAATTATTTTAAACAAATTTCTACTTAGAAAACACCAAGTTTTCAACCAAACAGATGTTTGCGCAGTTTCATAAAAGCGCATGGGCCTCACACGCCCATTTAATAGGTTAACTAATGAAAGTCCACTGAAAAAATGTGACCAGGTAAGTTTCGGGAGTTGTGGTGGAGATGAACTCGCTTAAATACCATTTCCTCTTAAACACCAAAGGTGTTTACTTAAATAACTTGCCTAGACATCACACATTTTTGGGTAGTCAATTCCACTAGTATTACCCATAAATTAACTCAACCAATCTTAAGTCCATATTTGGCATGCCAAATATGTACAACTTAATAACATATTTAGTTTATAAATGACATGTCATTATTGTTGCAACTTCATAAATAAACAATTTTTCATTTATTCCAAGTGATACTTAGCCAAATGAATTTTAGAAAATAGACGGGAGGAGTCCACGATTAGATTCCATTTGTCTAAGATGAAGCTCTACAAAGGGCATACATGCTCTCATGCGCCGCTTTCAAGGAGGATGTGTTCACAAAGAACACTGTTCACGAAGAACACTGTTCATTTTGCTGAAATTTCCAGAAAAAATTTCTAGATTTTCATGATCATTTGGCCATCTTCGGAGACCTCTATCTCCTTCGTTATGCATCCAAATGATGCATACGATATATCATTGGAAAGCTCATACAACAGAGAATATGTTAAGGCAAAGAAAAGGCATAGAAAAACAATTTAACAGCATACAAACATGCTCTAAAAAACTCGAAAACAAACTGTTTTTCATGCACTAGGGTTTCTAAAACTCCTAAACTACTCCTTTAATTTGTACGAAAAATTAAAGGTAAGTTCACATCACATAGAGGAACATACTTCATGGAAAGAAAACATTAAAAAACAATCAAACAAAAAGCGAAGTTTCTTGGTTCATGCTTTCATGGTAGTTCTTGCGGAAGAACAAAAAACACATTCTCATGCATCATTCAACATGGCGAAAAGCAAGCATACAAGCTCTGATACCACTGTTAATTGCTGTTAATATATTTGGAATAAGGTACTGCATACCTTGCGGAAGATTCCAAGTGAAAAACCGCTTGCAATTACTAGCCCGCCGAGATGCTTCCACGTCACGAGCACGCCAACAAGATTCTACACGTTCTTCGTCTCCAAGGTCGTTGGATTGGCTATGAAAGTTACCCCATTGATTTCACGTGCCCAAGACCAAAGGCTCTTGGTGAATTGCCTAAAGGAGAGTGTTTAGGGAGATATGAAGTTTATTTCTATGTGGGTGTAAAGCTCACTACAACTCTTTTGATATGCACTCACACTTCTTGTCTCACCCACACCAACGTAAAGAGTATGCACTAATGCTTCTCTCTTTCTCTTCTTTTTCACTTGCACACACTCCATCTATTTATAGGAGTTGTTTTAGCTCATCTCAAGAGAGCATAAAACATGCATTAGTGCTTAGGTTGGTATAGTGCCTTAAAACAAGGATTAGTGGTGCACTGTGTAGTGGCACACTCAAAATGATTAAAACCATTAAGTGTGCCACTACATAGTGCACCACTAATCCTTGTTTTAAGGCACTATACCAACCTAAGCACTAATGCATGTTTTATGCTCTCTTGAGATGAGCTAAAACAACTCCTATAAATAGATGGAGTGTGTGCAAGTGAAAAAGAAGAGAAAGAGAGAAGCATTAGTGCATACTCTTTACGTTGGTGTGTGTGAGACAAGAAGTGTGAGTGCATATCAAAAGAGTTGTAGTGAGCTTTACACCCACATAGAAATAAACTTCATATCTCCCTAAACACTCTCCTTTAGGCAATTCACCAAGAGCCTTTGGTCTTGGGTACGTGAAATCAATGGGGTAACTTTCATAGCCAATCCAACGACCTTGGAGACGAAGAACGTGTAGAATCTTGTTGGCGTGCTCGTGACGTGGAAGCATCTCGGCGGGCTAGTAATTGCAAGCGGTTTTTCACTTGGAATCTTCTACAAGGTATGCAGTACCTTATTCCGAATATATTAACGGCAATTAACAATTATAATGATGCTTTAGTTGCTCTCATTTCCCTATAAATAGCAAGCTTAGAAACCAAGAGAAGGGTGTGGAATTAGAGAGCATATTTCAGAAGAGAATTGAGTGTAGAAATTGTGCAATTCTTGGGCACCAAAGGGAGAGGGAAATGGCAATATAATTGGAGAGAACCTTGGGGAGTCATGAGGCAAGGAACCAAGGGGTTAATGATTCAATTTTTCCTTCTCCTCTTTGTTTTAGTTTTTCTTCTTTTAGTTCTTTTCATGTTGTTTTTATTTTTACTTATGTTTGGTTAAAATTTGTTAATGATGAAATACCATTATGAAATGAAGTTCTAGTTCTTAACTTTCAATTCCCAACTATTATATTCTTCAATGTTTATAATTTCACCTTCACATGATTAATAGGTTAATTTTTTTTTTTCACCACTTCTATCATGTATTTGTGGTAGTTAGGAATACAAGTTAATCTATTAATGCATCCTTGGTTTTGTATTACTAATATACAATTTTCTTTGATCGTTTATAGTTAAACATTTTTTTTCACATAGGATGGGTTAGAATTTGTAATTATGAAGAGAAGGGGAATTTACTTAAGATTCATTCAAATGCATGCTTAATTAATATATCTTGAGAAAGTAGTAGTTTGATTTCTAGATTGCTACTCCATGGGAATGGTTAGATATTTAATTAGAGTTTATGGAATAATGGTATGGAATCTAAAACCTTAGCTTTTCCCTATTTTAGTTTATTTGCATTTTCAATTCTTTATTACTTTATTTCTTTTTCTTTTTCAACTATGAATTAACTTGGGTTGAGTTAGTTTTCTATCTTTTTCACGCATTCCTTGTGGGTACGATCTCGCACTTACATACGCTTGTTCTACAAACGATTTGTGCAAGTTTTATAAATTTAAAACATGCACCTTCGGGTGACCAACAAGTTTTGGGGGTATTTGATGAACACATAATTATTAGAATTTCTATCCCTAATCTATGTTTGTTAGTACTTTATTTTAATGAATTTTGCACCAATTAGAATGTTCCATTGCATTTTACGAATCCATTTGCACTTCATTGAAATAAAGGCTAATTCATTTGAATTCTCCATTTGGTAGCTCTCTCTTTGTAGTGGCACCCAAACTCTTATCAATTGGGCAATAATTGTTACATTCTATTCTATAATGATGATTTTATATAGGTGCATGCTGGAGTTATTAAGGAGAAAGAATGTGCATGCATGTGAAGCAAAAAGAAATGAAGCCAATTCCAGTCCATTTTCGGCAGTCAACTTGCAAGGCCCAAAACGTGCACTTGTACTGCTCAAATGGGAATACATTTTTCATAAAAGTTGTTCCAATGGGTGTCTATTATGACATATCCAAAGTTGAGCATCATTGGATACATATTGAAACCCCAGGCCTTCCTACACCAAGCCTGGTTCAAAAGAATCGTTTTTTTTTTCCAGCAACCAAAAGAAAACCCACATGGGTTGGCAGCAAAAGACAACCATAATTGAACACCTATGTGAAGAAAGCTTGAGGTGCAGCAGCTAAAGAAGAGAAACTCACATGGGTTGGCAAAGAGATGATGAAAGCCAACCTCTTGGAGGTTTGCACATGCCAAAGGCAAGCAAAGGCTGCCATAACATGTGGATGAATCCACATGTGCAAACCTCTAAGAGGTTCGCTTTCATCATCAATTTGCAAACCCATGTGGGTTTCACTTCTTTAGCTGCTGCACCTCAAGCTTTCTTCACATGGGTTTTCAATGGTGTTCAATTATGGTTGCCTTTTGCTGCCAACCCATGTGGGTTTTCTTTTGGTTGCTGAAAAAAAAAAAAACTATTCTTCTGAACCAAGCTTGGTTTAGGAAGGCCTGAGGTTTCAATATGTATCCAATGATGCTCAACTTTGGATATGTCATAATAGACACCAATTGGAACAACCTTTATGAAGAATGTATTCCCATCTGAGCAATACAAGTGTATGTTTTGGGCCTTGCAAGTTGACTGCCGGAAATGGACTGGAATTGGCTTCATTTCTTTTTGCTTCACATGCATGCACATTCTTTTTCCTTAAAAGCTCCAGCATGCACCTATATAAAATCATGATATTAGAATAGAATGTAACAATTATTGCCCAATTGATAAGAGTTTGGGTGCCACTACAAAGAGAAAGCTACCAAATAGAGAATTCAAATGAGTTAGCATTTATTTCAATGAAGTGCAAATGGATTCGTAAAATGCAATGGAACATTTAATTTGGTGCAAAATTGATTAAAATAAAGTAATAACAAATATAGATTAGGGATAGAAATTGTAATAATTATGTGTTCACCAAATACCCCCAAAACTTGTTGGTCACCCGAAGGTGCATGTTTTAAATTTATAAAACTCGCACAAATCGTTTATAGAATAAGCGTATGTACGTGCGAGATCGTACCCATAGGGAGTGTGTGAAAAAGATGGAAAACTAACTCAACCCAAGTTAATTCAAAGTTGAAAAAGAAAATGAAATAAACTAAAAAATTGAAAATACAAATAAACTAAAATAGGGAAAAGCTAAGGTTTTAGATTCCATAGCATTATTCCATAAACTCTAATTAAATATCTAACAATTCCCATGGAGTAGCAATCTAGAAATCAAACTACTACTTTCTCAAGATATATCAATTAAGCATGCATTTTATTGAATCTTAAGTAAATTCCCCTTCCCTTCATAATTACAAATTCTAACTCATCCTATGTGAAAAAAAATGTTTAACTATAAAGGATCAAAGAAAATTGTATATTAGTAATACAAAACCAAGGATGCATTAATAGATTAACTTGTATTCCTAACTACCACAAATACATGATAGAAGTGGTGAAAAAAAAAAAAACCTATTAATCATGTAAAGGTGAAATTATAAACATTGAAGAATATAATAGTTGGGAATTGAAAGTTAAGAACTAGAACTTCATTTCATAGTGGTATTTCATCATTAACAAGTTTTAACCAAACATAAGTAAAAATAAAAATAACATGAAAAGAACTAAAAGAAGGAAAACTAAAACAAAGAGGAGAAGGAAAAATTGCATCATTAACCCCTTGGTTCCTTGCCTCATGGCTCCCCAAGGTTCTCTCCAATTATATTGCCATTTTCCCTCTCCCTTTGGTGCCCAAGAATTGCACAATTTCTGCACTCAATTCTCTTCTAAAATCTGCTCTCTAATTCTACACTCTTCTCTTGGTTTCTAAGCTTGCTATTTATAGGGAAATGAGAGCAACTAAAGCATCATTACATTCATTATCTTCATGTGCTGGCTGCTGCAACATGGTGGCTGCCCATTCTTCTTTTGCTGCTGTAAATCATGTTATTCATCCACATGTTATGGCAGCCTTTGCTTGCCTTTAGCATGTGCAAACCTCCAAGAGATTGGCTTTCATCATCTCTTTGCCAACCCATGTGGGTTTCTCTTCTTTAGCTGCTGCACCTCAAGCTTTATTCACATGGGTTTTCAAAGGTGTTCAACTATATGGCTGCCTTTTGCTGCCAACCCATGTGGGTTTTCTTTTGGTTGCTGGAAAAAAAACGATTCTTCTGAACCAAGCTTGATGTAGGAAAGCCTGAGGTTTCCATATATATCGAATGAGGCTCAAATTTGGATATGTCATAATAGACACCCATTGGAACAAATTTTATGAAGAATGTATTTCCATCTGAGCAGTACAAATGTAGGTTTTGGGCCTTGCAAGTTGACTGCCGGAAATGGACTGGAATTGGCTTCATTTCTTTTTGCTTCACATGCATGGACATTCTTTCTCCTTAATAGCTCCAGCATGCACCTATATAAAATCATGATATTAGAATAGAATGTAACAATTATTGCCCAATTGATAAGAGTTTGGGTGCCACTACAAAGAGAGAGCTACCAAATAGAGAATTCAAATGAATTAGCCTTTATTTCAATGAAGTGCAAATGAGTTCGTAAAATGCAAAGGAACATTCTAATTGGTGCAAAATTCATTAAAGTAAAGTATTAACAAATATAGATTAAGGATAGAAATTCTAATAATTATGTGTTCATCAAATACCCCCAAACCTATAATTTGCTAGTCATCGAGCAAACTAAACTTAAAAACTAAGAATAAATGAAAAATAATTAAGCCACTTCCGCAGGGATCTCGATTGCATTTAGCATATGCAATAAGCCTTTAAACCCCTAGGTTGCCCTAGTGGACGAGTTATAGTCTCGTGAGAATTTTCAGTGATGATACGCACAAACATCGAAATAGAGGTTAAACTTAAGGTTATTTCAAATGGCCAACAAATCATCAAGAAGAATACAACGCAGTAAAAATCCAGATTTTCAACTCATGAACAAGTTTTAAAATAGCAAACACATTTTTAAAAACTCATCCCAACTTAAAGTCAAAGACACTTATAACCATTTAGTATTTTTTTTTCATTTGTTTCCTTTAGTGCCTGTTTGACATTGCTTATTTGGGATAATAAGTGATTTTTAAAAAAATTTGGGAAGCCCAACCCGTTTGGTAAACTGTGATAAAATCACTTATTGTTAAAAATTGCTGTGAGAGAAAGCTATAAGGGAAAGCAGCTAATGAAGTGCTTTCATTTTCTGATTATGCAGAAATCAGTTTCGAAGAGGCATTGGGTTTAATGATTATGCGGCAATTATTTTCTGATTTTGCGGAAATTAATACCAACAACACTTTTAACAAAAAATTTACCAAACGCCAAACTGCTTTCTCTTACAACTGATTTCTCTCACAGCAAATCTGACAGCGATTATTTTCACAGCACAGCAATGCCAAACTGGCCCTTAGTGTAATGTGAACCAACACAGTTGAGAGACCAAAATAAATTTCAATCATACTAACCTCATTATTTCAAGTATAGTTCAAATTTCATTGCAAGTAACAAACCAAGGCATTATTTTTCTAAATACATATATACATTTTGTTTAGGTAACTGTGCAATGTTTAGTTTCATTAAGTTTTTTAATTAACCCATGTAACGAGTTTTACGCTAACAACTCCGAAACCAAAAGCTTTAAGGCATTAGGTGTTGAACACCCGCAAGAGCTTACTAACTCTAGTTTAAAAGGCTACAAAACTAAACTAGTCACTACATAAATTTATACCAAAACTCTACGGTTTGACATGAACACTCACTGTTGTTTTTAGGTAAGAGGCTCGGTTACTAAGTAAATTTATACTAAAACTGTATGTGGATGACTTTATAATTACAGGAAATAATATGAGATTGGTTGCAGAATTCAAGGAGGCTTTAGCATCTCAATTTGAGATGACTGATATGGGGCTGATGTGTTATTTTCTTGGTATTGAGGTGAAACAAACTGAGCAAGGGACTTTTATCTCACAAGGGAAATATGCTGATGACATCCTCAAACGTTTTAGAATGGAGTCATACAAGCCAATGTTAACTCCAGTTCAAAAAAGATTGAAGCTGTAGAGAGATGGAGTTGGAAAGTTGGTTAATCCAACATTTTTCAAGCAGTTGGTTGGTAGCTTGCGTTATTTGATTGCTACTAGGCCAAATCTCACATTTGGTGTTGGGCTTATTAGTAGATTTATGGAAGCTCCAAGACAGTTACATATGTAGGCAGCAAAAAGAATTTTGAGGTATGTCAAAGGCACTCAAAGTGATGGTATTTTCTATTCAGCTAATTGTCCTGTGAAGCTTGTAGGAGATACGAACAGTGACTGGGCTGGTGATGTTGAAATGGCAAAAAGTACTTCAGGCTATGCATTTCATATTGGTTCTGGAGTGATTTCTTGGCATCAAAGAAGCAACAAGTTGTGGCCCTTTCATCTACTGAAGCAGAGTATAATGTAGCCACAAATTATACTGCACATGCAGTATGGTTGCACCAATTACTTGGTGCTCTGCATCACGAACAGAAAAGCCCCACAACAATTTATTGTGACAATAATTCAGCGATTGAATTGGCAAGGAATCCTGTTTTTCATGGGAGGACTAAACATATATACATGTGAAATTCCACTACATTCGTGATTTGGTGAATGACAAGGTGGTTGAAGTTCAATATTGTCCATCTGGAGAACATATTGTAGGCATATTTACAAAAGGTCTCAAGATGGATGCGTTCATGAAGCTGAAGAAGATGATGGGAATGTAGAGCTATGATGAGCTTGGTTTAAGGGAGTGTTGAAAGTTAAACCAAGCCAAACGAATCCAAAGCCAAGTTTTATATTTTATCCATTTTGTAAAAGCATGTGAGCATGAGCTATTTTTGTATTACTCTAGGAGGCATGCTTTCGGCAGAGTGCTCTCTTGTCTTTAGGATGTTTTTATTGTTTCTGCTGAAAAGTCCCTCAAAAAGAGGCGTTGCCTCTATTTGTATTTAGGAGTTGTTGCTGTTTGAATGCATTATTGAACGAAACTTATCAGTTTTTGCTTCAGTCTTTTTTCTTCTATTTTCTTCTGTGTTTGTGTGAGATCATTGCGCAAATGATTATTGCTTGATTTTTCTTTGGGCTTTATCTGCGTGCTTGCTTTGTTGTTTGGTTTGTTTGTCTGTGAGTTTGCTGGTGTGGGTGTTTTGTTCTGCACTTTTCAAGGGGCATATATATACACATATTGATAAGTGTATTATTTCCTATATTTTTATACCTCTTTTATTTGGTTTTTGTAGGGAAAGTTAATTAAAAAAAGCATTATTACCTTACTTTCCTTATTTTCAGAGATTCTGCGCAAGGCCAATTGGAGAAGAAAGCTAAGACATTGAAGATCATTGTATCAAAGTTTCATAATTTTCTACCAAGCCAAATGCTCCAGACTTGCAAGTCAAGACAGCCTAAGTTGAAATCCCGTCAGAACTGCACTGCTGTGGAAGATTGAAGATTTGAAGACCTTTCTGATTTTTTCTAGTGGCGTGTAATATATGCCTGGAACGCTTAGACATAAAGCTACGTTTCTCATATTTTTCCAGAATTTTCTAGGAAGTGGAACAACCCCAAAACGTGCGTGCAAGTTGGCTGACGTGTTTCCAAGTCAAAGAAGGATTCTTTCCTAATTTGTTTCCTTAATTGTTTGAGATTTTGTTTTGCTTTAGGAGAGTTTTTCCAGAACTTTTAAGGGTAGGGTTTAGTTGTTTTACAATATATAAGATCACCCTAAGGATCTCTTTAGACCATCATCTTTTCCACCATCATCTTCCCATATACAACTTTCATACACCCAGAGAAACATCAGGGAGAGTCAAGAATTTGCTGCTGCGGTACTTGAGGAGCTTTCGAAGGTGTTCCTGTGGAGTCTCCGAAGATCAAGTCCATCTGCCAAATCGGTTTTATGACAATAATTCTCTTGTTTATCTTTTCTTTTGTCATGAACTAAGTTCCCTTGCTAGGGCTACGATGTAGCCTAACCATGAATACTTAATTTTTATAGTTATATTAATTCCTGATTATTATCCCATGTTGAGTATTTGTTACTGTTCTTAATGATTTAAATATATAGCTAATATTTAATTGATGATCCAAGCGGAGACCGAGAGGAGATGTTTGGTGTTTGCTTCTTGTAACAAATACCATGACTTGAATGAGTGCTCGAGAGGGACTAACATGACTCATGCAGTTTTCTTGCAGGTTCTCATAGAACTTAATGGGTTCTTGATTTTCTAAATTTGTTGCTCGAGAGAGAATGGGTTGTTAATTAAGAATACTTTTGGTTGAGCCCGAGAGGGGATATCGAATGAATTAGAAGAAACCAACTGTCAACATGGATAGTAATTAGGGTTAATTGGCTATAAGAATTAAGTGGAATTGGTTATGGTGAAATCGGATGCTCTAGTGTCTCATCATCTTGATTTTCTATCATTAATTAAATTGCTATTTTTTCATAATTGTTTTAATTTACTTAAATCAATCAATCGTCTTAATCAAGTGTTCAAATAAACTTTTGAATTAATCATAATTGGTAGTTAATAGAAAATTACAGTCTTCGTGGGAATGATACTCTACTTATTTCTATATTACTTGAGCGAATTGTGCGCTTGCAATAATTTCACAACACATATTCTATAAATATTTCTCGCAAATTTAGGACGTCAAGAGAAGTACACATTAGCTAATGCCGAGTGCAGCAAGAACATTGTTTTACATTATTTATTTATTTTCAATTTCCTACTAGTATATGAAGAGATCAATTAGTGGTTGCTTACACTGGTTACCTTACATTAGATTTTATTCATAAATTATTTCCATTATTCCACCATTTCGTTTACATGTTCCTTCAAATTTAATATGCTCCAAAAGACTTCGGACCCCTGCCCACTAATTATTTGCTTTTATTCATGAAGTCTCAATTGAGGCTGCAGAAAGCAGTTATCAGAATGTTAATGACATACATTATAAAATTAACGAGAGCGATATATATATATATGATCATGTAAGATAATTATTATACCGATCACTGCAAGAAAACAATAATAGCTAACAACCATAGTAATTTGTGTCCATTGTGCTATTATGCACTAGTAATAGTGCATTTGGCTACTTATCATGTGCTACGGATGTCAGTGACTATAAATTAATGTTTTATTTCTTTTTTGGTAAAGTATATTTATTTATAGCAATCGAGGAACTTAGACAGTGGAATCAAGAAATTGGAACCGGATCAACTACTCCTTTCTAGTTGATTCCATTCTTGATTTTGAGAGTATTCAATAACGGATTCCCACATAATTAACCATTCCAATACCCACATAATTAACAAGGGATGAAGTTGTTGAGAGAGAGAGAGAGAGAGAGAGTATTACTGGGTGCAATTCATGCTATTAGAAATAGGAAAACTAAGATGCGCATTGCATTTCATGGGAAGATCTTGGATAATGGAGGCTACAAAAGGAATGCCATATACAGAAGCCATGTCCTCAATGCATTGACATATATTCCGAGGAGCTACCCCACCACTTTTGGCCTTCATGTTCAGTGTCCTCACCGACTCACAACACTGGGCTGAGGGGTCAGAATATAAGCCTGTAACAAACCTCAGGCAATTGCTGAATTCATTCCAGGCATAAGCACAGAACTGGGTTGCTTGAGCATTGGCTGATCCACAAACTAACAGAAAGATGATCACATAAGCAAAAAGCTGAGCCATCAATCACTAATTAATTAATTTATTTGTATTTTATATGTGATGCTTTTGTTTTAATGTGGGGTTAGATATCATAGAACTTATACATATATATATATATAAACACACAAATATTATTCTTTTGGGTATTCTGTTAGTTTGTTGAGCGCTACCTAGACAAATCATCATCATGCTTCATGAATGACTTTGATAATATATATATATATATATATATATATATATATATATATGAAAATTGAGGTGTTGTCCAGTAAGACAAGTTCTCAACCGTGGACCGGCTTCGGCAGGTCTTTTGATCGAAATGTGAAGCAAAAGTTGAGCAATTTCCCATCATGAATAATCGAAGTTAGAAGTGTAAGCAACATTACACCTTCCATAACATAAGTCACAATGTTCACCTCGTTCCCTTGGTAGATGTTTCGTGTTTCACTTTATCTTTCCTCACAACCCATGGTCAATTCACTTTTCGTCAAAATCACTGATGCGGTTCATGCGTGGTAGAAAATTAGAGGAGCCATGTAGGACTCACTTCATCAATTTTGACAGATTTATTTACGGACTTGACGATAAACTTTGTTTAAGGAAGCAATGTGGGTCATCATGACGTTCAAGAGATAATGTGGAATTTAACCATATTCTGACAATGTAGTTAATTCAGCCTAAATAATTTTAAAGAGGTATAAGTATAAAATACTTCTATGGAGGGTGAGAGATTGCATGTATCTAGAGTTTATCTTAGAGTCTTGCATCGGGTGAATCACGAAATGCACAAGGTAAATAGTTACTTGAAATAGGACTTTGTTTAATTTCCAAGGAGTCTTGCATTGAGAGAATCACAAATTTTTCAAGGTAATTGTTTACTTGAAATCCAATCCAATTGGAGCGCCCAAGTCCTCTGGTGTGCTTCCAAGTGGTCCTCGGTTCAATCATTTAGGGATATGATTTCCCCTCTCCCCTTTTCTCCACTTACACTCCCTTTGGTTTTTTAATACTTTTTAATCACTTTTGTTCATTCTACCCTTACCTTACATTAATTTATTTTTTACTTCACTTTTATATTATTTCTTTTTCTTTGTACTTAATTTTCTAACTCACACTCCATTTTCAATATTAAAGGGAAAAAAAAAACTTAATTTCTTACTTGATTAAAGGAAATAAAAATTCTGAAAATGGAGTGCAAGCTGGAAAATTAAGTATAAAGAAAAAGAACTAATATAAAAGTGAAGTAAAAAGAAATTAATGTAGGGTAAGAGTAGAAAGGGAAAGAGAATGAACAAAAGTGATTAAAAAGTATTAAAAAAACAAAAGGGAGTGTAAGTAGAGAAAAGGGGAGTGGGGAAATCATATCCCTAAATGATTTCAAAAAATTTGTAGGAGATGTAAGAAAACTTAACTTAATACGTAGCCAACATTGGTAGTCAATTTTCCTGTATCCATTTTAACTGTGTCCCCCCTGTTTCTTCCTCTTATTTTTGACATGTGTCCTTTCACTTAATGGTGACTTAACTTTAAATAAAATTATTAAAATTATTATATATAAAAAAACCTCTTCTGAGGGGAATGAATATCTTTTTTACCCGTGATACTCTTTGCTGGATGGATTTCACCTATGAACGTCTTCCGACTTTTTTCCATAATTGCGGTTGTCTTTTCCATGGGACTAGTGATTGTTCCCAGCCTCCAAATACTCTATGTGCTGAGGAAGGAAAGCCCTATGGTACTTGGATGAAATACTCTCTCCCCTGTTTTGGTAATCCGGATACGGTGACACAACCGGTGGTTCATGGTGAGGATCTGATACAGCTGTTACCGGCAGTTGGTGGTGCTTCGATGGTTACTCAATCAGAAATGGTTACTGAGCAATAGCTTTTGACATGTCCTCATGGGCAATGTGGTCTTTCTGATTTTGGTATTTCTGATCTAATGGCTAATAAGACCCGGCACCTGCTATCACCCAAACTTGCGTCCTTTAAAAAGCTTCTTTGCTTTCCCTTGCTCCGTCTAACGAATCTCCGGTACAATTTCTCCCTAAACACTTCACACACCCCAAAGGTTTTGTGTCTTCTAAATCTTCCACTTTAGGCGGGTGTGCTGAAGTTTCCACTACTCGTGTTAAGAGGCTTTCTGACACTGCCGATATTGCCTCATCTCCTTTGCTTAAGCAAATAAGAAGTGACCCCGATTCTCCTTTTTCGTTACAGTCTTCAACATAGGACCATTTGGTGGGTCAGTCCCATCCCAAATACATGAAACTTCTTAGTTGGAACGTCCGGGGACTTTCAGGGCTCCTCGGAATCTCCTCAAGGAGCATAGCCCTGATTTTGTGTTCTTGCAAGAGACTAAGATGACTGAAGTTCGTAAGGAAAATGTTCGTCTTCGTTTGCGACAGTATGCTGGCTATTCTGTGGGGCGTGTGGGTCTTAGTGGTGGCCTTCTTCTGTTTGGCTACCCATATAGGTTGTTCAGCAAGCAGGCTCGTCGATAGGCCATATTGATGTTTTCGTTTCGGAGGATTGTTCTCCCGGCTTTCTTATTATTGGTTTTTATGGTAATCGAGTCGCACAATTATGATGTCATTCATGGGAACTTTTGAGTAGGCTACACGCTACTGTCACAGGGTTTGGGTTGGTCATGGGTGATTTTAATGAAGTGGTGACCCTTACCGAAAAGAATGGGAAGAGTGGTCGACCATTGTGGCTAATCCATGAATTCAATGGGTTGGTGAGGCTTTGGTAGAAGAGCGACTTGACCGGGGTTTAGCAAATATGGATGTGATGTCTTCTTTTGTGCATGTTGTTTTGTCACCAGCTGATCACCTCTGGTTCTGACCACAAACCTCTGCTTCTTGAACTTTTTATAGATCCGCCTAGTGTTGCTTCCCATCATAAAAAACGGCACCGTTTCCAGTTTGAAGAGACGTGGACCTTGAGGACGGGTGTGAGGATATGGTTAGACAGTCATGGACTTCAACACTTTCTTCTGAGATCTCCTCGACTGATTCTTTATCCAAGTATACTAAGACTTTACAGGTCCTTACCCCAGCATTGATGGTTCTTTTTCGTAGTGTTTTCTCATTTTCTTATTTGTTTTTTTGGTGGTGTTTTTTCATATATGTAATCGTAATGTTTCTGGTAATCTTAATAAGCGTATTAGAGCAGTGAAAGGTGAAATGGCTGAGGTTCAGGCTTTGTGCCAACCGTCTCGTTGTTTTCCCCATCTAAAACGTTTTGAGCAAAAATTTAGATACTCTTTTAGAGAAAGAAGAAATATTATGGCTGCGGGGACCGTAATAAGAGGTTCTTTCATGAGCGTGGCAAGTCTCGTTCTCCGACTAATGATGTTACAGGTGTCATGGATGAGTTGGGTAATTGGTGTACCAATGTAGATGATGTAGGCCAATTATTTTGTTATTTTTTCACTACTTTGTTTTCTCAAACATGGGGAGCAAGAAAACAAGTTAAATATATAGGTTTTATATTTTTTTACTTAAAAAATCACACTGGTCTACAGCCCACTATAGCCCTTAGTGTGGTTCCGCCCATGTGTACGATTGTGAATTTTCGTTCATATAATATTTTTTTAACTTATCGAAAAAATAATCACATAAAAATATATATAGAGTGAAAGACTCCATTTAGAATGTTTCCAAAACGTAGGACCGCCGCTCCCATGATTACACAACTTCTTCAGCTTTAAATTTTCTTTTGTTAAGCACTAAATAAGTTTAATCCAACTCGATTGGGCGAAAGTCAGACAAAGAAGCTTGTAACTTGAAGTGAAGGAGTTCTTTTTTTCCTTCTGGTCGAAAAATGAAGGAGTTAAGTGTCATAATTTTGGGTAAATCCAATGCATCACTCCATCATGCTATGTGGAGTATCAGATGAATTTTTCTTAGAGATTGTCAACATTTTAAATTATCATATTTTTCAAAACTCTTGAAATTTAGGGTAATCTTACGACAACACAAAATTATCCATTTTCTTGTAAAAAGAAAATAATTTATAACAGACGACAACAAAAGAATTTAGGTCAATCTTACGACAGCATAGCAGAAAATAATCCATTTTTGTCGTCTTGTAAGGTTTACCTACAACTTTGGGATTAACCAACCTCCCCTCTGCTTTGCTGCTGACCAGAAAAATGTCAAGGAAGAAAGGTCAAAATGAATGGAGCGAAAAATATGGCATCGAGTTTAGGTTGGGTTAGGTTAGTTGGTGGCGGTCTTGTTTAGGTGGCGGTCTTGTTTACTTACTTGTAATACAATTAATTAATTAATTAAAACCAAATTTTAAGTTAAAGATATATATTGGTTTGCTTCAGCACAACAGCTGTTCTTCCTGCTCTCAACTATAATTAACGTACGTTCTCTCTCTCTCTCTCGCTCTCTCTTTCTGGGTTTTATGCTCTGAGTCTAGTTTATATGATGCAGTCCATATATTCAAGTTTTTCTGTCTTAAAAATGATTGGTTGATTTGGTTGATGCTTGTTTCTGCATATCGACTGCTTTCTTGGGCACAATGGAAACCCAATGGATAGATTTAGCTACATTTTTTTATTTTTTATTTTTGGTGAAGAACAGGGCAAAGAATACAGCAGATAGATTATTGAAGTTCATGTAATTTCTGGTAAAATTAACCAAATGATGGGAGTTTCTAATGTACAACTGATTTATTTGTTTATTGACCCTTTCTGTATTTTGTGTGTATATTTGTTCTGTTTACCCGCTTTTTAAACTTGGCTCTCCATTTCTTCTGGTTGTTGTTTCATTCAGATAACCTCTTCATTGGTGAACTTGTAGAGGTAATCAATATGTGATCTCATCAGGACTTTAATGATCCAAATTAAGGGGAAATGCCCAAATTAAGCCTTATTATAGTGTCCTCAAGATCAGTGCTATTTTGCTCCTCACTTCTTGTACTGGTTTTTCAGCAAAGTTTCATTTTTCATTCTCAGGGGATCAGGCATCAGAGATGTTTAAGAGACTCACATTTCTCTTGTTAGTTGGGTTGCTGGCATGGGCATATCAGGCCATCCAACCACCCCCTCCAAAACTTTGTGGCTCACCCGGAGGCCCACTCGTCACGGCATCTAGAATAAAGCTGAGGGATGGAAGATATTTGGCCTACAAGGAACATGGTGTTCCAAAAGAAGTGGCTAGATATAAGATTATATATGTTCATGCCTTTGGTTCTACCAGACATGATGCACTGATTGCAACAACCGTCACTCAGGTTTTCAATTTGTTTCTCAATTTCAAATTGATTTTATAGTCTTCATTGGTTTTTAAAGTTTGTGTCCAAAAATTAGATGGGTTAACTTCTTGGTGGATTCTTTTTCAGGAAGTGCTTGAAGATTTAGGGGCGTACATTGTTTCTTTTGACAGACCGGGATATGGTGAAAGTGATCCGGATCCTAAGCGAACGCGGAAGAGTTTGGCTTTAGATATAGAAGAGCTTGGTGACCAGCTGGGACTGGGATCCAAATTTTATGTAATTGGATATTCTATGGGTGGACAGGTCATCTGGAAGTGTCTTCAGTACATCCCTCACAGGTAAGACTTTCCTACAAGCCTCATGGATAGTATAGGCTGTTGTAAATGCTCTACACGTCCATTGTGAATGTTAGAATACCAATTGAGAGAGAGAGAGAGATGAATTAATTTCAAATATCATGCTGCATATGTATTTAACTTTAACTTTTAAGAACAACTAAAATTTTGGCTGGATACAATATGGAAACCTTCTAAATGTTGAAGTAAAGATTTATAAAGGCTGCATAATACATTAATTACTTTACACCAGCATTGGAACTTCATTGAAAGTAGGTTTTATCTGGTACTTATGCTTATATCAAAGTCTGGATACAAGGCTTTACTTCAATGAGGACCAAATTCTACATTATCTGATATGTTAATCAGTATTGAAGTTTTTCTCAAGTTTGATGTTTGGGATGCTGACAGGCTAGCAGGAGCAACATTGATTGCTCCTGTTGTCAACTACTGGTGGCCAGGCTTGCCTGCCAACTTGTCCGGTGCCTATTATAAACAACCTCCGCGGGATCAATGGGCACTTCGAGTTGCTCACCACATACCATGGCTAATCTACTGGTGGAACACTCAGAAACTATTTCCTACATCCAGTGTTGTATCCAGTAGTAACCCAAATATGAACATTTTTTCTCGCCAAGATTTGGAAATCATACGGAATGCGAACGTTTCTGAAAGGGATAACAAGGTACTTTTCATATTCGGTAAATGTTTAGGACTTTTTATTGAAACTCAATAAGAGGGACACAACATGAGGCATTACTTCAGCTCGGTCCATTACCACGTACCTTAGAAGATTCAATATAAAGCTTCATGTGATGTGAAAAATTAACTTCTCAAACCGTTGTACAACAATTTCAAACCCTTGAGCAAGAGTTAATATCATTTGCAAGACTAATTCACACTTGGAGAGCTATAGTGCTAGTTGAGGCTTCAGGAGCCTCCTGGTTTACAGGGCAGTTGGGAGTTTTGTTTGTACCGAAATCTTGTTGAAAATACTCTCGTCCAACTGTACTTGACTCATTTTATGCTGCATTCGTCCTTACTACCAGCTTTGATGATCATTTATCTATTAATTATTTTTATATTTTTGCAGGTACAGGCCAAGCAGCAAGGAGAATTTGAGTCAGTCCTTCGTGACATGATGATTGGATTTGGGACCTGGGAATTTGATCCTCTAGATCTGAAGAACCCTTTTGCCGGTAAGGAAGGCTCTGTCCATCTATGGCAGGGTGATGAAGATCAGCTTGTCCCAGTCGAACTGCAACGCTATATTGCAGAAAAACTTCCATGGATTCACTACCATGAGTTACCAGGTGCTGGACACTTGTTTCCAGCTGCACATGGTATCAGTGAAGCTATCTTAAAGGCACTTCTGATTGAAGAGAAGTAGCCCATTGTTGATACAGGGCAGCTCTTTCTCTTCCCTTTTTTTTTTCCTTTGTATCAGACTCAGATTTCTGTCATTGTTTACTATTTTGTTTCAGCAAGATAGATTTTGTAAGGTATTGGACGAAACTGGCTTAAAATTTTCATATAGATTAAATATATTGGAAAGGATTGAGACTTTTTGAAAATAGTTTGTGAAGATTGATAATTCTGCACAAATGACAGATGCAATGCACTTGGTGCAAATATAAGACATGGAAGGTGCTAGTGGTCTCAGGTTAGAATCCCAATGGCACCATAATAATGGGTGTGTGAGAGAATCCCCCATCCCCGTGTAGTTTAGACTATTGCCTATACTTCAAAACAAAAAAAAGAGAAAGGGTATGGAAGGTGAAAACATGGCAGTAGCCGTCTGGGTAAATTCTAGGATACTTTTTGGCGAATGCGTAAGGAAAAAGTAGGAAAGAATAAAACGGAGATGAAAAGAAAGCATCAGGAGGAAATGTTCTTGCACTGCTGATCAGTTGGCTTATTCATGAAACCGTCATAAAAATATGAGAAACTTTCTTTGTGGTGGACAAGAACATGTGTATGTGATGTAGGATAAAATATGGGATTTATACATACGAAGAAAGATAAAGAGCATAGAGCTGTTCAAAATTGGCAAGAAATCATTCAAGACAGAAAAATTCTTCCCAAAGGATGTATTGGTGGGATTTTCAAATTGCTTGAGCAACTTGAAGTGAACTAGGGTTCTGCCAAGGAAAATATTTTATTTTATGTTTTTTTATATTAATTTTAGAATAATTAATTGTTTACTTTTATTTAGATTAGGAAGTAATTGTTTTCTTGTCATTTAAGTTTTAAGAAGTTTCCTACGATTTTGGAGTTTTATGTTTTCTATTTCAAAATTGACGGCTTATTAATTTCATTATTAAAATTATTGAGATTTTCTCTCTTCTTTGGTGAATTTCATAAAGCTGATGGATCTAGACATTTGTCGATCATTTGCTTGTTAACGATCATTTGCTTCCGGGCTGCATCAGTACAAAGGTCATACAATGTCATGATGTTGGTGGAATTCAAGCTACTTGAACTCAAAGTTAAATATTTCACATTGACATTTAGGAGGAAGGGCATGTAGAGAAAGGGAATGAATTGCTAATAGTTATCACAATGTCACACTTTCAGATGAACAATAGACAATTTATTCATTAATGTGTCGAAGGCAGTGAGTACAAAGACCATAATTGGATTAAAAGAGCAAAAAGTAAGTTAAAGATACATGAAACAAGCAACAGAAACTGTCCAACTGAGATGAACTCGGATAATCATTTTAAGGCAATTCTTGGGTTCAGCCTAAAAGGATCATCTGAACGAACTACTTCAGGCTCATACATTTGAATCGTCCTGAGAAAGAACAGAACACCGTGAAAGAACAGGAAATCTTCTGAACTTACTTCGGCAACCCAGTTTCAGGGTTGAGAAGAAATTGACTTTCATCTGACAGCACAACTGGACCTCTCCCAGGTCTTGTGCAAATAAAGTAACTAACATCTCCTCTGTGCCTCTGGGATGGATCCTTGATTTCTGGAGGTGCGGGCAAACTTTCGATAGCCTCCAGGCTCTCAACCCCAGCATCTTTCAGAATGGACTTATCACCAAGAACGAAACTGTGAAAAGAATTAAGAAAATTTTTAAAAGAGAAAGCCACACACAAGGGGGAGCAAGGTTGGTGCCATCAGAAAAATCATTGATGCGGAAACTACACAGAAATAAGAATCTCTTAAGCTTGAGGAAATGTCATATCAAAGCCCACAAATATTACCTGTTCAAATCTGCATCAGATTTTGGAGGAAAGCAGAATAGCAGCTTCTGAACCAAAAGGGCAGCAGTTTCTCGGTTACGTGCGATTAGAACCGCATTCGGGCCCGCATCAAATGTATACGCCACCTGTCAGTTATTAAAATATTTTCAACTACTCAAAAAAATAGTATGAACAGTATCAACTCAAATAAGCTTATAGAGTATAAAATCTTTTCCCAAATAATATTTAGTAGCAGACGGATGCCATAAGCTAAACATAAAGTAAGATTAGTGCCACATGGGATAAGCAGGTTCAGATTAGTATTTCTGAAGCATTTAAGAGTCACAACCGAAATTTAGTACTTTTAATAACATGTTATAATATTGCCATTCAGGAAATGTATATCCCCAGGGAAACTTCCAAGCATGCTTTGAGCAATAACGTTTATTATGAGAACAAAGTCTGAACCAAATTACTTGAAAAGCTAATGCCAAAAGTTTTCTTTTCCACTAATAATTTGTAAATTTGTTAGTTACATCTTCGGAAATTCTTTACAGCTTGCTTCTGTTGAGGATGTGCAATTTGCTTCAGTTGAGACATTATATGAAGAAAACATGCAAAATTGAAGCTTTAACTAGGTTAATCTTTTTATGCTGAAGGACTTCTACTGAAAATACAATCAGACATACCAAATTCAAGATATGATTGCTCACAGAGCACTAGCAATCTTAGAAATTTAAGATCACCGTTTTTTAACATTATCGTGCTACAAAGAGCAGCAATCAGTATTTTATACTCAATAGTTTCCTAACCTGAGGCGTTCCTGCTGCACGGTTCCACTTTTCAACAAGGCTGATTATCCTGAAACATAGTTACTTCGTCAATATTGAATTCCAAGTTTCTAGTTCCGCACCTCAATGAAAACATAAATGAATTACTGTAACCGCTGAGCTTTTCAAGTAACACAAATTCAAAAAAGAGGCTTGCCTGTGGGATGTATCATTCATGTAGAATATGGGGGGACATGTGTCGAGGCAAACAGCATGAAACTGGTTACTGTCAGTACAGGCCAGTTGTGCAAAAGAAGCAAAATCACGATTTTTTATGGCTTCTTCCATTTTTAATATGCGTTTGGGTACCACTTCCTGTAACAGTAAAAACAGACAAACAGAAATATACAAGTTAGATCAGGGTTAAATGACCCCACCAAAATAAGCGACAGCAGATGACCTAAAAGAATGAGACACCGTGTTTTTCTATTAACGGTGCACTAAAATGAGGGAGCTTGAAGGTACAAATAATTCAAAATTATAGAATTTATGGATTAAAGTTCTACAGTTTGTAAAATTCTTGATTGGTTAAGCTATTGAGCATAATGTTGTATAATACGGAATTTAAAGTTTCTGTTTTTAGATGCATCAAATGCAAAACCACAGAGTTCAGTCAATTTGATAACCTTCTTGTACTAAAGGTGAATCCTATCATTTAAACCAGGCAGTTAAAGGACAATGGAGAATGTACCTTCGCTCTATGTTGTAAGAGCAAACTTGTTTCAACAGTATCACGCATTCCTGTAGTGCTACTCGTTTCCTTCTGCTGTGAACTTACCTGGAATAAACAAAATCAAGATTTGAATAACTTAGGGTATAGGGTGATAAACCTAGTCAGATATTCAGAATACATCTTTGGCTTCTGTCGGGATTCTATACAAATTGCGGCACCTCAACATTCCAAATAAGCATGTGCAATCATTATAAACACCCATCATATAAATTTTTGGGCTGGGTGTAACTGCCAAATTACTTTTCCATTCCACCAAATCCACCTCATGACAACAAAACATGCACTAACATGATTTGTAAAAAATTAACTCAACTTTATAAAAATTATTCTTTTTAATAGTAGCAACTCTCAAATTAAATACATTAAATCAAACTTTTCTCTCTTACTATTTTTTTTTTAATCTTGACTACTTAATATCTTCCTAACTCTTTGTGCAACTGAACGGGGATATTTTTTTTTATAATAAATATAATATAATATTCAAAGGTAGTATTTTGCAAAACTGAAAAGTATCATCGTGCCATTGATACTGACCAGAAAACACATTTAAGATAATACGGTTGATACAACAAAACCAGAAAGATGCATATCACGAATAGAAATAACGTCAAACCATCAAACTACCCAAAAAAATATATTTTCAAAAAAAGAGAATGAAATGCATGGCCAACTCAGAGATGGAAAGTCGAAAATTCAAAAGACCCTAGGGAAAATCTTTCAAAAACAACCGAGCACAAGATGACAAGAAAGAAAGTCATATCCACAGGCCAAAATTTGCCAATAAACTCATTTGACAGAATGTATAGAACATATATTACATACCACAGCAATAACAATGACAAGCTCATCCCAGTGCTTCTCGTCCGCGAGTTGAACTGCAAGACTGTCGGTTCCCTTCTCATCCTTAATAGATAATGATACCAAGAATCAGCACTAAATACTCAATAGAATAACTTGGTTTTTAACAGAGGGCATAACAATAACCATAAAAGAACTAAACTTACTTTTCCCATGATCCACTTGACAAATCCCCCATACAAACTGCGACAAGCACTGCCCGAACCTCGCCTGTATGAACAAACAAATTTAGAGAATTATCACCACCAACTACAATACTTGAATCTCTATAATGTGAATACAGAAGAAAAAGGATTTATAACACAACTACTAAGATGAACTTAAAAACGCACATAGTGAAATCCATTACCAGAGGTCTATTTAGTAGCAAACATAATAACTCTGATACTTATCATGACTTAAAAATTCCATGAACAGCAGCCACATTCAAGCAATGAAAATGAAGTGCAAGGCATTCACAATTGTAATCATTATAATTGAAGCAAGATACAGGCAACCTGAAAATGAGATAATTTAAGAACTATTAAACTACCTTGCAATAGCAGAAAGCTGGCTGTGATCTTCATTCGCATTCATTAACTTTGCGAGGGCAAAAACTGCAAGTAGAAACAGAGGCTTAGCTATGATATGCTCATTGCTTGATTACTATTTATTGACAAAGAATGATTAATCCAGTACCCAAGTAACATTATTAACACAGTCATGTGTTCTCAAACTTAAGGCACTAATCATGTAACAAATTAACAATAATATGATCGGTATTATCCGTTACCAAGACAAGCAAAACCAGCTGCCGAGGAAGCCAATCCAGCAGCAGTAGGAAAATTGTTGTATGAAGCAATATGTACATTCAATTTCTCCCAATCCTTCTTAGTAATCTTGATTCCCTTTTCCTTATCATGAACATCGGTAGCTCGACTACGAATTTCCCTTAAACAGCTCTGGAATCTGCCTCCAGAAAGAGAAATCTCCTACACTAACCGGAAAAATAAAAAAAGAGCCACGAATCAGTGAAATCCCAAAACGATCATGGTGTTTGGAAAAGCAAATATTAAACCTCTGAGAATTCTGTGGCAAAAGCAACAGTGCCAATTTCAAAAGCTCAATACTAGTGATACAGCTACTATAAGTTTTCAATTTCCTTTCCATTTCTACTTTTTCTTGCCAACCAAATGGGGCAAAAACTTAGAACCCAAAATGTTTTTGCCTCCCAATGGGGACCCACCAAGTTTATGTCAAAGCTAACAGCAAATAAGGACCTACAAATCCTCTGTTTCCCATGCATTTTCCTGGGAACCAAACACAAAGAGACTACTGAGAAGACGAAAACAAACAAAAAGCTTTTACCTTTCCATTGAGCCACATCCGATCCTGGTCAAAGGCGGGACTGACGGAGACAGTAGTGGTGGTGCAGAGGTGCTCCGGATCAAGCGTCACGCTGATGCTGTCATTGACCGGCAATATAAGCGTCTCGTCCCTCTTCCCCCAGTACTTGATCACGGCGATGTTGGTGGGCGTCTGCGCCGTCACCATCAGTACCCATTTCTGCGACTCTTCGGCCATTTCCACAACGCCCACTTGGGTTCTCAAAAAGCCGCCTGGAAAACGAAGATTTTCCGGGAAAGAGGTAAAATTTTCCGGGAAAAAAGAGAGAGATCTAACGAACAATATGAATCTGAGGGTGAGAGCAAAACGAGAGTTGGTGTTGGGAGTTTTATATAGTAGAGAGAGTGGAGGAAGACGCCAAATGGTGGGATTTGTTGTTCAAAGTTGAAATTTTGGAAGGCGTCCCATGCTGGGGCCCACCTCGGCGCTGTCTAAAAATTCAGGCTGTCATAGGAAGACGCCATAGTTGTTGGACTTGGACTTCAATTTTTACTTCGATTTATTTATTTATTTATTTATTTTTTAATGAAAATTAATGGCTCACCAAATTTTAACCGAATTTCAATCCAATAAAGTGGTGGCTATCTTCTATCGCCTCTTAGCCAAACATGGCTATTTAAAAAGTAAATTCTAAAGTGGCTAATCTCGATTTGGCTCATTAAATTACAATGTGTAATTACCCTTAGTGGTTACCGTGATGCTAATTTGTTAACTTTCAGTGATTGAGCGCTATTTGTACAAGTTGATAATCTTTATCAGTTGGAGAGTGAGGGATTGTTCTTAGCAATTGTTGCTGCAATCAGCCTTGTAATGATTCAAAGTCATTTATAAATGTTTAAATGTTCTTTTTTTATAATTAAAAGTGCGTAACAAAAATAAGATAGTGGTGAGAAGATAAATGTGTGTGAGAGAGAACGTACAGTTCATAAAATGAAAAATATAAATAATTTTATACAAATTTGTAGCATCAAATCAAATGCACACTAACAGGTATTCCATTAATAAATAAATAGAAAAGTATCACACACTCGAAGAAAGATTGGGGGACTTGGGAACTTTTTCGATTTTGTTTCTCCGATTTCATCTCTTTTGTTACATGATAAATCATTCAAAAAAATTTATTTATTTTTTTTCTATACAAGCAATATTAGAGATGGGGAGAATCAAACCCAAGACATTGGTTGCGAATTTCAGAGTTTCACTTTAGTCTATATAGTTCGATTCTTGCCATTTACGTTTTGTAATTCAATAATTATTGTAATTTGAGGGTAATGACTAAATCTCGTCACTTTTTATCATTAAGAATGAACATTTATTATATTTGGGATGTTAATGTCTTGATAATTTGAACCATTCAAACAACGGAACGAGATAGAAATGTCTTGATGTATATTTGGGATGGTATAATGTCTCGATATTATGCCATCCCCTATAGAAACTCTTCGTATCAAATAGGTTTTGTACTAATTACTGACTTGTTAGCAAATGAACGGATCATTATAATCATTAAGCTCATTACTCTTTGTTTATTAAATTCTTATCTTGTAAAGGTGTTGAAGGAGTTTTCAAGTTTGAATTACCCAGTAAAAAACAAGATATAATTTTATGCATTAAAAGATAATCAATAGAAAAGTTACGAACTCAGCAGTCCAACCCCATATGTTGTTAGGGATGAAAAAGAACTAGAGATGATTTTCCATTGAAGAGAAGGGGAGCAAAAGAATCTTAGCGAAGTGTAGAAATACAGTATACAATAGTCTACTGTATAATGAGTCAAAATTTGAGGACAAAAGTATGGTGTGCATGTATAGCATTTTTAACAAGAGAAAGCATGTCTCATGCATCCACTTCGACTCAACTTTCCATGGTTGACGAGAGTTTGTGGCGATTATATTTTAAAATTACATGGGCTTTGTCTTGGCTGTTTTCCTTGCACAAATAGTAGAATCTTTGACATTATTCTCTGCTCATGGCTTTCAGGCGTATTCCAAACAAAATTGATGCTTTTAATTGGGGCAGATGGTTTTATTGCTGAGAATTCTGCAATCAAATGTGGACTAATGTATGAAAAACAATGTTTTTTACTAGCACATTCTACACATTTTGTTTTCAGTGAGTGTGTCAATATGGAACAATTCAAGGTTGGTAGGTTGGTGAAGGTGATTTGGAAATTGACCCATTTTGTGCAATATTAGTTTTCTTTTGTGAAGACACCAATTTCTTACTCTTATTTTGTGTGTTTTTTTTTCCAGAGTAGTACTAGAGATGACAATATCTTATTTGTTGTGAATAAATAAGTTCTAAAGTGAACTAAGACATTAAACAAATGAAACACTGACACATCAATTGATATATCTTAAAAGTTAGTTTCTTTAGTACCATTTCTCGAAACTATACACACAATTTCTAAAAGCGCAAGAGTTACAATTTTATTTATCAGGAATCTACCCTGGTGTTGATAAGGTGAGGCACATCAACAAAATCAGCTCCAATAAAAGTAGACTCCAGTATATCAAAACTGTGCGCCATTATTGGAAGAAAAGAAAAAACTATAATGAATAGAAAAGTAATCAAGTGATCAAGTTTGAAGAGTATGGTACTGCCAAATAGGAAACAAATTTGTAATATTTTTTTCCAAGTACTGCCAAGATTTTATTTGGTAAACAAGTACTACTCCCAAGTGTAGACACTCTTGAAAAAGATAGAAAAGCAAAAATGAAGCAAGAAATCTTGTTTCTCATTGCATATACATGCGTTGAGTATATTGCATTAATGTATAATTCAAAGTCAACCAACCTAATAACCCCAAAAAGAAAAAGAGTCAACCAAGCCACTTTATACGACGAGGCCAAGAGATTAATTAATGTATAATTTCCTGTTTTTGTAAATTAATGAAAGATAGGTGACCAAACTATATAATGAAAACATTAATAATATGAAATATTATTAATGTGAAATATTGTATATTTCATAATTGTCAATGTGAAAAATACATAGACGGCGTATGTACTACATACTATGTAGATTAGTCGAGTTGACTCCAGTAGTGTGTCTATCCTCCAGTATTCGAATTTGAATTTCTCTCCATATAACTTAGAGTAATTTAAAATATCGCATCTAAAAGAAAAAATGTACGGGAAGTTGGTGAGAGCCAAACAGTATTTGAGAGGGCCGTAGTCTGCTTGAGTGGCTATTAATTAAGTGCTCAACAAACTTGGCTTCATTTAATACTCCACGTGTGTCTCACTCAGCAAGTCCTCTCCCCAAATCTGCACCAGCAGTCAAATATAATGATAATGAAAAGGCAACCATATATCCATATGCGTATATAGTTTTCTCAGTCAAAATACGACAGCCCAGCCCTCCCTTGTTGGCTTGGCTTGCTTTGTTTTATATTGACAATGACCTGGACTGTCCCATTTATTCAATTTTCTTAGCTAATAATATATATTAGGACGGCCCTCTCACCTACTTTTATTTATTTTCCATCTTACCTATAATTTACCTATAATTTTATGTATTTATGCCTCGTGTAACAATTTAAAACTTAATGCAGAGGGGGCAACACTAGCTTAGTTGTGAATTTATTTAATATTATACTTTGTTTCAAATGTTAAAAAGGGTTATAAAAGGAGTGGGAGGCCAAGGCCTCTTCGGACTTGACTTCGGCTCTACTCCTGATTGCACGTATCTTAAATTTATCTAAAAATTGTGTATACAACAAGTAGATTGTAGTTTGTAGAGCTTTTCGTCGTTACCAAAGAATTTTTTTATTTTTATCAAATACATGGAGAGAGTGATTAAGTGATTTTTATTATTTTTAATAGATTGAATAAAATGCTTGTATATGTTATAATATATTCTGAAGCTTGCTGGTGCTTTGAGTTCGCACATTCAAACTTGAACGGCGCCCCAGCGAAGCTACCCTAACTTCGTTGCTGAAAAAGGTTGACTTGAATGAAAATTGGAGCATCAATTGGGCATTCTTTATTTGGTGGTTTCAGTTTGTGGGGTTTCAACATTTAGAAATTTTACATATAACTGTTGTATCGTGACGAGGGATATATAGTTCAAGTGGTTAAGAGCACTTAAAATATAATTTCTGCTTAAACTTTTCATGTGATATGACTGCTTGAATATGAAAGAGAAATTTCATATTACCAAGAATTCTGTTTACACTCATGTTTCAATGGGTTTCTATTTTTATTCTCACCATTCTCTTCTCTGGACACCCAACTCTTCCCAAAAATGCAATTTCTCTACTTCATCAAATTATTTTTATGTGGACACCTATCTCCATCATTGATTGATTTCATTTATTTCATTTTCTTTGTCACCAACCCTAAACCCAGCACTACTCATCACCTCACCTCACCTCACCTCATTGAATATGCAATGATTGCATACGTGTAAAGGAGGATGAGAGAATGATGACTATTTTAAGAGCATATATCCCTGCACTCAAGGTAATAAGTGTGATTCCCGCCTCCTAATATTGCTTGTAACAAAAAACCTTGATAGGCCAAACCCATATAAACTTGGTTTTCATAAACTTGTTGGTCAGCTTGATAGTGGCTTATTAGTGTCCAAATTGGTTGGGAAAGAAATGTCCACCAATTTTAGCAGATACCCTTTTACACAATGTTGAACAGAGCACTTAACTTGATTGTTAATGACTAGGGCCCAAGGGTATATCCTAGGTATGTTACCTTAGGCCTAAAATAACCCTTTTGTTGTGATGATCTTTAAAGGGTGACCAAGAACATACAAAATTTTGTTTATTAAACCATATTGTAAGATGAGAATGAAGAAGGTAGAAAAATAAGGTACAAATGGGAAGATAGCTAGCATTCTTCTTATTTTTAATCGATTTTTATATATACCCAACTACGCAAACTAGAAAATAATTATATAAAAAACGAAAATAATGAAATTCCAAACTCTTTTGGACATGAAAGTCTAAACGTTTTCAGGTCTTCAATTTTCCTCTCACCCTTTGGTTCTCCATCAATTTATTTTTCTCATTGACTATTATCTCGCCGTCTTATATCAAATCCAATATCATCTGTGGTTTTTGCTACTCGATCTGTGATACAGCAAGTAATTAAGTTAGGTATAGTGACTCTTGACTGCAAGTTTTATACCACAAATTGGTGTGGGAATGCGGATGGGATTGGTATCCTTGCCTCACCTCACCCTTTAGGTTGGGCGGCGATTCCACCCCCTTCAATCCAAGTTCGAATCATTTTTCCTATAAATTAGATTAGTTTAGAGTAGTTTCTGTTGAATTATAAGTGCTTAAGCTGATCTCATTGTTGGTTAAATTTAGTTTTTCTTTTATTTCATTTTATAAGCCAAGTGTCATGGTTTGATTGGATAGCTTGAGTGAATGGCTGAGATCTCATTTATGATGTAAGGGATCCAGCTTGTGCCTAATGGATATATTCCTCACACTAAGTGTGTGAGGTTGTAAGAGAAAAGTGAGAGCTACTAAATGAATATACGACTGCTACACGAATAGCAGAGAGATTTCGTCAATTCTTTCTTCCTCCTTCTATTTCTCTTCTTCTCACTCTGCTTTCCAAAATACTTGAAAACACTAACATGGCCTCAGAGCCAGGTTGGATTGTCTAATAGCTGGGCGTTCAATCTGTGAAGGAAAACAACGATCGAGGTGGAGCTCGTTCTAAGCTTACGAAGCTGATTGAGCTCGTTTTTTCTGTAGATCTGAAAACAACCCGTTTCCAGGTACATCTGAAACTAAAATGGCTGGATCTGGAAGCTCAGAGGCTAGAATTCCAATTTTCTCTGGAGAAGAAGACTTCTGAGGAAAGCTCAGATGCAAAAGCAGAAGAGAAGATGGCTGCAATGCTCATGAGTGATGCAAAAGCTCTTGGCATTATTCAAAACGCAGTCTCTGATCAGATCTTCCATAGGATTGCAAATGCTGACTCTGCAAAGATGGCTTGGGATTTGCTGTATACATAATATCATGGTGGAGATCATGTTAGATCGGTAAAACTTCAAAATCTTAGACGTGAATTTGAGTACACTAGGATGCGAGATAATGAATCCTTGTATGATTATCTTACTAGACTAAATGAGTTGATTAATCAAATGAAAACGTTTGGTGAAGTGCTTTCAAAGGAGAGGCAGGTTCAAAAAGTCTTGATTAGTCTTAGTAAGAAATATGATTCTATATGTCTTGTGATTGAGAACACAAAGAATCTGGAGACTGTAGAGTTGCAGGAAGTGATTGCTATATTGAAAAGTCAAGAGCAACGGTTTGAATTGCATAGTGTTGATACATATGAAAAGGCATTTGCCTCATTCACTGTGAATTCAAAAGGCCAGAATAAGAATGCTGCTCAGTCTGGTCCATCTAAGTCTCAGAGAAACTGGAACTCTAAAGGTGGCAAGTCATGGGAGTCAAAAGACAAGTCACAACAGAACAACTATTCTGCACAGAATCTCAGTTCAACACAATTCTCAGGACAGGAGAGTGCAAAGCCTCAATGCAAGGTGTGTTCAAAGCATCATTTTGGTGAGTGTAGATACAAAGGAAAGCCAAAATGCTATAACTGTGACAGGTTTGGGCATTTAGCTAGAGATTGCACTCTTAATAAGACTGTGCAGAAGACAAATTGTGCATATCAAATGGAAGTGACAGGGAACTTATTTTATGCAAATTGCACAACCACTGAGATAAAAACAAATGGAGAGTGGTACATTGACAGTGGGTGTAGCAATCATATGACAGGAAATGTAGAGTTGCTTGCTAATGTGAGGACTAATGTAGCTGGAATAGTACAAATGCCAACCGGTACACTTGTGAATGTAGCTGGTATTGGTTCACTAGTGATTGACACAACAAAGGGCAGGAAATATATCAGAGAGGTAATGTATCTGCCAGGATTGAAAGAAAATATGCTGAGTGTTGGACAGATGGATGAGCATGGGTATTGTCTGGTGTTTGGAGAAGGAATGTGCAGGGTATTTGAAAGTTCATCCATGGATCAACTCATTCTCAAGGTTCAAATGAAAAGGAACAGATGTTATCCTTGTTTTGGTTCTAGCCTCCTTCAATCCAAATTCGAATCCTTTTTCCTATAAATTAGATTAGTTTAGAGTAGTTTCCACTATCGTTTGCATACCCAAAAAAATGATACTGGTTTTGGTTCTAGCCTCCCTCGTTCTATACTTTTTCCTTTTTTATTCTTCTAAATAATGTAGGTGGGTGGGATGGGAGGGGACTTTCCAAAATGTAGGTCTTTTCACCTTCGAGAATGCAGGGTGTGCTCTTGTGTCCTGTAACATTCAGTAAGGAGTTAATCTCACATAATCCTCAGTCAATACCAGTCCATGGAAAAAATAAATAAAAATATCTCCATTATGCAAGTAGACAAGTAAATGACTTTACTGTTTTAGTGGAATCTGGGTTCGTCTACAAATAAGAGTAGACTTACAAGTCAAACACTGGAATTCATTAAGAGAAACCAGGGCAAAAGCGCCAAGGCTAGAGCAAATACATGAGAAGTCAACCGCCAGAAGCACGGCAGCAAAACAACAACGTGAGAAACTAAAACAAAGTAATGAAAGCTGGAGAGAGAAACGCAGAAGCAGACGCTGCTACAGCAAGCCAAGAAACGACGACGTCTCCTCCAAAGCAAAGACAAACTAAATCCCAAACTGCAGGGCTCATCCTTGACCTGGCAAGATTCTCCATATGATCAGCCGCCTACTTTATGAATAGATTTCAGTTAATTATAAAAACCAAATTAAACAAAAATAGTTCTACTTTATGCATAGATTTAAGTTTGCACAATTTTATTTTTTCATATACTTACAGCTTATCTATTAAGCATATGCTAGCTTTAGTCGCCGCTTGATCAAAGCTACCCTCACATAAAGCCAATCATTTAAACCATTCAAGAACTTCAAGTATGCGTATCTCCATGACCTGTTGACTATCAAAGTGCCACAAACTCCCCAAAATCCAACAGCAAAGCCAAGCCCCATACTGATGTAAAATCCCAGTGTTATAAGCTCATCCCTATCCTCATGATTGCTCAAGTCAGTTTTCTCATTTTGATCGGCACACATCTTTTTAAGCGGAGGTCCACAGAGTTCAGGATTTCCAACATAAACAGAGGGATCAAAGCCTTGGAGCTGAGTGCCTGTTGGTATTTTGCCAGACAAATTGTTATATGACAAGTCCAAGAAACTAAGACGATCTATCCGAGCAAGGCTTGTCGGAATTCTTCCATCTATCTGGTTTCTTGACAAATCAAGAGAATCCAATAACTGCAAGTTTCCAATCTCTGGAGTTATTTGACCTGTTAACCGATTTCTTGAAAGGTTTAAAGAAACCAACTCAACAAGATGAGTGATTTCACATGGAATCTCCCCTGTTAATCTATTGCCTGAGAGATCAATTCTCTTCACAAGTCCCAAAGTGCTTTTGTATGTCTGCATTGTTCCTTTCCATATGAAGCTTGCATCATCCTCATAAGTAGCACCAGCAGCTGTGTTATTATCCATAACTCTGTAATAAGAATGTGTGCTGGATAGACTTGGATTTCCTTTTTGAGCCAGAGTAGTCAAATTGTTGAGGCATTTGGGTATGCTTCCAGAGATGTTGTTCATAGAGAAATCCAAAATTTTAATGTGTGTTAGATGGCATAATTGCGAGGGCATGCTTCCATTGAAGTGATTGGTGGAAAGCATCAGGATAACCAAATTCTCGAAGCTCACACCTAACCATGTAGGTATTGGTCCTGATAATTTATTATCTCCAAGATCAATAACTTCTAAACTTGCGCAGTTCTTCAACGATGAAGGCAATTCTCCAACAAATCGGTTGCTTCTTAATTTCAAAGTTTGCATTTGAGATAAAAAGCCTATTTTCCTGGGAATTTTTCCAGAAAAAGCGTTGTTACTCAAATCAAGCATGACTAGAGTCTCCAAATGGCTCCAGCAATCTGGAAGTTCTCCAGAAAAACTGTTGCTTGAAAGATTAAGATATGTTAAACCCTTTCTCTCAAAAAAAGGATATGTTAAACTCATATCTGCACTTGCACATAGGAAAGAAAGCGACCCTGAAATGTTATTATTAGAGAGATCCAGATATGAGGCTTGTGATAGAATTGAGGGAATTTGACCTTCTATTTGGTTCGAACTTAAATGTAGTTCTGCGTTAAATGGAAATTCCGCTGTCAAATTTGTAAATATTCCTCTGATTAGGTTCTGTGAGAGATTAATAACCACTGCGTCACGAAAATTACTCCAAAACCAACTTGGAAGGATATCAGAAATTCCAGCATTCGAAATATCCAAAACCAGCTGGAAAGAATCATTTTGAGTTTGAAGCCATTTTGGGAAAAGAGGACCGACCTTGCAGGACGCCAAATTTATGTGACTCAACTGGAAGGGAGGAACCCAATCAGAATGGAAATTTAAAACTAATTTGGAGTTACAGGATAAATCCAAATAATTTAAATTGGAGAGTTTTGAGAAATGAGTTTCTGAAACCACCCCTTCCAAAGAGTTTTTGCTGAAATCGATTGTCATCAGTTGCGACATTTGCCCAATACTTTCAGATATATTTCTGCTTAATTGATTGGCACTAAGATTCAAGGAAAACAAAGATGAGAAGCTTGTAAGATTGTTTAATGACCCCTTAAGAACATTCTCAGAGAGGTCCAGATCCCCTAATGAGTTTTGAGCACATCTAGGCAATAGTTGAGATAATTGTCCACTCAGATGATTTCTTTGAAGCCACAATTTTTTCAAATTACACAGCCTTGCAAACAAATTTGGATTTGCTCCTTCAATCTTGTTATCAGAGAGATCCAGATCCACAAGAGAGCTCATATTTCCAATGAAATCGGGAATGAAACCAGATAGATTATTGTTGGAAAGTTCAAGAGTATCAAGACTGTAGTTGGACAACCAAAGAAATATTGAAGAAGTGAGATGGTTGTCAGAGAGAAAAACATACGCAAGAGATGTAGAAGAATTTGTTTTGTAAAGAGTAGTGGAAAGAATTGGAGTAGGAGGAGGAGGAAGACTACAGTTCACCAATCTCAATTCTACTAGTTTAGGGAGCTTATTAAGTACTGCTTCTGGCCAATCGAAAACAGTACTCAGATTGGCTCCGCTTAAGTCCAAATCCGTTAAAGAAGAAAGAGCAGGGAGCCAATTGAGACTTTCTGCTTGAAGCTGATTATCGGCGAGGTCGAGAAGTTGCAATTGCGTGAGGTTTCCAAATGAACTGGGAATTTGACCAACCAAATTACAGGAACTGAGACTGAGGTACCTTAGATTGGTTAGAGAACCAATGAAATCAATCGATGCAAGGTCCAAAACAGTATTGAGATTTTGTCCGCTTAGGTCCAAATCCGTTAAAGAAGAAAGAGCAGGGGGCCAATTGAGATTTTCTAGTTGAAGCTGATTATATCTGAGGTCGAGATGTTGCAATTGCGTGAGGTTTCCAAACGAACTTGGAATTGGACCAACCAAATTACAGGAAGAGAGTCTGAGGTTTCTTAGATTGGTTAGAGAACCAATGAAATCTGGAATTTGGTTCCCATTGAAATCAATCGATGCAAGGTCCAAAACATTGTTTGCGCTTAGGTCCAAATCCGTTAAAGAAGAAAGAGCGGGGGGCCAATTGAGATTTTTTGGTTGAAGCTGATTACCGCTGAGGTCAAGATTTTGCAATTGCGTTAGGTTTCCAAACGAACTTGGAATTTGACCAACCAAATTACAGGAATGGAGACTGAGGTTTCTTAGATTGGTTAGAGAACCAATGAAATCTGGAATTTTGCTCTCATTGAAATCAATGGATGAAAGGTCCAAATACGTTAAAGAAGAAAGAGCAGGGAGCCAATTGAGATTTTCTGGTTGAAACTGATTATCGCCGCTGAGGTCGAGATTTTGCAATTGCGTGAGGTTTCCAAACGAACTTGGAATTGGACCAATGAAATGACAGGAACTGAGACGGAGGTTTCTTAGATTGGTTAGAGAACCAATGAAATCTGGAATTTGGCTCCCATTGAAGTTTCCGCTTAGGTCCAAATCCGTTAAAGAAGAAAGAGCAAGGAGGCAATTGAGATTTTCTGGTTGAAGCTGATTATAGCTGAGGTCGAGATTTTGCAATTGCGTAAGGTTTCCAAACGAACTTGGAATTGGACCAACAAAATTACAGGAACTGAGACTGAGGTTTCTTAGATTGGTTAGAGAACCAATGAAATCGGGAATTTGGCTCCCATAATTGAAATTAATCAATGAAAGGTCCAAATATTGTAAATGCTGCAACTCAATCAGTTTAGGACTAATCATCTTACCTTGGAAAGAATATCCAAACTTATCAAGTTGAATCATCTTACCAGGGAAAGAATGTCCAAGATCAAGTTGAATCACATGGCCAGTTTGGTTGCTACAATAGACTCCTTCCCATCTGCAACAATCTTGTTTTTGGGCTTCTGAACCCCAAGTTGAGAGTTGATTGAACTCATCCACCAGGCCACGTTTGAATGCAAGTAGTGCTTGCCTTTCCCTCTCTATGCACCTCACTGTCACTTTAGCATCTCTGAGGCTGTGGCTGTGGTTGTGGTTGTGGCCAACTTCTCCTCCTTTTACATTTTGTAGGAAAAGGATCGATAATGCAAGAAAGAGTTTCAAGCACCTTCCGTCGCCCTTCATGTTAATTGATCAAAAGCACATGCACATGCAAAAACACTGCAAGTGTATATTGATATATGCTAGCTTGCATCAGATATATATAGGAAAAAAGGAAGAAAGCTTTTACAAAGAAAAACACGGTTTAGCTAAAACAGTGCCACACATTCATATAAGACAAAACCATATAAAGGAGTTAATTAGCTAAATACAATGCATAATTAATGTTATGGAAAACACACGTCAATCACAATGAGACTAGAATGTCAAGGTGCAATTCTAAGTTCTTACAAATAAGAATACAAATCATTTGCTAAAGAAAATTCCTAATACTCTAATTATTGTTCTTACAATTATAAATATTATGGAGGTAATTAAATTAAGTACACTCTAATATTGTTCCATCATAACTTATAGAAACCAAATTAATTATGATGCATGAGCTAAAAAGTAAGATGCAGGAATAACAATTACCAATACTTAAATTAATATTCCACTACTTTAATTCTCAACAGCAACCAAATTGATTTTTGTCAATTGTATGCATGTTTTTTTTTTTTTGTTTCCCTATTGTTCGTTCTTTGAAGGGTTTTGCTTCTTATCACCCTGTTATTTTAATTTTAATTTTTTGTTTCTTAATGTTATCCGAAGTTTAGGTTTTTTCTACTTAAGAGTTGAGGGGGGTCAAACAAAAAATAAGAATCTAGGGTGGCATCTTGTAACCCATAATGAGGAGAACTCTCTAGTTATAATTTATAAAAAAGAGCTCTTAGATATAGGTCCAATTTCATTTATGTCATCATAAGTGGACTATACCAAATTTTCTAAAAAGAAGAAGAAACAAACTATACAACATACAAATTAGGTTTAATTTATGGCGCATTGATGCACCTGGAGCACTGTAGAATTTTCAAAGACTTTTAAGTCTCCACAGCCATATGTAACTCACACGTCAAGTAGGTGTTGGCTGTCCGATTAGACTAGTTAGAAATGAGAAGAGTTTGCAGAGAAAGATCAACTAAGATTTCTTTTGCTGGAAAAAGGAGGATGACAGATGTAGTGTTCATACTACTACTTTTTAATTTCGATAAAAAAAAAAGTGCTACTATTAAAATTTTGGGTTAGTTTTTTTAATATAAAAAGAATTGTGTACGTTCGGTAACATAGCATGCTGTTTTGCTGAATAGTGACAGCTCAATGATGCTCTCATACCATGCCATGTGGGCAACCACCCAGTATATGTAGATTCGATTTCAAATACATATGAATGTATCATTCAGAAAGGAAAAACATTTCTTGTAACGGGAATAGCACTATATTGCTATCTCCACAATAATGCTTGAAAAAATTATCCTAGGTGGTTTGAAACATTTACTAGAATACCTTGTGATTAGTGTGGCAAACAAGTTTAAGAGGAAACGTTTCAAGATGGAGTAATATTTTTTTTTTAGGGTTAAATAAAAAATATTTAGATGCAAGGGAAATTACTAAGACAATGAATACGAGATCTGTGGAAACACATATTTCACTGGTCAATAAAAAAATGACACGTGAAAAAAAGATATTCCTTAAATCAACTAATTATCATAATTAAATCCTATTGAGCATTGGTCCATCTTAGTAATTTGTAACGTTGGGCAGGGAGCGTGCTGTGGACATCTTCAAGTAGACTTTGAAGTCTTCGTATGCAAACTCATGATGATGACTGTTAAGTCTACATATTTGAGTGTAAACTAGACTTTTAAGTCTTTGCACATCCATATTTAACTCAAACGTCAACAAATGGTAATTTCTTTTTTTCCTTTTGCTTTTTTAATTGCTCAATTACTTTAATTTACCATTTTTATGTTTTTTCTTTCTTTGAAAATCCTACTGGTCGTAGAAACAAAGCTCCGGAAAATTGTTTTACCACTTGCTAATTTGCCCGAACTTGGAAGGCCAAGAAGCTGCTTGGGAATCTCTTTGGAAAGTGTGCCATTTTATTGTTTTCAAATGAAAGATTGAAAAGTGAATATGAGGGACACGGGTGAACAAAGGGAAGAGAGGCTCCCCACTTTAATTCATGTCATAATGTGGAAAAAGGTAATTGAAGAAAAATTTGTCGGTGGTCCAAGTAAACAAGTAATAAATCAATGAATATTGGAGAAATTAATGGATGAAATCGAAGACTTGTGACTTAGATTTGATATGGTGATTTGCCTCTAACTTGCAGGTATTGACTCGACTTGACTTGGCAAGGTGCCTTCCCGTGTCCACTCAACAATTGGCTTTGCATCCCATCCCCCTGGGCACAAGTTACAAATATTTTCGTGCCAATGTGGACTTGACTTAAGTGAAACATATGGAAATATCTCTACTCAACCATTATTATAATACCTATATATTTATTGATACTAATAAATGAATATTGGGTTTTTATTCAACAACTATAATATGAGAGTTTGGTTATTGACCAAGTCTATTTTGAAATGCCCCTATAATTTAAATTGATATTAGATGAGGTCTTACGATTACACAAGAAAGTTTCTCATATTATAGTTATGATCACGAAACACTTAATTATATTTACTGTTGGATAACTGATCATACACTTAATTATATTTACTGTTATATTTCTTTGAAGGGTTTTGCTTCTTATCACCCTGTTATTTTAATTTTAATTTTTTGTTTCTTAATGTTATACAAAATTTAGGTTTTTTCTACTTAAGAGTCCAGGGTGTTTCCCACAAAAAATAAGAATCTATGGTGGCATCTTGTAACATGTAATAAGGAGAACTCTCTAGTTATAATTTATAAAAAGGAGCTCTTCGATATAGGTCCAATTTCACTTATGTCATCAGAAGTGGACTATACCAAATTTTCTATAAAGAAGAAGAAAAAAACTATACAACGTTAATTCATGGCGCATTGATGCACCTGGAGCACTGTAGAATTTTCAAAGACTTTTAAGTCTCCACAGCCATATGTAACTCACACGTCAAGTAGGTGTTGGCTGTCCGATTGGACTAGTTAGAAATCATGAAGAGTTTGCAGAGAAAGATCTACTAAGATTTCTTTTGCTGGAAAAAGGAGGATGACAGATGTGTTCATACTACTATTTTTTAATTTCAATAAAATAAAAATACTATTTTTAAAATTCGGGTTAATTTTTTAATATAAAAAGAATTGTGTATGCTCGGTGACACAACATACTGTTTTGCTAAATAGTGACATAGCTCAATGATGCTCTCATACCATGCCATGTGGACAACCACCCTGTACATGTAGGTTCAATTTCAAATACATATGAATGTATCATTCAAAAGCAAAAACATTTTTTGTAACGGGAATAGCACTATATTGCTATCTCTACAATAATGCTTGAAAAAATTAGAGATATTTATCCATTCTTAGCACTAAAACTATAAATAAACCCCACATCATTTAATTTTTATAAATAAACCCAAAAAATGACAGCCGGATCTATTGAATTTAATTTTGATTATTAAATTACTTTGATACTCTATTGAGTGTTTTGGGGTTTTTTATGAGGTTTTTGGGTTGTGTTTGTTTTAAGAAATCAATTACAGGTTTGTAATTTAAAAAGCCTTTTTGTTATGTTGTAAATGGGCTTTGGGTGTGTTCTAAAGTCCATTTTATATAGGATTTTTTTAATAATTTGAGCTCTTATATTGAGTATAATAGTGAATCTCCCAAAAAATTATCCTAGGTGGTTTGAAACATTTACTAGTATACCTTGTGATTAGTGTGACAAACAAGTTTAAGGGGAAACATTTAAAGATGGAGTAATATTTTTTTTTTTAGGGTTAAATAAAAATTTTTAGATGCAAAGGAAATTACTAAGACAATCAATGCGGGATCTGCGGATACACATATTTCTCCAGTCAATAAAAAATGACATGTGAAAAAGAGATATTCCTTAAATAAACTAATTATCCTAATTAAATTTTATTGAGCATTTGTCCATCAGAGTAATTTATAACGTTGGGCAGGGAGCTTGCTATGGACGACTATCATCAAGTAGACTTTGAAGTCTTCGTATGCAAACTCGTGATGACTGACTCACACAAAAAGACTATAAAGTCTTTTCAATTTTTTGGTTCCACAAAAAGACTGTTAAGTAGACTAGATTTTTAAGACTTTGCACATCCGCATTTAACTCAAACGTCAACAAACGGTAATTTCCTTTTTTTCCTTTTCCTTTTTTAATTGCTCAATTACTTTATTTTACCATTTTTATGTTTTTTCTTTCTTTGAAAAGTCAACTGGTCGTAGACACAAAGCTCCGGAAAATTGTTTTTCCACTTGCCAATTTCCCCGAACTCGAAAGGCCAATAAGCTCCTTGGGAATCTCTTTGGAAAGTGTGCTATTGTAGTGTTTTCAAATGAAAGACTGAAAAGTGATTATGAAGGACACGGGTGAAAAAGGAAGAGAGACTCACCACTTTAATTCATGTCACTGTGTGGAAAAAGATAGATGAAGACCTGTGACCGATTGACTTGCAGGTATTGACTTAGACTTGCCCTTCACGCGGGTACCAATTTTACCTATATTTTGTAGGTATAAGAATTTACCGAGATTGTATAGGTGAATTAATTATTCATAGTTCTTTTTCTTTTTTTTTTTTAAACTAAGAATTAATTACCTTAATTTGTTTTAATGTACCTAAGAAAATGTAGGTAACTGCGGGAACCTAAAACAAAGAGTATTTGATTTTAAAAAGAGAGGAAAAAGTTACTTAAAATTTCCTAAATCTATTCAAAATTGAAACATCATTAATGTGTTATGTGCATACTGATAACACAAATTATGGGTATTTTTGGGATCTAAAAAAATTACTATAAATTAGATTTAAAGTTTAATTAGGTAAATTGATGAGTCCAATCCAATCATCAGGTTTTATTTATAGAAAAATAAAATGATGGATTGTAGGTAAGACATAATTAGTTTGAAGGGAAAAAGTCATATTGGCTATGAAAGGAAGGTAATATAGTAGTTTAGATTTAGAGTAGTTTGGACTGTATTTGTATACATTTGCAAATGTGGGTTAGGCTAATTGGTTAGGATGGCGAGCTTACCCCTTCCACCCAAGTTCAAATCCCTTTCCGTGTAGATTACATTAGTTTAAAGTAGTTCAGAGACTATCGCTTGTGTACCCAAGAAAGAAATAATAGCTTTGGTTCTTGTTCCCCTCATTCTATACTTATTCCTCTCTTTTTTTTTTTTTTTTAAATTCTAAATAATGCAGGGGAGGGGTAGGGGGGCTTCCAAAGTGTAGATCTTTCACCTTCAGTATGAAGGGTGTGGGTTTGTGTGCTGTAACATTCAGTTTAATTTAAAAAGAAAAAAAAAAGTTATAGAACATACTCCAGACTCTTTCTCAGTCAATACCACCGTCTGTGGGAAAAAAAACTGTTCATGATGCAAGTGGACAAGTGATGACTTAATTGTTTTAGTTTAATATGGGTTTGTCTTTTTCTAGTTCGTCTCAAATACGATACATAGAAAAATAGACTGACAAGTCAAAAATAGAAGAGAAGGTGAAATTGGTACTTAGGTGAATGGGGTAATTTAAAACCTCAATGGACAAATCTAAAACAACAATGATTAATTGTTTCTGGTAAGGAAAAAAAATTTGATTTGCAGACTAGTGGTCTCAGGTTCGAATCTTCATGGCACCTTGGTAGTGTATGTGAGAAACCACACTCTCATCTAGTTTGTACTAAAACAAAAAAACTAAAAATATAGCACATGTTATTTATTAATAGTAATACTATACATGAAAGTATAAATAGGCCACGAATCACATATTATCATTTAGACTGTTCATGATATGTCTCTTTGTACACATATGTACATATGTCAACTTCAATTTCAGAATCATTGAAAGTAATCACATGCATTATAAATATAATTCACATGCAAACTTACCAGAAAAAAAAAAAAAAAGTGGGCATGAATGGCCGACTACATCTATTCAAGCACATGTATATGTGTCCATGAAGAAAAGGTGGGTCGTTAAAACATACCAAATGTCATCTAAGATGTCGTTTTTTTCTTGGAGCACTTGGGACTTAAAGAGATACGACTCCAACTTTTGGCACAATGCTACTTTTTTCAGTTCACTGATGGTCCTAAAGCAAGCCTATATGACAATTATTTGCATTTTTCAACCCGTGACTGATGGTAAGCAAGAGAAATCCATATCCATCCTTAGCTTGGAAAGGAAGAAAAGGAGCTTTGATTCATTTGTATGCTCTTCCTTTTCAACGCTATATATATAATATTTTTTTTTAAAAGGCAAAGGTCCCGACACACTAGTGTTTGATTTTAGCATACCAAAATATGTCATAATTTCAAGAAAATGATCATGATGCCTATCCCAAAGTGTTTAATACTTCCAAGCTATGCCAATTCTCTTTTTGGTTTTTTTGAGATAATTGGTGTGTCGGCACCTTACGTTGTGTTATAAGCATGAATTTGTAGCGGGAGTGGAGGGAAATGCAAAGGGAAAATTGCTTTGTTGTGCTGCCTCACCGGCGGAAGGGTGATCTTTTTGGAGCGCAACAGGCACTCTGTTGGTGCATTTGGCTGGCTAGTTTACAATGATTTCTGTTGGAAACAAAACTAAACAGGTAGAGATGAGTGCAACTTACAAGTAATGTGGACGATCTTAGAGATCGATTGAGTGTTAGATGCAGATTCTTCCTGTCCTGGGATGCCGTTCCTGAACTAAGGAAAGTTGAGGCTCGTGAGGTCAATGGAACCGGTGTGGAACCAACCTAAGACCCTCCGATGCCGAAGTAAGTTTATGTTTAAGAGCTTTTGCTACTGACAATGTATTTATCATAAAAATCAAGCTGAAAAGTCTTACCCCTTGTATTGTAGTGAACGAGCCAATTTATAGAGGGCATTTGACATGCTCTTAGTACTTAATTTCGATGTGGGACTCGTGGGAGGGCCCTAGGAGATTGACACGAGTCTCTGGATATTTTGGGCATGGCCTTCGAGGTTTACTCCGAAGAATCGGTAGGCGTTATTGATTGTGGGCTTCGTTAGGCGCCATCGGTATCCCATACCGATTTTTCGATGCCTTGGGCAATTTGGGGGTTCTTAATGATCCACGTGTCGAAGTATGAGTGGAGGGTCTGATATGGTACAAACAATTTCCTTCAAGTGACAAATCAAGACGTGGTTTTCCATTTCGTTCTGTGGATCATCCTGGGGTATAAGTGGTGAAACGTAATTGCCTTCATTGCTCTTGTGGTTTCTTCCTTTCCTCAACCTATCAAGCTGTCCATGGAGCACACACACTTGTGCTTTACTTTCAGATGAGACAGCCTTCTGTATATTGCAGTAATCCGGCACACTTTCTTATTGAAACTCATTCGATTTATATATGTGAATTACAAAAGAACCTATAATGAACAAGAGAAATAATACCTCCTCTCAAACAAGAGAAATAAATAGATAAAGAAGATATATAAATGGATTTAAAGAACGTCTTTGAAGCATGATTAAAAGCCCCATAACATGTCAAGAAGCTCAGTGTGTGTAAAAGGACATAAAAGGATATAAATAATATTGTATATGAAAAGAATAAAAAGCAAGATCACTCCTAATACTGGATCAATGAGAGAGAGAGACAGAGAGTAAATGCTGATAAGTGACTCTCTATGCAAAAGTTTAAACCCCTGAGAAATAATTGGCTCAGTATCATTTATCAAGAAAGTTAGACCCAGGATTGGCTAATAAGCAGTATTATCCACTCTGTCTTCTCATCATCAGGAAGATATTTGAGTAGAAAGACCTCTTCTGGATTAGTATTCAATAACATGTGTACGGCCTTCAAAACTTGCAATCTACTGAGGTTCGCTATCTTTGAGAGTCTGCCGCCTCACCAATTGCTTGTGCCAATGGATCCTTTTTCGCTTTCTTATTTGGATGCAAGCCGGAAATTGAAGTTGATAGATGTGTCGAAGTATGTGAGTTGGGAATAAAATTCTCATCATTTTCTTGTTTAACCTCCATATTTTCTTCAGCACAATAACAGAGAGAAAGTAAAGCATAAAAAAATCCACTAAAGCAGCAAAGAAGTGCATTAACTGCTGACTATTACAACCACAAGGACACAAGATGTGTTGGAGTTCATCATCACATGTAGAAGCAGTTTCATTTTTATTATACAGAAGATGGGGAATATTGTGAATATTTAATTTTGTTAAGTTTTCGAAAGAGAGAAAAGCATCGAATCACTCCCGAAAATATCAAATCCAAAGGCAGCTCCCTAGTGAAAAGAGGAAAATTCATCACTCAAAACTGTTCCAGTCACACTTAAATAAATGTTAACCACCCCATCTCATTAGTTGACTAAAAGAATACATATATGATCTGAAACAGAGCTTATCTTTTTTACTAATTAATGCAATCAAAATCAATCTTACATATATGATCAGAAACAGAGCTTCTCTTTAATACTAAATCACTAACCACAGAAGCATTCGGTACTAGTTGCTAACTTCAAGTTTATTACTTTCCTTCCACCAGTAAAAACCCGAAAATTTTCTTACCAGCTGTACATAAAAAGATATTCAAGGGACAATTCTTTTACAGTATTAGGCTGAATCAGTTCCTGCAGTCAACTCAGAGGTCCTTTAGATAAAAAATATACTTAAGCCTAGAACTAGGAAAATTCTTTTGAAAATATATAACATTAAATAGAATTCTATTTATCATCCAGAACAAGGCAAACTTCAGATTCTATTTATCTTGTACTGCAAGTGTGTATGACAAGGGAGTGATAAGTGGGAGTGGAAAATCATAAGACCAATGAGAGGGTATAAAAGAAGAACAACTGAATAAACAAATGGAAACAAAAACCTAACAATTCATAGATAATCAATGGATTAGAAATGAAAGTTGAAGACAGGGTTTAACAAAGCTCAACATTAGAATGACCTGTAAATGGCTCTTTCAATGGGATGCCCAAATGTACGCAACCGGTGAGCTTAACGACCTCATTGGCAAGTCGGGCCATGCGCTTTCTCAGCTTTATAGAAAACTTCTCAAAGCTTTTCGTCTGGGCCAGAGGAGGCTGATTAAGCTGTGGAGGACTTGGCTCGGAAGCAGGTGCAGGAGGAGGAGTAAATCAAACAACAGATTCTTCACTTGTTTCATCTGTCTCATCATTATGAAACATCATCTAGTTGATAGGTGGCATAAGTTGTTTAAGCTGATCCGTAGGATCAATTCGCACCTTAGACGCCATGGCAAACCTAGTGATCAACGACCCAAAAGGCAGGGAATGAGTTTCGTAGTAGTCGTCTAGGGTTGCAGCCAGGCAAATGGCTCGGAAAATGTGGGCGGGCAGATCAATGGACACATTATTTTCATCTCTCATACTTTTCTTATTCTTTTCAATAAAAGTACGGATAAAAAGTATGAATGGAAAGATCCAAGATCATTTGCCACTAACACAATATTTCTATTTTCGATGTGAGATAATACTCTCAACAAAAGCATGGGCTAAATACGAGAAAACACGGAGGACAAAACATCCCCACGCATAATGCATGCTTAATTATTTTAAGTCATGATCAAAGAAAAAAAAAATTGTAGTTTGTAGAGTTTTTCCTCGTTACCAAAGAAAAAAAAAAAAGCTCAAATCCTAATTCTAAGTCGTGATCAAGTACATGATTAAGTGATTTTTATTATTTTTAATAGATTGAATAAAATGCCTGTATATGTTATAATATATTCTGAAGCTTGCTGGTGCTTTGAGTTCGCACATTCAAACTTGAACGGGCCCCAGCGAAGCTAACCTAACTTCGTTTGCTGAAAAAGGTTGACTTTTAATGAAAATCGGAGTATCAATTGAGCATTCTTTGTTTGGTGGTTTCAGTTTGTGGGGTTAAATTTTACATATAACTGTTGTATAAACACTCTTCTCGTGATGAGGGACATAAAGTTCAAGTGATTAAGAGCAGTTACAACATAATTTCTGCTTAAACCTTTCATGTGATTTGACTGCTTGAATGTGAAAGAGAACTTTCATATTACCAAGACTTCTATTTACACTCATGCAATGGGTTTCTATTTTTATTCTCACCATTCTCTGGACACCCATCTCATCCCTCTGCCATTTTCAAGCCACATCGAGGATTGCGACAGGGAGACCCCCTTTCTCCTTATCTATTTTTATTATGTACTGAAGGTTTCTCAAGTCTTTTGAAACAGGCTGAAACGAATGGAGCTATTTGTGGTGTGTCAGTAGCACGGAACGCACCTTCCATAACACATCTACTCTTTGCAGACGATAGCCTATTGTTTGCTCATGCAACTCCAGCACAATGCTTGGCGTTAAAAGAGATTTTTACTTTATATGAAAGAGCATCGGGCCAAAAAATTAACTTGGAGAAATCAGCTATTACTTTTGGTCCTAACTTAGAACCTGCATTACATGGGATTATTGAGTCTATTCTTCCAATCCCGGTGGTTCCCTTTCATGAGAAGTATCTTGGTTTGCCAACAATGGTTGGTAGGAATAAACGCCAAATCTTCTCAAAGATGAAAGATAGATTGAGAATGGTGCTACAAGGTTGGAAGGGAAAGCTCCTTTCAATTGCAGGTAAGGAAGTTTTGATCAAGGCGGTGGCACAATCGATTCCTACATATATCATGAGTTGTTTTCAGCTGCCGGTGAGCATTTGTAAGGAAATTCAAAACTTGATTGCTCAATTCTGGTGGACACATATGGGGAGGGATAAGGGAATTCATTGGCTAAAGTGGGAGGAGTTATGCAAGGCCAAGAAGAACGGGGGCTTGGGGTTTAGAGATATTCAAGCTTTTAACCAAGCCATGTTGGCTAAAATGGCATGGAAAATTCATACTGAACCACATTCTCTCATTGCTCAATTATTGCGAGCAAAGTATTGTACCAGGAGAAGTTTTTTGGAAGTATATGCAGGTCAAGGTTCCTCCTATTTTTGGCGTAGTGTAATATGGGGGCGAGATTTGATGAAGAAGGGCCTCCGCTGGAGAATAGGGAGGGGTGAGTCAGTGGGTGTTTATGTTGATAGGTGGCTACCGACACCAACAACGTTCATGGTCTCTTCCCCTCCAACTATACCCATTAATTCTAAAGTATGCGATCTTTTGACACCATCAGGTGAATGGAATATTGAGCTGATTGACCGATGTTTTTTGGCCCATGATGCTGCAACTATTTTATCTATCCCGTTGACAGGAGGTATGGCTAGAGACCGAGAAGTATGGCACTATGAAACGCATGGGCGGTATACAGTGAGAAGTGGATATTGGGTTGCTTTCTTCGAAATACAAAGACAAAAAGGGAAGTTAAGGCAAGGGGAGTCTAGTTCCTCAACTGTACAAGGCATGTGGAAACATCTTTGGAAGTTGAAATTACCGCCTAAGGTACGATTTTTCCTTTGGCGTGCACTAAAAAATGTCATTCCTTGTCGAGCTACTCTTGCACGTCGACATGTGATATCCTCAGGTGTATGTACTCGTTGTTTGAGAGCAGATGAAGATTTAGTGCATGCGCTGTGGTATTGTAAGTTTGCACGACGAGTTTGGAAGTGCTCCCCTTTCTGTCAACTAGTTGGAACACAACGGGTATGTTCTTTTATGGACCTTTTTTACCATGTTCGTACTACTTTTCAGGAGGAGGATTTATGTTTATTCACAGTGATAGTTTGGATGATTTGGGCTGAAAGAAACAAGAGCTTCCATGGAGGCATAGTAAGAGACCCTTTTGCAGTTTATGAAGCATCACTAGTCTTTTATAAGGATTTTTTTGATCTATGTCCGTCGCCTAAGTTACCTCGCCATGTTGCTAATTGTTGTTGGAATCCTCCTGAGGGGGACTTGCTGAAATTAAATGTTGATGGGGCATGTTGTGTGGCTGATAGAAAGATGGGGCTAGGAGCAGTAGTCCGAAATGCCAATGGGGAATTAATGGGTGCCATGGCTAAACCAGTAATTGGTTGTCTTTCTCCTAAGGCTTTTGAAACCTTGGCTATGATTGCAGGTTGTCGAATGGCAATAGATGCAGGATTCACAAGGTTAATTATTGAAAGTGATTGCTTGGAGGTGATTAACGCCGTAAACCGATCTGAATTTGATATGAGCATGGAAGGAGAGTTGATAGAGGAACTGAAAGAGTTACTTCGTCGTTTCGTATCTGTAGCCTTGCAACACCAACCTCGTACATGTAATTTTGTGGCTCACCAATTAGCTAAATTTGCTTTATCTTGTAATGAGACATGTTACTGGATGGAAGAGGGGCCTAGCTGGCTTCACTCTTACCTTCAGAATGATTTGCGTTCTTTACATTCTATTGAGGAATAAAGTCATTGGCCTTTGGCCTTTAATCAAAAAAAAAAAAAAAGATTGGAACTATAATTTTACATTTTTTTATGCAAGACCATGGCTCCTTATCTTTCGTTGAAATTTCGGAAATAGAGTGTATATTGGATTTGATATAAGACGGCGAGATAGTAGTCAATGAGAAAAATAAACTGATGGAGGACAAAAGAGTGAGGAAAACTGAAGAACTGAAAACCTTTAAACTTTCATATCCAAAAGAGTTTGGAATTTCATTATTTTTCGTTTTTTTATATAATTATTTTCTAGTTTACGTTGTTGGGTATATATAAAAATCGGTTAAAAATAAGAAGAATGCTAGCTATCTTCCCATTTGTACCTTATTTTTCTACCTTCTTCATTCTCATCTTACAATATGGTTTAATGGACAAAATTTTGTATGTTCTTGGTCACCCTTTAAAGATCATCACAACAAAAGGGTTATTTTAGGCCTAAGGTACATACCTAGAATATACCCTTGGGCCCTAGTCATTAACAATCAAGTTAAGTGCTCTGTTCAACATTGTCCAAAAGGGTATCTGCTAAAATTGGTGGACATTACTTTCCCAACCCATTTAGACTCTAATAAGCCACTATCAAGCTGAACAAGAAGTTTATGAAAACCAGGTTCATCTGGGTTTGGCCTATCAAGTTTTTTTTGTTCGTTTTTGGTTACAAGCGATATTGGGAGGGAATCACACCTAGGACCTAGAGTGCAGGGATAGACGCTCTTAACCGCTTGAGCTACAAGTCCCTTACTAGCTTATCAAGTTTAAGCAAATGGTGAAGGCGAGTATTTGGTTTTGCCTACCAAGTTTTCATTATGGCTCTACAAATGTTTGTAATATCCAAGAGAAAGCAGTGATTGGCCTGCAGCCTTGATGGAATTGCATATGTTGGAGCCTTTATGCCACACAACACTATATATCTGCAAGTAATGGGCAATAACTTGAACATTTCTACAAATTGAAAAGAGAGAAAATGCTTGTGATTGCTTTTCCAGGAAGACCTTCAATCTTGTACTCCACACATTTAGCACACATTTTGTACATAAATTTTGGTACAAGGCATTTTGCAGCTCACAAGTAAGCCTAATACAATCTTAAGATCCACAAAATAGAGCATTGCAAGCCTGACCAAATACAAAAAGTCTGTTTACAAAAAGGCATCTTCTACCATGTGCCCAGAACAAGATGTTGAATTATGAAAGGAAAGAATTGGCCACTCTGCTCCCTGTATATAATCATTAAAGAAAATTGGCATGTCACAAGGCAGTACTAATTGAAAACATGAAGAGGTATCATAAGGTGATGCACTTGGAAACTACATCAAAGGAGGGAGTATGTGCAAGTAAATTCTGTCCAATTGGCTACACTAGCTTTGTTACTGAAACTCATTCAAGGAGGGAGTATGTGCAAGTAAATTCTGTCCAATTGGCTACACTAGCTTTGTTACTGAAACTCATTCAAGGAGGGAGTATGTGCAAGTATATTCTGTCCAATTGGTTCATACTTTTCTTTTTCTCTTTAATTTGGAGTAGAAGGATTTACAATTGGGATATTTCAGTTCAAATCTCTCAGTTGAACCAAATAATTGAACCCTAAAAGCTCCTTTCAAAACATAAAACAAGAAAACTTGAATGGATCATAAGTTATGTTCTTGAAGCATGTAATTCATAGCTAACAAGTCAAGAAGCTAATTGTAACCAACATAAGACGTTATGCAGTAGTGCTTGGAAGTGTGAGTGTGAATAAGAATAAGGACAAGAACAAGTATATAAAGAGAATGATACATGAAAAATAATAAAAAAATTAGTCATACTACTCTATCAATGATTGATAAAGCAATAATATATATACGCTCTTCTATCTAGATATTAAGTAGGAATCTTACAGAGTGAAGTATTGGTTTGATGTGTTGAAGGCATAAAACTAAACAATATAAAATGCAGAACTAGAAATTAAGTTAGAGAGAGAGAGAGAGAGAGAGCCATACCATGGCCAGAAGGGATAGCGTATCTCAAACTTTCTTCTTTTCCTGAGAGAAAGTAAATGTTGATAAGTGGCTTTATGTCTAAGACCTATTTTATATCCCCTGAGCTATTGGCTCAATTTTCATCAAGAAAGTTACCTTCAGATTGACTAATAAGTAAGAGTATCCACTCTGTCTTCTCAACATTAGGAAGAGATTTCAGTAGAGAGAATTCTTCTGGGTTACCACTCAATATTATGCGTACAGCCTTAAAAACTTGCAATCTACTGAGGTTAGGTATCTTTGAAACCACTCCAAGGACCTCCTCTCCTTTTAGTTGTAGTTTCATTTGACTTGCCAAAAACTCATGCAGTAACTTTGAGTACACCTCACCAGCTGAATGTTCCAATGGATATTTTTTCGCTTTCTTATTTGGATGCGAGTCAGAAGTTGAAGTTAACGGATTTATACAAGCATGCGAGTTAGGAATCAAATTGCCTATTTTCTTCTTCAGCCTCCATTATTTCTTCAGCACAAGTACAGAGAGAAAGTAAACATCTAAGAGAGCAAAAACAGCACAAGAGAAAAGATTCGTTTTTCTTATATTGTTAAGCTCGAAAAGTATTTGGTAACAAGCAGAGAGAAAGCAAACATCTGATTCTAATCTATCTGAATTCTGAAGTATAACAGCATTGACTAAACCAGCCAAGGAGTGCAATGCATGGTGACTATTACAACCAGAAAGAGACAAAATGTGATGAAGTTCATACCTCATTGTCACATGAAGTATTTGAGTCGTTCATTTTATTATCTATGTACAATGTCAAATACAGATTACAGAGATGTGGGAACATTGTAAAATTTTCCAATAATAATAAGACCTCTCCATCACTTTATACGTTTTCAAGAACAGATGCAACTAATTTTCGAAGACAGGAAAATGTGAAAATATGAGCCATTATCGCATTAGTAGACTTCTTCATGATTTATCTTTCACACTAAACCTTAAAAGAATACAGATGTGATTTCAAACAGAGAGCTTATCTTCTAAAGGTTTTCACTTACCATGCAAACAATATATACACAATCGAAGGACATAAGTACTAATCACAGAAACATTCCATGTTTGATGCCTAATTGCTTACTATAAGTTCAACTCTGTTACTAACTATGATGCTACGTACCAATGATTAAACCCGGAAAATTTTACCACTTGCACTTAAAAACAATAAGGACCTATGCATAATAAGCTGAATGTCCAATCGTAATCTAAGGAACATTACATATAACTTAACATCTGTCTATTAAATGGATTCTCAATATCTGTCTATTAAAGCCTCATTAACATCTGTCTATTAACTTTTGACTGACCTGCAGATTGCTATTTCGAAGTAGGGCCATACCAGGCGTGTGGCTCACCACCGCTTGAGGCTACTTAACTACAGGAGAATATGGAGTAAAGCTATAGCCAAAAATACACATGTTGTCCAAAGGTGACCAAGGAGAATAAAGCTTATCCGTAGGCTCAACTGGCACGCAAGAAGCCATGGCGAAGCACGTGATCAAGGATGCAAAAGGCAGGGAGTCGGGCATGGAAGTTGGGAATGCAGCACGGCAGATGGCACAGAAAATGTAGATGGCCAGATCAATGGGCACATTGATCCCAATGGCATAAACTAGATGTTGTCAGTGCTGGAAAGAATTTTACAAAGATCAGGAAGGCAATTATGGCGGGGTTTTTCTTCCACGGTGCTAGAAAGTGTTGGAATGTAATCCTGCAGCTGCTTTCTTGAAGCCGAAATCACCAAGCTCTATTTCTATCATTTTTATGTTTATTTTATTTGTGATGTAATTAGAACCATTGGATCATAGTCCAGGTGGATTCTCTAGTTTAGATTTGGGATGACAAGTGTAAGCACCTCATAGGGTGACAGCTGTAATTCGGTTAGAGAAGAATCCCTCTTCTCTCTCCTCTACCGAGCACACTATGTAAGCCAACTGTTTGTGAAAATGCAATAGAACAATCCCTTCTCATTTTTTCTCTTCTTCTCTGCAAAATCTCCATTTCTCTAAATATTACAAAACCTTCATAAATTAAAATATAAAAACAACCATAGAATTCTAACATGGCCTCAGAGCCAGGTTTGGTTGGTTGCTGGGCGTGAATATGTGAAAATCAAAAGCTGGTGTTTGGTTGAGCTGAAATCGAGCTCACTCAACATTCCAAGAGGCGTATCTGTTTGAATCCGATGTCTAATATGGCAGGGTCAAGCACTGCTGAGCTTCGCATGCCATTTTTTATTGGAGAAAACTATGAGTTTTGGAGCATTTGAATGAAAACCATTTTGAAATCTCATGGGTTGTGGGATTTGGTTGAAAATGGTTTTGATGTTTCAGATCCAAAGAAGGGAAAGGAAAAAGAAGAAGGATCTAAGGCTGCTAAAGTGGAGAAGTCTACGAAGGCTGAGATTTTGAGGAAGGATGCTCGTGCACTTGGATTGATCCAAAGTGCAGTCTCAGACCAAATCTTCCCCAGAATAGTGAATGAAGAAACCTCAAAGGGTGCTTGGGATATTCTAAAGCAGGAGTTTAGAGGCGATAAACAAGTACGAAGTGTCAAGTTGCAAGGTCTACGTAGATAGTTTGAATATACTCGTATGAAGGATAGTGAACCATTGTCTGTTTATATCGCTAAACTGTTTGATTTAATTAATCAAATGAAGAGTTATGGTGAAGAGTGATCAGTTCATAATTGTATATCAGTTTGTACCCCTCTAGCTTATGATTTGGTTATGTTATTGAGTTAAACTTGTGCTTTTAATCCCTTTTCTGTTTATCATTTAGTTCATTGGGCCTTAGGTAGCAATGGTGGCTTTGGATAGGAAAAGATGCAAAATGGTGCAAAAACGAGCAGATTGAGTTAGCAATTTGTTTCGGCCTTATCTTCCTCCTCCCAACTTGTATTGGCCCAATTAATATGTGGTTGGAAAGAAGAAATTCTGAACTGCAAGATGGACTGCTAAAACGTATCAATTGATGAAGTCAAGCCCAATCCGTGGGCCCATCAAAATGCACACCATACATTCCAGTCTATTTTCGGCAGTCAACTTGCAAGGCCCAAAACGTACACTTGTGTTGCTCAGATGGGAATGCATTCTTCATAACAGTTGTTCCAATGGGTGTCTATTCTGACATATCCAAATTTGAGCCCCATTGGATACATATTGAAACCTCAGGCCTTCATACACCAAACCTGGTTCAGAAGAATCATTTTTTCCAGCAACCAAAAGAAAACCCATATGGGTTGGCAGCAAAAGGCAGCCACAATTGAACACCTTTGAAGTCCCATGTGAAGAAAGCTTGAGGTGCAGCAAAAGAAGTATGGGATGGAATTGATTCCAACCACACTAACATAGACAAGATGAAGTGGGAATTATGGATTGTATTAAAAGAGGAATGGTGGTGTTGGAATTCATCATGATATTCCTCCATCTTAGCCCTATAAATAGAGAAGTCTTCAAGCTTCATAAAACACCCCCAAATGGGGGAGCTCTCAAACACTTCTCTAGAGCTCCCCTCCCTTCTCTCCCTCAAATTCTCTTAGTTTCTCTTTCTAGTTTTCAATTGTTGTAATGAAATCTTTGTCCTTAAGTTTTTCTTAGTTCCACTTTACTTTTCATTGTTATGTAAATTATTTTCTTTAGTTTTAAGTTTAATTAGTTTCCAAGTTTCAATTATGGTTTTTGTTCTTATTCATTATGCTTATAAGTTATACAAATTTATAAATAAACCCAATCCTAGACATGTATTTATAAAAAAACCCAAACACTATTTAAACATAGAAACACACTCAAAATCAACAATTGTATATTTTTTGGGTGTGTTTATAAATGGGTTTTGAGTGTGTGTAATGATGGGTTTTGGGTGTGTTTATAAAGTGTTTTGGGTGTTGAGTTTTTTTTATAATTTCAGCCCCCATTTTGGGTGTTTTAGTGAAACTCCCTATAAGTTAATATGCTAGTTTGAATGATTAATCACCATTTAGGCTTGCATGTTAGCTATCTTGGTTTGAATTAAGAGTAGACACCATGCTTTAATTCGAATTGAACTATGAATAGGAAGAGTATGTATGGACATTCGACAACAGGGATTAGATACATACTTGGTTGTTTAAAATGTTCTTCTATGCTTAATGGATTCCTAATGCTTAGTTTAGGTTAGACAACAGATGATCAAATTAGGGAATTAGGAATACAAACTTAGGACCAGACACCATGGCTTAATCATACTTTAGCTAGAATCAATCCGTTAATCTAATTGAGCTTGGGAACTTATCTGCTTGAGTTATTTTCTTTTCTTTCTTTCTTGTTTTATTTATTTTCTTTCTTGTTTTTCTGTTTTGTATAGGAAAACTGAATTGGATTATTCAATCACCAATCCCTGTGGAATCTACCTCGCACTTACATATGCTATACTACCGAACGGCTCGTGCACTTGCAAGTATCACAAGTTAAGGATGCAGCTGAATCCATTTTGGTGCAGCTGAATCGACGCAACAAGTTTTTGGCGCCGTTGTCGAGGATTGGTAACATTGCTTGATTCTATTTGGTTTTCCTACTTTTTATTTATTTTTATTTATAACTGGACAGTTTCATGTTTTAAAGTTAATGACGTTAATTGACAAGTTGTGTTTGTATTCCAACGAAAAAGGACAATTGCCCAACAAGCAAGAGAACTGGGTTTAAGTCCCAGCTTACACAACCCATTGGTGTTTGTTACTTTGAAGCATGAAATTGGATGTGTGTTGATTTTCCTTTTCCTTTTAGTTTTTATTTCCTCATCCTAATAATTCTATTTCAAGTTTTCTGTGTTTATTTTAGCAATTTATTATAGCTCAATAATAAAGGGAAAGAGAAGGCAACTTCTATCATAAAGATAGGAAGTGTGGAGTAGTGGGAGAAGTCGCGACCTCCAAATGCATCACGCTCGACCTAATCGCTTCAAGGGGGAGTATTCCAATCCTTTCTCTTTAGTTGTTTTGTTATTATTTCAATAATTTTAATTTTCTATTTCTTTTATTAAAAAAAAAAGATTTTTTATATGAGCTGACTCGTGGTAACTCCAGTGAGCGTCTCCGTCAATACAGTGTCTAGGAGTTCTTTAGGCGACACCTTCGGTGTCTAAAAAGTTTGGGTTTTAAGCAGGACCATTGTGACCCCTCCAACCTTCCCGGAACCCCTGGCTGTGTTTTCTGAGGCACTTAACTGGTCATCCGTGAGTTGCTTGTATATTCGTGTGTTTAATTTGTTTGTTTGTTTTGTAATTTTTGTTTTATAATTATTTTATTTTTTGTATTCTTGTGTGTTTTGTGATTTTTATTTGCTTTAATAACTTCATTTGTTATTATGACATTGCTTGTGCCTAAATTTTAAACATTGAGGACAATGTTCATTTCTAAGTTAAGGGGTATTGGAGTTTAGTAAGTAATTTTATTTTATTTTTATCCTTTTTATTTTGAGTCTTGTTTTGTTTTTATTTTTGAGTCACTTTCCGAACACATATGATGAGATTGTGATAAATGTTTGCATGACTTAAATGAAAATTGGATTTCATTTTATATAAAAAAAAAATAAAAAATAAAAAATTGGCATCATTCTAGCTTGATATGTTCGAAACCTTTGCACTTGCCATTTGTTTCATAATTTTCCAATTAAAGGATTTGCATGACCCAAAGAATTGTATCAAGCATAAATTAGACTTATATAACCATATAATGTGAGCTTTTGAGCCTTGTGCTTCATTTCATGAGTGTTATACACATACTCTTATTTTCTTGTCATCAAAGTTGTTGTTTGATCTCATTATTCATTAATTTGGTTGAACACTTAAACGTCATTCATTCTTATGCAATTTGATTTCATGACATTTAAGAAGTGATATTAAGGCCCTCTTTGGATCGTTTGTGCCTTTCAAGCTAACCTTATGCATGCTTAAGCATGATTTTCCATTGTAACCACTTTGAGCCTACATGTAAGCCTTTTCTTTCATTTAACCAATTACAATTCCTAGCTTTAGCCTGAAAAACAAGAATTTACCTTTCTAAGGAACTCATGAGCTTTAATTTGGATGTGTTTTTCATGCTAAGTTCGGGAAGGGATATTACATTTCGAAAAAAAAAAAAGAAGAAGAGAAAATCACACAATTGGTGAAAGAAAAGAGAAAAGTTGTGATTATGTGGTGGTTGAATGAAATTTCGTTTTTGGGTTTCTTTATTGGCCTCAAAATAAATTGGTGTTTGTTCACTTAAAGGAAAGGAGTATGAATCAATGTAAATGAAGGTATAAGGAGTTTTGATCATGTAAAAGAAAAAAAAAATCTAATCATGATGATTCGAAGTCTTGTAAACAATTATTTTATGCTCTTATATTGCGAGTTCCTTGGACTTCGTATTATCCATACCTTTCATTTCTTATTCACCTTATACCCTTGGCCTCATTACAACCTTGTGAAAGACCTAGCTGATCTTTGAGGATGTATTCATGGGTGCTGGTATGTATGTGTGTATCTCTACTCTTAGTATTTGATTCCCTTCATGAGATCTAACCAAATATTGTGCTTCTATTTCATATACTCACTTAAGCTTGTTTGAGAGAATAAAACCATAGGTTTTGAGTGATTGAGTGCTATATGTGAGAATTAGAGTTGAAGCATGTTCTTTCTTCAAGGCTTGAGTGTGCTTGCTTTGAAACTGTGTGCCTTTGAGCTATAGCTTCCACATTACACACTGATTGATCACCTATCTTGGCAACTTTATGGTGTTGGAGGTATGGCTAAAGTTTTCTTTCGTTTTCATTAGTTGATTTCAAGTTTTACTAACCACTTTGTTTTGTAGATTTAGTAAAGCGTTTGTGGGTATCGTTTCTGTTAAACCCTCAGGAGACACAACTCCTCCTACTAGGGATGCCTAGAGGTTTAAAGGCTTGTTGCATATGCTCAATGCAATCGAGTTACCTGGGGAAGTGGTTTAGTTAACTTCTTGTTTTGTTTTTAACTTTGTTTTGTGTTGTTTTGCTCGAGGACTAGCAAAATCTAGGTCTGGGGGTATTTGATCAGTTCATAATTGTATATCAGTTTGTACCCCTCTAGCTTATGATTTGGTTATGTTATTGAGTTAAACTTGTGCTTTTAATCCCTTTTTTGTTTATCATTCAGTTCATTGGGCCTTAGGTAGCAATGGTGGCTTTGGATAGGAAAAGATGCAAAATGGTGCAAAAACGAGCAGACTGAGTTAGCAATTTGTTTCGGCCTTATCTTCCTCCTCCCAACTTGTATTGGCCCAATTAATATGTGGTTGGAAAGAAGAAATTCTGAACTGCAAGATGGACTGCTAAAACGTATCAATTGATGAAGTCAAGCCCAATCCGTGGGCCCATCAAAATGCACACCATACATTCCAGTCTATTTTCGGCAGTCAACTTGCAAGGCCCAAAACATACACTTGTGTTGCTCAGATGGGAATGCATTCTTCATAAAAGTTGTTTCAATGGGTGTCTATTCTGACATATCCAAATTTGAACTCCATTGGATACATATTGAAACCTCAGGCCTTCATACACCAAACCTGGTTCAGAAGAATCGTTTTTTCCAGCAACCAAAAGAAAACCCACATGGGTTGGCAGCAAAAGGCAGCCACAATTGAACACCTTTGACGTCCCATGTGAAGAAAGCTTGAGGTACAACAAAAGAAGTATGGGATGGAATTGATTCCAACCACACTAACATAGACAAGATGAAGTGGGAGTTATGGATTGTATTAAAAGAGGAATGGTGGTGTTGGAATTCATCATGATGTTCCTCCCTCTTAGCCCTATAAATAGAGAAGTCTTCAAGCTTCATAAAACACCCCCAAAGGGGGGAGCTCTCAAACACTTCTCTAGAGCTCCCCTCCCTTCTCTCCCTCAAATTCTCTTAGTTTCTCTTTCTAGTTTTCAATTGTTGTAATGAAATCTTTGTCCTTAAGTTTTTCTTAGTTCCACTTTACTTTTCATTGTTATGTAAATTCTTTTCTTTAGTTTCAAGTTTGATTAGTTTCCAAGTTTCAATTATGGTTTTTGTTCTTATTCATTATGCTTATAAGTTAATATGCTAGTTTGAATGATTGATCACCATTTAGGCTTGCATGTTAGCTATCTTGGTTTGAATTAAGAGTAGACACCATGCTTTAATTCGAATTGAACTATGAATAGGAAGAGTATGTATGGACATTCGACAATAGGGATTAGATACATACTTGGTTGTTTAAAATGTTCTTCTATACTTAATGGATTCCTAATGCTTAGTTTAGGTTAGACAACAGATGATCAAATTAGGGAATTAGGAATACAAGGTTAGGACCAGACACCATGGCTTAATCAAACTTTAGCTAGAATCAATCCGTTAATCTAATTGAGCTTGGGAACTTATCTGCTTGAGTTATTTTCTTTTCTTTCTTTCTTGTTTTATTTATTTTCTTTCTTGTTTTTCTGTTTTGTGTAGGAAAACTGAATTGGATTATTCAATCTCCAATATCCCTGTGGAATCAACCTCGCACTTACATATGCTATACTACCGAACGACTAATGCACTTGCGAGTATCACAAGTTGAGGATGCAGCTGAATTTATTTTGGTGCAGCTGAATCGACGCAACAAAGAGTTGTCTAGAGAAAGAGTTGTGCAGAAATTACTGATTAGCTTGCCTAGATCGTATGATTCTATATGCTCTGTGATTGAGCATTCTAAGGACCTTGACACTCTTGAAGTTCAAGAAGTGGTTGCATCTCTGAAGAACTTTGAGCTCAGATTGGATAGGCATACTGAAAACTCCACAGAAAGGGCTTTTACTAGCCTGAATATAGAGAGTAAAAACTCTAAGAGTAGAAGTTCTTTTGGAAATCACAAATCTAAGAAGAACTGGAAGTCAAATGGAAAGAATTGGAGTAACAAGTCTAATTCTACTCCCAAACCAAATGCATCAAATGAAGGAACCAAAACACCCTGCAAGCATTGTGAGAAACTGCACTATGGCAAGTGTTGGTTTGAAGGAAAGCCAAAATGCAAAGGGTGTGGAAAGTTTGGACACATACTCAGAGATTGCCATGGAAATCAATCTGTACAGAAGGTGAATTATGCAAACCAGATTGAAGAAACTGGAACTTTGTTTTATGCTTGCAATGTTGTGACAGATGTGAAGATGAAGATGAACAACTCATGGTATGTTGACAGTGATTGCAGTAACCACATGATTGGAGATGAAAGGCTATTGGTGGATATTCGAAGGAATGTAAATTCCAAGGTGAAAATGGGGACTAGAGAGACAGTCCAAGTTGCAGGGAAAGGCACACTTGTGATAGAAACCAAAGTGGGCAGAAAGCACATTCAAGAAGTGATGTTGGTGCATGGATTAGAAGAAAATTTGCTTAGTGTTGGGCGGATGATGGAGCATGGATATAGCCTGGTATTTGGAAAGGGAATGGTGACAATTTTCGATGACTGGTCACTGCAAAATTCTATTGCTAAAATTCAAATGACTAGCAACAGGTGCTTTCCTCTCACAATGGTGCCAGCTACTCAGTTGGTGCTGAGAGCAAGTGTGACACACACCTTGCAAACTTGGCACAAGAGACTGGGGCATCTTAATGATCAAAGCATTAGGCTACTTGAAAGTCAAGACATGGTTCATGGCTTGCCTAGTCTGGAAAAGGATCTTGAGGTTTGTGAAGGCTGCAAGCTAGGAAAGCAACATAGATAGAATCATTTCCTGCAGAATCCACTTGGCGAGCTCAGTTTCCACTAGAATTGGTACACACAGACGTCTGTGGACCAATGCAAATTGCATCCATGTCAGAAAACAGGTATTTCCTGTTATTCATAGACGATTGTACAAGAATGGCTTGGGTTTATTTTCTTAGAAATAAATCAAATGCTTTTGAATGCTTCAAGAATTTCAAGGCTATGATAGAATTGCAAAGTGGATATAAGGTGAAATGCCTAAGAAGTGACAGAGGTGGAGAATTCATGTCAAATGAGTTTCATGAGTATTGCAGTGAGGTTGGAATACAAAGGCAGCTGACAATAGCATATTCTCCTCAGCAAAATGGAGTAGCTGAGAGAAAGAACAGGACTGTGATAGAGATGGCAAAGTCTATGCTACATGAAAAGGGTCTTCCTTATGAGTTTTGGGTAGAAGCTGTTAATACTGCAGTATATCTACTCAACAGGTGTCCTTCTAAGTCTCTTAAGAAGGTGACACCATTTGAGGCTTACACTGGAACAAAACTAGGTATTGCACACTTGAAAGTGTTTGGATCTCTATGTCATGTGCTTATCCCTTCCGCATTAAGACACAAGTCGGAAGAAAACAGTCACAAATGCATTTTTGTGGGCTATGGACTTTGTGAAAAGGGGTACATATTATATGATCCTAGAACTAGAAAGATTATCTTGTCTAGAGATGTTTACTTTGATGAAAATGCCTCATGGAAATGGGAGAATACTAGTAATGCAGAGTTGAGAATGCCTATGCAAATTGAAAACCAAGGTAATGCAGAACATGAACAGATTGTATTTGATGAACCAACTCAGTTCTTGGATACTCAAATGCAAGTCGAAGAAGATATTGTACCTCAAGATGAGGAAATACTTGACAGGTCTCAAGTTTTTGATCACACACCTCACAAGTGGAGGAGCATTAATGAAATCATGACACAATGTAACATGTGCATTGTGGAACCTGAAAGCTTTGAAGAAGCTGATTTGGATGAATCATGGAAAAATGCAATGAAGGATGGGAATTAGTTGATAGACCATTTGTCAAACCTGTAATTGGTGTCAAGTGGGTCTACAAGATCAAACTTAATCTAGATGGCACTGTGCAGAAAAATAAAGCTAGACTGGTTGCTAAAGGCTATTCACAAAAGCCTGGGATCGATTACAATGAAACATTTGCCCCAGTGGTAAGGCTAGACACCATCAGAACCTTGATTGCTCTTGTTGCACAAAAGAAATGGTGTTTGTATCAGCTGAATGTGAAGTCTACCTTTCTCAGTGGCATTCTAAAGGAGGAAGTCTATGTTGAACAGCCACAAGGTTATGTCCAAGAGAATAAAGAAACCAAAGTGTACAAGTTGAACAAGGCTCTATATGGACTGAAACAAGCTCCAAGGGCCTGGTATGATGAGATAGATGCCTACTTCAACCATGCAGGATTCAAAAAGAGTTCTAGTGAAGCTACTCTCTATGTCAAAACTAATGACACTTCAAGTATTATTATTGTCTCACTTTATGTAGATGATATTGTCTATACTGGTAGTTGTTCCAAATTGCTTGAAGAGTTTAAGCAGGATATGATGCAACACTATGAGATGACAGACTTGGGTTTGTTGCATCACTTTCTTGGCATGGGAGTGGTACAAACAGATAGGCACCTCTTTATTCATCAAAAGAAATATGCAATGAAACTTCTTGTGAAGTTTGGAATGAAAGATTGCAAGTCAGTGGCGATACCACTTGTGGTGAATGAGAAACTGTGCAAAGAAGATGGAAGTGAAGCAGCAAATGGGAGTGAATACAGACAGATAGTAGGGAGCTTGCTTTATTTGACTGCCACAAGACCAGATGTAATGTTTGCATCTAGCTTACTTGCTAGATTCATGCACAATCCCACAAAGAAACACATGGGAACTGCCAAAAGAGTTCTGAGATACATACAGGGCACACTTGATTTTGGCATTGAGTTTGTGAAAGGGAAAACAACTACTCTAATAGGGTATTGTGACAGTGATTGGGCAAGGAGTGAGGATGATATGAGAAGCACCTCAGGATATGCCTTCACACTAGGCTCAAGCATGTTTTCCTGGGCTTCTATCAAGCAAAACACAGTGGCTTTGTCCACAGCAGAAGCTGAGTATGTGAGTGATGCAGAAGCAACTTCACAGGCTAAGTGGCTAAGATTTGTTCTTGAGGATTTTGGTGAAGAACAAGTAGAAGGTACACGAATCCTATGTGATAACACTTCTACTATTGCAATGGCAAGGAATCCAGTTCATCACCAGAAAACTAGACATATCAGTCGGAAATTTCATTTCATCAGAGAAGCTATTCAAGCAAAAGAAATTGAGCTAATCTACTGCAAGACAGAAGATCAAATAGCAGATATTTTGACCAAGGCCCCGCCTAAGGATCGTTTTGTTAGTTTAAGAAGCCTACTTGGTGTGAAATCAGCTAAAGGATTAGAAGGGAGTGTTGGAATGTAATCCTGCAGCTGTTTTCTTGAAGCCGAAATCACCAAGCTCTATTTCTATCATTTTTATGTTTATTTTATTTGTGATGTAATTAGAACCATTGAATCATAGTCCAGGTGGATTCTCTAGTTTAGATTTGGGATGACAAGTGTAAGCACCTCATAGGGTGACAGCTGTGATTCGGTTAGAGAAGAATCCCTCTTCTCTCTCCTCTACCGAGCACACTATGTAAGCGAACTATTTGTGAAAATGCAATAGAACAGTCCCTTCTCATTTTTTCTCTTCTTCTCTGCAAAATCTCCATTTCTCTAAATATTACAAAACCTTCATAAACTAAAATATAAAAACAACCATAGAATTCTAACAGAAAGGACCCGCAGGAGGGTTATAGAACCCTAGTGGAGAACCAACCAGTTTATATACACCCAAGCAGCGCCCTCTTCCAGAGACAACCAGATTGGGTGATCTACCATGAGCTGGTTATGACCACAAAGGAGTACATGCGCGAGGTGACTGTCGTCGACTCCAAATGGCTCGTGGAACTGGCACCTAGGTTTTTTAAAGTGGCAGATCCCACCAAGATGAGCAAGCGCAAGCGTCAAGAACGTATTGAACCGCTATATGATAGATACCATGAACCTAACTCTTGGCGTCTTAGTAAGAGACGTGCTTGATATGTGTGTCATCTGCTGCTTTTGGTTTTTCTTTATGGGTTCAATGTGAATATCTTGTAATTACTTGAGCTAATTTTTGGCATTGAGTGCACAAAATTTGTGTGGCTTCATTACTTTTTAACATCCTCGTGAAATTCCTTCAACGTCGCAATAAGGGCGTCATCAATTGCTTATTTTCCTTACTGCAAGCAAGCTGGGGGTAGAATCTGTTGTGTAATTTAAAAGCTATTTTATTTCTTGGTTTCTACTTTAGGAGATATTAGTTGTTCTGTTCTCTGGACAATGAATTGTTAGGAAACGAAAGATTCATAGTGTATTCTTGAATGTATCAAGGCATACAATATTTAATGTATTTTAGCATTCAAATATGTATAACCTTCTCTGATCCTAGCTTGTTAGCATGGTCTGTGTTTTTCCCCAAGAAGTTGAAGAATCAATTATCAAATAACTTTGTACTGGTAATTTCAATTCTGTGGCCTCAGGCTTTAAGCCAAGAAAAGTGTGGATAAATAAACCATTTAGTTTTATAACCTCTCTCAGAGACTGGACGTACCTTATGTCTAGTATGCCATGTTTAGTAGATATAAAAGTTACATCAAGCACAAATGTTCTAAGTACACTAGTACAGTTTCCTCATCTGAATGCACCATCAAGCCGGAAACACCTCAACAATGCATCCTAGTTGCAAACCTGAGTTGTTTGCCAGGTCTTGCCTGGAGAAAGCCTGGGAGTCACCTAGGCTGACCGAGGTAAACTGAGACTGAAGATCCTGGCTCGAACTCAGGTTACCAACCAAGCAATCTGAGGGGTTGTGGAAATCTGCGTTCTTTAGTGTAGAAAACTCAGCCAGTATTGTACTTGAAACAGTAGGGTCAATAACAGTGCTTACACCACTACCAACATCAACGTTTGGACAACCATAAATCCCACTTTGATTGTTGCTCTCATCTGACAAATCTCTCAGACTGCTTGAGTTAGAAATACAATTAAGGCAACCTGGATCTCGATGGGATGAAGTGAGCTGATCCATGTGGGGTAAGAGCCTACAATTATTCAGGCTATTATCCCACATTTCCTGACCAATTGAAGTTAGGGAGGAATTATTTGCTTCAGTTAAAACAGCTGAAGAATCTTGCAAATCAAACACAGACAAAGGCCCCGGTGATCTAAGTGTCCCAGGAAAGGGTTGACAAGACTGGTAAAATATGCATTCATCATTGTCTAGGAATGGAAGCGAACCATTTGTGCTATTGAATTCTGAATGAGGCATAGTAGTTTGTCGGGAGTGGTAGAGTAATGATTCCAAAGGCGGCTGCATATGCCGTGGGCTAGTTTGTAGTTGCGCTGCACTTTGGTTTTGGTTGGCAAATGTCAGCTGGTTCACAAGGTTATAGGGACTAACAAACCCTGCAGCTAATTTATCTTCGATTCCCTGTCCTGTAGAATTCAACTGGCTTAATTGGTCCGCGGAAAAATCAGTATCTAATTTTGTCTTGTCAGTACTATTTCCAACTGGTGTTTGACTTCCAATTTTTGTTAGGTTGTTCAACTTTCCTGGTAGAATTGCATGAGATGTGTTCACGTTTATTGCAGCAGATTGATCCATAGATGATTGGGGAGGGTTTTGATTCGGTAGAGATATACCTTCTGAAAAGACACCCGGATTCTTTTGGTTGAGTTTGGCCTGCATGGTTTTCATATCTGCTATTAAATCTCCATTAGCAGCCGATTGCTGTAGTAGAGCAGCTAAAGTTCCAGCATGATTAACAAGTTGAGGTTTTAGTAGCATATTGACTAGCTGTTCCAAATATAGATTTGAAATCGAGTAAGGAAAAGAGTTCCAATCTCAGGAACCCGAATGAATGGTCTTTTAATCAAATTTCCCCACTCAGTTTGCTGCTCCTAGTAGCACAAAAAAGTCATTAAAAAAACATCTAACAGACTTCCCTGCTTTAAAACAGAATAAAAAACTTACCCAAGAATCCAGAGTGTAATGGTCGTTTATGACTCGAAGTCAGAGAAGGAAATATGAAAATATTTTCAGGAGTCTCAATTTCCCATGAACTAATCCTGTTCTGTTTATCACAACACCCTGGCTCATCCCACTCTACCTGTTAATGAAGTGAATGTAGAAGAATCAACGGTTGAACATTCAAAGCAAACAAAAAAAGCCCTTCATTATAATATTGATTAGGGAACATAAAAGCAAGATCACTTGGTAAAAGCTCAGAGTAGCTTAAGCCACCTGAAGATTCCGCCACTTTGAACCAGGCCATCTCCTCTGTGCCTCTGGGATGGATCCTTGATTTCTGTAGGTGCAGGCAAATTTTGGATAGCCTCTACAATATGGTTTAATGAACAAAATTGTGTACGTTCTTGGTCACCCTTTAAAGATCATCACAACAAAAGGGTTATTTTAGGCATAAGGTAGCATACCAAGAACATACCCTTGGGGCCCTAGTCAATAACAATCAAGTGCTCTGTTCAACATTATCCAAAAGGGTATCTGCTAAAATTGGTGGACATTACTTTCCCAACCAATTTGGACTTCTAATAAGTTTATGAAAACCAGGTTCATCTGGGACTGGGTTTGGCCTATCAAGTTTTTTGTTTGTTTTTGGTTACAAGCGATATTGGGAGGAGGGTATCACATCTAGGACCTCGAGTGCAGGGATAGATGCTCTTAATCGCTTGAGCTACAAGCCCCTTGCTAGCCTATCAAGTTTAAGCAAATGGTCAATGCGAGTATTTGGGTTTGCCTACCAAGTTTTCATTATGGCTCTACAAATGTTTGTAATATCCAAGAGAAAGCAGTGATTGGCCTGCAGGCCTTGATGGAATTGCATATGTTGAAGCCTTTATGCTACACAACACTATGTATCTGCAAGTAATTGGCAAGAACTTGAACATTTCTACAATTGAAAAGAGAGAAAATGCTTGTGATTTCTTTTCCAGGAAGACCTTCAATCTTGTACTCCACACACAAGATTTAGCACACATTTTATACATAAACTTAGGTTCAAGGCATTTTGCAGATCACAAGTAAGCCTAATACAGTCTTAAAATCCACAAAATAGAGCATTGCAATAAGCCTGACCAAATACAAAAAGTCTGTTTACAAAATGGCATTTTCTACCATATGGCCAGAACAAGATGTTGAATTATGAAAGGAAAGAATGACCAAAACAGAGCCACACATTTACAAGGAGAAGCTGTATGTTGCAAATAGATGACCAAAACAGAGCCACACATTGTAATTTGAAATCAAGTCTGCTTTGGCTTTGGCTTAGTTAATTAAAATAACACTATAGTTGGAATTAATACATTAATCGGAGTGAGCTTGGAATAAAATGGATATGTTTATTTCTATCAAAAAAAAAAAACATTAATTGGAGAACTCCGAATAAATTGTTCTGACAAGTAATTAACACTAATATAACTCATATTTATTCATACTAAACACTCCAAATTATCTCGTAAACTCTTCTCCAAATATATGTGCGTGTGTGTACTGGCAATCTTCAACACTTGAACTGAAAGGAGGCATTCAGCTACAGCTACTTTTCTCCTAATTTAGATGCTGCAGCTAAATATCAAAGTAAACAAATTAATACCCGTCAGTTTGGAGAAAAGAAAAAATGCAATAAGAAAATAATTATAAAACGAAACTAATGATGAGAGAGAAAGAGTACCGTCACGAGCTTATCTATTAAGCATATGCTAGCTTTAGTTGCCGCTTGATCAAAGCTACCCTCACATAAAGCCAATCATTTAAACCATTCAAGAACTTCAAGTATGCGTATCTCCAGGACCTGTTGAATATCAAAGTGCCACAAACTCCCCAAAATCCAGCAGCAAAGCCAAGCCCCATACTGATGTAAAATCCCATTGTTATAAGCTCATCCTTATCCTCTTGAATGCTCAAGTCAGTTTTCTCATTTTGATCGGCACATATCTTTTTAAGCGGAGGTCCACAGAGTTGAGGATTTCCAACATAAACAGAGGGATCAAAGCCTTGGAGTTGAGTGCCTGTTGGTATTTTGCCAGACAAGTTGTTATATGACAAGTCCAAGAAACTAAGACGATCTATCCGAGCAAGACTTGTCGGAATTCCTCCATCTATCTGGTTTCTTGATAAATCAAGCGAATCCAATGACTGCAAGTTTCCGATCTCTGGAGCTATTTGACCTGTTAACTGGTTTCTCGAAAGGTTTAAAGAAATCAACCCAACAAGATGAGTGATTTCACTTGGAATCTCACCTGTTAATCTATTGCTTGAGAGATCAATTCTCTTCACAAGGCCCAAAGTGCTTTTGTATGTCTGCATTCTTCCTTTCCATATGAAGCTTGCATCATCGTCATAATTAGTAGGAGGAAAGGCCTCATTACCCATACTTCTGCCATAAAAATGTGTGCTGGATAGACTTGGATTTCCTTTTTGAGCCAGAGTAGTCAAATTGTTGAGGCATTTGGGTATGCTTCCAGAGATGTTGTTCATAGAGAAATCCATAATTTTAATGTGTGTTAGATGGCATAATTGCGAGGGCATGCTTCCATTGAAGTGATTAGTGGAAAGCATCAGGATAACCAAATTCTTGAAGCTCACACCTAACCATGTAGGTATTGGTCCTGATAATTTATTATCTCCCAGATCAATAACTTCTAAACTTGTGCAGTTCTTCAACGATGAAGGCAATTCTCCAACAAATTGGTTGCTTCTTAATTTCAAAGTTTGCATTTGAAATAAAAAGCCTATTGTCATGGGAATTTTTCCAGAAAAAGCGTTGTAACTCAAATCAAGCATGACTAGAGTCTCCAAATGGCTCCTGCAATCTGGAAGTTCTCCAGCAAAACTGTTGCTTGAAAGATCAAGAAATTTTATTCTCATATCTGCACTTGCACATAGGAAAGAAAGCGACCCTGAAATGTTATTATTAGAGAGATCCAGATAATAGACTTGTGACAGAGTTGAGGGAATTGGACCTTCTATTTGGTTCGAACTCAAATCTAGTCGTCGTGGATATTCAAACTTCACTGTAACGTCTGCGTTACGAAAATTACTCAAAAGCCAACTTGGAATGATATCAGAAATTCCAGCATTCGAAATATTAAGCTCCGAATAATAATTTTGAGTTTGAAGCCATTTTGGGAAAAGGGGACCGACCTTGCAGGACGCCAAATTTATGTAATCTAATTGGAAGGGAGGAACCCAATCAGAATGGAAATTTAAAACTAATTTGGAGTTAGAGGATAAATCCAAATGATTTAAATTGGAGAGTTTTGAGAAATGAGTTTCTGAAACCACCCCTTCCAAAGAGTTCATGCTAAAATCGATGTCCTCCAGTTGTGACATTTGCCCAATACTTTCAGGTATTTTTCCGCTTAATTGATTGGCGCTAAGATTCAAGAATCCCAAAGATGAGAAGCTTGTAAGATTGTTTAATGACCCCTTAAGAACATTCTCAGAGAGGTCCAGATCCCCTAATGAGTTTTGAGCACATCTAGGCAATAGTTGAACAAACTTGGATAATTGTCCACTCAGATGATTTCTTTGAAGCGACAATTTTCGCAAATTACACAGCCTTCCAAACGAATTTGGATTCACTTCTTCAATCTGGTTGTCAGAGAGATCCAGATATACAAGAGAGCTCATGTTTCCAGTGAAATCGGCAATGAAACCAGTTAGATTATTGTTGGAGAGATATAGATTCGCAAGAGAGCTCATGTTTCCAGTGAAATTGTCAATGAAACCAGTTAGATTATTGTTGGAGAGATCCAGATCCTCAAGAGAGATCATGTTTCCAGTGAAATTGGCAATGAAACTAGTTAGATAATTGTTGGAGAGATCCAGATTCACAAGAGAGCTCATGTTTCCAGTGAAATTGGCAATGAAACCAGTTAGATAATTGTTGGAGAGATCCAGATTCACAAGAGAGCTCATGTTTCCAGTGAAATTGGCAAAGAAACCAGTTAGATAATTGTTGGAGAGATCCAGATACACAAGAGAGCTCATGTTTCCAATGAAATCGGGAATGAAACCAGATAGATTATTGTTGGAGAGGTCAAGAGTAACAAGGCTTGTACTGTAGTTGGACAACCAAAGAAATATTGAAGAAGTGAGATGGTTGTCAGAGAGAGAAACATACGCAAGAGATGTAGAAGAATTTGTTTTGTAAAGAGTAGTGGAAAGAATTGTAGGAGGAGGAGGAAGACTACAGTTCACCATGGTCAACGCTACTAGTTTAGGGAGCTTATTAAGTATTGCTTCTGGCCAATTGAAAACAGTACTGAGATTGTTTCTGCTTAGGTGCAAATTTGTTAAAGAAGAAAGAGCAGGGAGCCGATTGAGATTTTCTGGTTGAAGATGATTATAGCTGAGGTCGAGATGTTGCAATTGCGTGAGGTTTCCAAACGAACTTGGAATTTGACCGACCAAATTACAGAAACGGAGACTGAGGTACCTTAGATTAGTTAGAGAACCAATGAAATCTGGAATTTGGCCCCCATCGAAGCTTCTGCTTAGGTACAAATCTGTTAAAGAAGAAAGAGCAGGGAGCCAATTGAGATTTTCTGGTTGAAGCTGATTATAGCGGAGGTCGAGATTTTGCAATTGCGTGAGGTTTCCAAATGAACTTGGAATTTGACCGACCAAATTACAGAAACGGAGACTGAGGTACCTTAGATTAGTTAGAGAACCAATGAAATCTGGAATTTGGCTCCCATTGAAGTTTCCGCTTAGGTCCAAATCCGTTAAAGAAGAAAGAGCAGGGAGGCAATTGAGATTTTCTGGTTGAAGCTGATTATAGCTGAGGTCGAGATTTTGCAATTGCGTGAGGTTTCCAAACGAACTTGGAATTGGACCAACCAAATTACAATCATAGAGACGGAGGTTTCTTAGATTGGTTAGAGAACCAATGAAATCGGGAATTTGGCCCCCATCGAAGCTTTCGCTTAGGTCCAAATCCGTTAAAGAAGAAAGAGCAGGGAGGCAATTGAGATTTTCTGGTTGAAGCTGATTATAGCTGAGGTCGAGATTTTGCAATTGCGTGAGGTTTCCAAACGAACTTGGAATTGGACCAATGAAATGACAGGAACTGAGATGGAGGTTTCTTAGATTGGTTAGAGAACCAATGAAATCTGGAATTTGGCTCCCATTGAAGCTTCCGCTTAGGTCCAAATCCGTTAAAGAAGAAAGAGCAGGGAGGCAATTGAGATTTTTTGCTTGAAGCCAATTAAAGCTGAGGTCGAGATTTTGCAATTGCGTGAGGTTTTCAAACGAACTTGGAATTGGACCAATGAAATTACAGGAACTGAGACTGAGCTTTCTTAGATTGGTTAGAGAACCAATGAAATCGGGAATTTGGCTCCCATTGAAATCAATCCGTGTAAGGTCCAAATACGTTAAAGAAGAAAGAGCAGGGAGCCAATTGAGATTTTCTGCTAGAAGCCAATTATAGCCGAGGTCGAGATGTTGCAATTGCGTGAGGTTTCGAAACGAACTTGGAATTGGACCAACCAAATTACAGAAACTGAGATTGAGGTACCTTAGATTGGTTAGAGAACCAATGAAATCTGGAATTTGGTTAGAGAACCATTGATCTTGGAAATTAATCAATGAAAGGTCCAAATATTGTAAATGCTGCAACTCAATCAGTTTAGGACTAATCATCTTACCTTGGAAAGGATATTCAAGATAATATGGATATTCAAGAGAAGGTTGAATCATCTTAGCAGGGAAAGAATGTCGAAGATCAAGTTGAATCACATGGCCAGTTTGGTTGCTACAATAGACTCCTTCCCATCTGCAACAATCTTGTTTTTGGGCTTCTGAACCCCAAGAAGAGAGTTGATTGAACTCATCCACCAGGCCACGTTTGAATGCAAGTAGTGCTTGTCTTTCCCTCTCTATGCACCTCACTGTCACTTTAGCATCTCTGAGGCTGTGGCTGTGGCTGTGGCTGTGGCTGTGGCCAACTTCTCCTCCTTTTACGTTTTGTAGGAAAAGGATCAAAAGTGCAAGAAAGAGTTTCAAGCACCTTCCGTCGCCCTTCATGTTAATTGATCAAAAGCACATGCACATGCAAAAACACTGCAAGTATATATTGATATATGCTAGCTTGCATCAGATATATATAGGAGAAAAGGAAGAAAAGCCTTTACAAAGAAAAACACGGTTTAGCAACAGTGCCACACATTCATATAAGACAAAACCATATAAAGTAGTAAATTATCTGCCATATACAATGCATATTAATGTCAAGGTACAATTCTAAGTACTTACAAATAAGAATACAAATCATTTGCAAAAGAAAATTCCTAATACTTTAGATTCGAATCTCTTTATTATGGAGGTAATTAAATTAAGTACACTCTAATTGTTCATCATAACTTATAGAAACCAAATTAATTTGAGAGTACACTCTAATTGTTTCGCATACACCAAGTTGACAGTTGATGCATGAGTTAAAAAGTAAGATGCAGGAATACAAGTACTATTTTTTAATTTCGATAAAATAAAAGTACTATTTTTAAAATTTTGGTTAATTTTTTAATATAAAAAGAATTGTGTATGGTGACATAGCATACTGTTTTGCTGAATAGTGACATAGCTCAATGATGCTCTCATACCATGCCATGTGGACAACCACCCCGTATATGTAAATTCAATTTCAAATACATATGAATGTATCTTTCAAAAAGGAAAAACATTTCTTGTAACGGGAATAGCATTATTTTGCTATCTCCACAATAATACTTGAAAAAATTATCCTAGGTGGTTTGAAACATTTATTAGTATACCTTGTGATTAGTGTGGCAAACAAGTTTAAGAGAAACATTTCAAGATGGTGTAATAAAAAAAAAATGACACGTGAAAAAGAGATATTCCTTAAATCAACTAATTATCCTAATTAAATCCTATTGAGCATTGTCCATCTTAGTAATTTGTAATGGTGGGCTGGGAGCTTGCTGTGGACAGCTATCTTCAAGTAGACTTTGAAGTCTTCGTATGGAAACTCATGATGACTAACTCACACAAAAAGACTGTTTAAGTCTTTTTAATTTTTTGGTTCCACAAAAAGACTGTTAAGTCTACAAACGGTAATTTCTCTTTTTTTTTTTCCTTTTGCTTTATTAATTGCTCAATTACTTTATTTTACCATTTTTATGTTGTTTCTTTGAAAGGGGCTCTTAGATATAGGTTCAATTCACTTATGTCATCAGAATTGGACTATACCAAATTTTCTAAAAAGAAGAAGAAAAAAACTGTACAAACGTACAATTGACTCTTATTCATGTCACTACGTGGAAAAAGATGATTGAAGAAATATTTGTCAATGGTGGCATGGATGCAGGAATAACAATTACCGAAACCAAATTAATTATGATGGCATGGATGAAATGAATGATGATCACAATACTTAAATTAATATTCCACTACTTTAATTCTCAACAGCAACCAAATTGATTTTTGTCAATTTTATGCATTTTTTGTTTTGTTTCCCCATTGTTCGTTCTTTGAAGGGTTTTGCTTCTTATCACCCTGTTATTTTAATTTTAATTTTTTGTTTCTTAATGTTATGCGAAGTTTAGATTTTTTCTACTTAAGAGTCTAGGTTTTTTTTCTCTCTCTCTCTAGTTTTATGTTTGCTGTAAAGGAAATCCAACTTCCCTCACGGTTTTGTTTCTGGGAGCTCATGAGCAACTTCCCAGTGGGTCACCCATCCTGGGATTGCTCTAGCCCTAACTCGCTTAACTTCGGAGTTCCCATGAATCCGAAGCCAATGAGCTCCCAAAAGACCTCGTGGTAGATGGAGGTGGGCATGTACATATAAGGCACATCACCCCCTCTCCTTTAGTCGATGTGGGATGTTACAAGCCACATGTTAAAATTAAAGAAATCACATATTCTTAGTCAAGCCCTGGGTTCAAGTCTCCATGGTACCCGTGTGTGTGAGTTTCCCTCTCCCCCTGCCTAACTTTCTCAAAAAAGAAGAAAAAAAGAAGAAGAAGAGCATGTATTAATTTTGGCACATGCATTCAATTTGAGAAGGGCCAACTTTCCTATCATTGATGCTAATTTCCACGATGCAAGTGGCCAGGTATTGACTTGACTTAAGTAATTGAATCAATTTTGTTATTCTGATCAAGGAACTAAATATCGATAATTTCGCCGATATTTCGGCGAAATTATCATTTTTTTTGGGCAGCGATATTTTAACTCAGTTCCATTATATATCGTCAATTTATCGATAATTTCCTCGATAATTTCGCCGATATTTTGATAACGATATTTTCATCCAAGTGGCAGTTGCGATTGGTCAATATATCGCGATATTATCGATAATATCAATAATATCGCGATATGAACTTTCAAAAATTAAAGAAAAACTCACTGAACCCCTTCCCCATTCTAAGATCTGTAGGCGCTTAACCACCACGCCAGAGGTGGTTTCAAGTTTTGAGGTGCACAGAGGTGAGATCTGAGTCATGCCATGAAATCTGGGCTCAAAGACAAAGAAATCGCAGAGAGAGTGGTTGAAGCATCAGAATTTTCTCCATATGGTGGCAATTAAGGCTTTGGGCAAGAGAGAGCAGTGGCCTGTATCATCGAAGCAGAGTATGTGTGTGGTTTGGAGCTTTGCTGGTGTTGCAGTTCAAAAAGAAAAGGAGAATCTGAGTTGAGGATGGGGAGGGAGAAGGGGAGCGATAGAGAAAGAGGGAGAGGTAGAAGAAGAGATAGATCAGGTGCGGTGCGCAAAAATAGAAATAAACTACAAAACTTTAATATTATAATGATGTTAGGTTAGGTAAGTGGGAAGAATAGAAAACAAAAGAAGATGGCTTTCGATATTGACTTTTTATTTATGGGGCTTTAACAATTTTTAATATTTTATTAGTATGCATGTGCTTTAACAATTTTTAATATTTTATTAGTATTTCTGAGTATCACTCATCGGTTTGGTTTGGTTTAACCGACGATTTCAATATCAAGCACCGAACACCGAACCATTATAAGTACTTACGTTACTAAATTCTCCTTCAAATTGTTGCTTAATTACTTAAATCTCTATAATTATTTTCTTTATTTACTATTTAATTCTTCCTTGGATAATTTATTTATGTTCTTAGTTAATTTTCAATCTTCACTATTATTTTTTAAGCATGATAAAGTGCCTAATTTTCATGAAAAATCAAGTTGGTTTACATCTTTAATTATTTTTCAATTTTTGATAAATAATATATATAATAACGTGTACCATGTCCAGTGAATAATGTGAAATAAGGTTACTCATGTATCTTACCATGCAATTTATAAAGTGTAAAATATTGTACTAAAAAATAATAAATAAATTACTAGGGGGTGTTTAATTCTCTTTCATTAATTACTCCAGATTTTCTAAGTCACAGAGTTTGTCAGCTCGCAATATAATCAATTTAAATCACTCAAACCCACTATGCAATGCATTTCCTTCCAATTTTTTGTGTCAAAATAATAGATGATTGACTAAATAAACTTCTTCTAAAGTTTCATTAAAAATTTCCATGTATTTATCATAATTTCCGTAGTTTTTATTCAATTTTTATCGATATCGATAATTTCCCGATATTTCCATCGATATTTCCGTATTTTTGAACCACCGATATTTCCGAAACTATCGATATTTAAGACCTTGATTCTGATCACACTATGTATTCATTACTTGATAATTACTTTTTTTTCTTCTCTTTTTTCCGTTGGGTCTGAACAGGAAGTTCAATGAGTTGGGGATTCTTGAAGAATTTGGAGGAACAATTTTGTATTGTTTGTGCTATTGGAGTTCGTGGGCATCATGCTATTGTTAAGGTGCTCTGGCATCCTCAAATGGTTTATTCGGATTCATGCGAACATAGATGCTGCTGCTCGCAGTTATCCACGGTATTTTCTGAGATTGCATAGGAGATAATGATTACAAAGAAATTATTTTTGAAAACGTTGCTAGACAAGCCCTCATATTTCGATCATTTCTATTGTTATTATATTCGAGAAAAGTCTTGAGAGTGTGCAAATTTGAACCCGACGTTTTTGTGTTTTGGATGCATTGGAGTAAATTCTAGACAAATAAGTTTCAATTTATTAGATAGGTTTGGGCCCATAGTTTGCTATTTTTCTTCCCACGCAACTATTATTGACTTATATATATGGTGATTTGCCTTCCAACATGCTCCAACTGACTTGCAGGTATTGACTCGGATGGAGATTCTCCAATAAGTATTTTAGATTAATTTGGGAGGGAGGCTTCCGAAGTGTAGGTTATTTATCCTCCAATATCATTTCTAGTGTATGCTTGTGTCCCGTACCATTCATGGAGGATGCTCTAGTTTAATTTAAAAGGAAAAAAAAAAAAGGAGCTATACAACGTACTTTCTCGGTCAATAACGGCGATCTGTTAAAAAAAATTTATCAAAGAAAAATCTCTCCATGATGCAAGTATACAAGATAAGTAAGGACTTCATTGTTTTAGTCGAATCTGGGTTCGTCTTTTCCAATTCGCCCCAAACACGTTACAAAGAAAAGTGTAGACTTAAAAGTCATAAGAAGAAGAGAAGATAGCTATAAGTGACCAAAACAGAGCCACATGTTTATACAAGATAGAACGCGAAACAGGACCACCAAAACGATGATCTGATTGTGCTAGCAAATTGAACTAATCTTGGAATTATTAATTTGGAACGCAGAATATCTTGATTGACTTATAGTCTATGCATAAAGTTAGGTTCTTGGTTTCTCATTATGGATTCTACTCCAACTTTTGTTGTGTCTAATCATTCTGGATGATATCAATAGAGGCCTAGTCTATAATACGAGAGTTGTTCAAAACACTTTGCTTATTGACCAAGTCTATTTTGAAATGCCCCTATAATTTAGGTGAATATTACACGGGGTCTTACGGTTACACACAAAAGTTTCTCGTATTATAGTGATGATCACGAAACACTTAAGTATATTTAGCGTTGGATATCTAATCATAGAGTTTCGGAGCAACTTCCTTCATTTTGCATTTGAATTCTTTGATTTGATTTATTTTGTTGCTCGTTAAATGATTAGTATATGAATTACTCAGTCCCATTCAACGTACTTTCTCGGTCAATAACGGCGATCTGTTAAAAAAAATTTATCAAAGAAAAATCTCTCCATGATGCAAGTAGACAAGATAAGTAAGGACTTCATTGTTTTAGTCGAATATGGGTTCGTCTTTTCCAGTTCGCCCCAAACACGTTACAAAGAAAAGTGTAGACTTAAAAGTCATAAGAAGAAGAGAAGATAGCTATAAGTGACCAAAACAGAGCCACATGTTTATACAAGATAGAACGCGAAACAGGACCACCAAAACGATGATCTGATTGTGCTAGCAAATTGAACTAATCTTGGAATTATTAATTTGGAACGCAGAATATCTTGATTGACTTATAGTCTATGCATAAAGTTAGGTTCTTGGTTTCTCATTATGGATTCTACTCCAACTTTTGTTGTGTCTAATCATTCTGGATGATATCAATAGAGGCCTAGTCTATAATACGAGAGTTGTTCAAAACACTTTGCTTATTGACCAAGTCTATTTTGAAACACTTAAGTATATGTTTTGGGTTGAGTGACCTAATTCTAATGTATGAATGTAAATGAACTTTGAATTTAAATGAGAATGGCAGATATGAGTTATCAAAGTATGAAAGTACAAAGTAACAAACACTAGGGTTTCGGAATCCACCCTAAACAATCCTACTCAAGTTTGTGAATACTCAAGTGATGAACTCTAAACGTGTTGATGAAGGTGTTCGCAATCAAGACCATGGGTCGTGGCTCAAGATGCATTGATTCTCTCTAATATACGTAAAGTGCATGGTTCGTGCTACAATACTTGTGCCCTTCCCATAACCGAACCTAGGTATGGTTCGTACTTCGATTCAATTACAAGGAGAACCCATTAAGTTCAAAGAGAATATGAACACACAAGAATCCTAATAGCATGGTGTTTACATTAGGCATTCAAGCAACCAATTCACAAGGTCTCAACAACCTCAAGAAGCATGCTTTCAAAAGTGATGAATCAAATAAAAGCAAACATCAAGAAAGATCATTTTAGTGAATTGAAACTTATCAACAAAATCCAGAAATTCATACACTCAAGCATCAAACAATAGAGTAATCATGTTTAGGGCTTCAACCTAAGCCCTAGCTATGGAGTTTAGTTGCTCATACTTATTCCAAATACAAACTCAAAATAAAATTAGAAAGAGTTTACAGATTTTGAGAAAATGGTGAAAGCTCAAAGTCTTCAATGGTGGAAGCCTTCTTCTCCACTTTGCTTGGCTGCACCTTGGCTTTCTCCTAGCTCCAAGTTCTCCAAAATCTGCTCCCAATGTGTAGAATGATAGAATGAATTGAGTTCCCATGTTCAAAAGCTCCTCCAACTTCAGATTGCACTCCCATGTGCCTTTTGCCCATCAATTCCAGCTCATAGATATAATATAAAAGTATTGCTTTTGTTAAAGCCTTTGCTCTTGTCCCCTTTGCCATGATGAAGCCTTGTCTTCACAAAGATGCCAATTGCCTCAGAAAAATCCACTTAACCAAAGTAATTTCTTGTTACCAAATGACATGATAACAAGTAGAAGTAAGATGCTCTCAAGTGGGGGTGAAAACTGGCCAATTTCGGATTTCCAGAGCTGTGGTAACATGCTGGATTGGTTGGATAGGCAATACTTGTCCAATGGAGCTCAAATTTGGATATGTTGTAGTTAATATCCATTGGAACAAGTTTCATGAAGATCTTCACCTCATCCGAGCACCAGAGCATGTTGATCCCAGGCCAAGAAGTTGACCTACGAAAATGAACAAAAACAGAATTTATAACCAATAAAGCACTTTTAGCTCATTTTCAATCTAACCAAGGTAAAATCTAAGAAAACACAAAAAGGAAGTAAAAGGCTATAAAATGTCAAGAACTAACTCAAAATAATGGGTGAAAAACATGAAAAATCATGTGTAAAAATGAACCAAACATCATGCCATGTCAATTAATGAATATTGCCATGTCAATTAAAAAACAAATTAAAAAACCCTAGCACCCCTAGTAAGTTGCCTCATGGCAACATTCATTAATTAACTTGGCATGACACATCAATTGCCACATAAGGTGGTCAGCTAAGGTGGTCAATGTTGTGTGTCTAAATATCATTACTCTTTAAAAATACAATCTCTACTATTATAAATTAGGGTTAATTATTTTATTAGTCCTTGAATTTAGACCCGATTTGCATTTGAGATTAAATATTAATTAAATATTAATTAACTATTGACCCAACTAATTAGGAATTGACCCAAAGGCCAAATCCACAAACCACTCAATTGGGTCACTTGCATAACCCAATCCAAACTATTTTATTTCCAAGAGTAATCTTATACCTCTAAAGAACTCTATTTTTCCAATTTTGGACTAATTTCAACTCAAACATGTTTGCAATGCCTTGCAAAACCAACAGTTTTTGCCACAAGCACTCGACGAGTTAAGCTGAGATTTTCATCACCAAATCCAATGGCCACTCCTTTCCTTTCCCTCTGATCTCTTTTGTCAAGGAATGTGATCGTAATGTTTCTTTATTTAACTTTTAATAATTGTTTAATAGGTTGCTCGTGCGTTGGCCTTCACTTTCGGTCTGGGTTTATGGAAGCGTGAAGCTCAGGGTTCTCAAGGTGCTTCATGATCTCCTTCGATTTGACTTTGTTCTTATTGAATACTATATTTGCTAAAAATTACTTATTGTATATGAGTATATTTCGAACTGATTGACGATCTTGTTTCCGTGTCTGCTTCTTCATGTTCTTCTTAGCAATTCAATGCTATTGCTTTGGGAATTGGGATTTAAAAATGCTTCAATTTTTGTACAAAGATTTGCATACAGAGGATTTATACCTACGTTTTCCTGTTGAAAGTAATCTTTGCTCCCTTTGCCATTTCAACTTGTCTATTGTTTCTGTGGTTCTGGTCTTTATATATATATATTGCATGCCATAATCATTGGCAGATTTAATTTTATATGCTTCAGTTTGGTTGTTGTTGATTTGATGAACACATAATTATTACAATTTCTATCCCTAATCTATATTTGTTAGTACTTTATTTTAATGAATTTTACACCAATTAGAATGTTCCATTGCATTTTAAGAATCCATTTGCACTTCATTGAAAGATAGGCTAATTCATTTGAATTCTCTATTTGGTAGCTCTCTCTTTGTAGTGGCATCCAAACTTTTATCAATTGGGCAATAATTGTTACATTCTATTCTAATATCATGATTTTATATAGGTGCATGTTGGAGCTATTAAGGAGAAAGAATGTGAATGCATGTGAAGCAAAAAGAAAAGAAAGAAATGAAATGAAGCCAATTCCAGTCCATTTCCGGAAGTCAACTTGCAAGGCCCAAAACGTACACTTCTACTGCTCATATGAGAATACATTTTTTATAAAAGTTGTTCCAATGGGTGTCTATTATGATATATCCAAATTTGAGCCCCATTGGATACATATTGAAACCTCAAGCCTTCCTACACCAAGCCTGATTCAGAAAAATCGTTTTTTCCAGCAACCAAAAGAAAACCCACATGGGTTGGCAGCAAAAGGGCAACCATAATTGAACACCTTTGAACCCATGTGAAGAAAGCTTGAGGTGCAGCAACTAAAGAATTGAAAAGGATGCATGAAGTGCCACACCCATGCCAAAAGAAGAAAAGAAAAGAAGTATGGGATGAAAGAAAACAATTCAACAATGGAATTATGGGCAACCACACCAACATAGACAAGATGAAGTGGGAGTTTTGGATTGTATTGAAATAGGAATAGTGGTGTTGGAATTCATCATGATGTTCCTCCCTCTTAGCCCTATAAATAGAGAAGTCTTCAACCTTCAACACACACACCAAGCTCATAATCTTCTCTTGAGCTCTCTCTCCTTCCTCCAATTCTTCTAGTTATAAATTTTTGTTTTAGTTTTATTTTATGGGGAACTAACTCCCTAGCTAAGGCTAGGGAGAAAGTTTTTAATATGAGTGTGTAATTTTTATTAGTTTGATCCAAACTTAAGCTTTAATGTGAATTTGTAGTTTTTGTTCAAATGGAATTTGTAGTTTTCTTTTTAATTAATTGATGAATGTTTGATAATCTATTTCATGGGTTCAACATGTTTTTCCCATTGTGTAGTAAAAACTTTCATGCTTCTAAAAGAGAAGAGAATTGCTTAGATTAATAGAATTTTGATGAAGATTATTTTTTGATAGTTTGTTGCCAATGGTACAAGTTATGCTTAGAATACTTCTAAAGGAAATTAAAAAGAGCTTTAATTATTTTGAACAACTACAATGAAAAATGTTTTGTGGATCAAATTAATAAGAGTTGCATGCTTATGTTAAAAGTGGAACCCCAATGCCTTAGTGTTTTAATCAATTAAATTTTCTTTAAATCAAATCTTGCATAAATCTACTTCTCAATCACACTTGTTCTTTTTCATCTCTGTTATTTTCTTTACACTGCTCTCTATGGATACGACATTCGGACTTCCGAACTATACTACTATACGATACCTTTCCTTGGGTTTTGCAAAGTTGTGCGAACATTGATTATAGGCCTTTTCATGTGAGGAGATTTCTAGGCATCACTTCCCTTGATTTTATGGCCCTTTTAATTGCTCTTGCAAAGTAAAATGAGCTGGTGGTTGAGAACTGACAATTGGTGATATGCCTCTTTTGCATAAAATCAGCCTGTTTCATAGTATTTAGGTCTCAATCCTAAGTCCTACTACGAGGCCTGAACGGAGTCTTTGAAACTGCTTTCAGAATTCCAAATGCGCTTTTGATTTCAAGTCCAAAATTTCTGGATTCCGATATGCCAATTCAATTCCGAAGTTTCAGATTTTTCTGAAATTCAGGATTTTTAGTTTTGCAGATGTGTTTTGGAATTTTCAGATACTTTTGAAAGTAGATACGTTGAACTTTTCCTCTCCTTCATTTGCTTTGCCTTGAGAAAAAATTAAGAATGAGAAAGTACCTTCACTTGCTTTCCCTTGAACTTTTCTCCTGTTTCACTCTTTTATTTTTAGTTCAATCGTTGGCATTTTTTTGTGTGTAGTCTTGATTCTTGCAAGCACTTTTTTATGTTTTATTACTTTTTTGTACAATCATTTCTTCTCATTTGAGTCTTCTTAGCCCTCTTTCTGCTCCAAAATTACGGAAAATTTGGACTTTATAACTTTGGTGGTAGAGCATTTACCTTCGGAAAATTTTTGTTTACACTACATTATGCAACTTTACGACAGCAAAAAGGACACGTTATAAGCAGTCGAGATTTTATGTTGGATTTTGTTAGCCAATATTATTATTATCCTTATTCTTATTTTGAAAAGTAATCATCAGCCAATATTATTAGTGTTGAATAAAAATAAAAATGAAGGAAAAACTTAATCAAGACCCCAAGACCCGCGAGTCACATAGGAAAAAAATTTATAGGGCCAATATCATATTTTGTTTGTCGCACTGGGTCCAAGATTAATGAGGGGATCTTAAAAGATTCTAGGGCCAATATCATTTTTGTAACCCACGAAAATGGCCAGGTTGGGCTCTATGCATGTTTTGTCATGGCCCATGGGAGTTTTCAATTTTTCAATACGAATACAATCCGACATGGGCAACGTCTACGGTGCACCGGTGCGCCATTTTTTTAAAACTGTTACAAGTAGCAGGTAAATCTCATTTATATTTTATTTATCGAAGGCGTTGACTGAGTCTTCCTCCTATATACAGATTGCTCAGCTCTCCTCTGTCTGTCGATAGTGACGACATCTTGATGGAAACTGCGCGCGACATCTTTTATCTCATCTCAACCCAGGTATGATGTCTTATTGGTGTATATTCAAATCTTAGACCCCATCTCATCACAAATTTAACATCCACTGAAACCCCCACACTCTAGCAACGATCATTCCTTGATTGTGTTTCTTTTTTTTTTTCACTTCTATTTTGTTGTTTAGCCTATTATTTTCTGGATTTCATGCTGCAGGTTTTTAGTTGAATTAGCTCTCAAGTTCCACTTGGTATGCAATTTTAGTTTGAAGATCTATAAATTGTTTCTTTATTGAACTTTATGGTTCTTTTACAGCTGGAATTCAACCTAATTTTTACCCTTTAAAATAAAATTAGAAAAATAAAAAAAACTTAAACGAAAAATAGAAAAGAGAATATCTCAGCAACCCAACCCCTACACCCACGCCACCCAGATTTGTCAATGTATCACAAAGAAGATTAGGTATTGTATTGGATCTAATAAGCATTTGGATGGTGACATGATAAAGCATGATTGACGGCCCCTCAAGAATCAAGTTGGGGTGTATCGTTCGTGAGACTAAGGGCGTTGGAGGGTTCTGGGGATTGTGTTAGGGTTGATATGTAGCCTCTTTGTGATACACCCACCTCCCATCCCAATCTTCTTCGCGAATCACATCTGCTAGGGAGACCTTCATCAACGAGAAAATATGTATGGATCTAGGGGATAGTCACTGAAAGGTTGAGAAAGTTAAAGAAGGGCAAGAGAGAGAGAGAGAGAGAGAGAGATAAAAGCTAGGGAGGGGACGATGACTAGAGCAGGCGGCGCGGGGTAGGCGTATTGGGGTGGGCGGTGGCTTTGTTATTTTATTTTATTTTTTTCTTTTTGATTTTCTTATTTTTTAAATTTTATTTTAAAGGGTAAAAATTAGGTTGAATTCCTACTGTAAAATGAAGTTTGAGTTGTTAAAAATTAAGACACATGACATATTTTGAGTGGTAGTATCACCAGCTGACGTGGTGGTACAGTACCATTCTATAATTTATCCCACTTAAAAAGCTTAGATTTTAGTTACTCTCATCAATAATATTGTTTTGTTTTCCTTTCTTGCAAAAATTTGGTGAATTTAATTTGAACAGAGGGAGTGTGCTATGCAAAGGACTATAGATTAGCATAGCACCAAGAATGAGTCATGTTGGTCCCAACAATGCTTCTTGTGCGTGAGGGATTTCCTTTTGAGCTGTTACTAAACCTGCTCATGTTCTCAGATTGCCTTGAGTTTATAGCTCTTTTTATGTTCTTATTTCTTTTCTGTTTGTCGATTTATTTTGTTTTGCTAGCCTTTGGTGTCTTTGGCTCGAAATATGAAGAGAAAAAAAAGTTTGGTCTGTTAGTGTCTATTTTTGGGGAATGGTTAGAGATTGTTTTGGTTGGTTTTGGAATCTCTGAATTTTGGATTGTGAGACTTTTGAGATTTTTTTTTTCTGCATGTGCTTATTTATGTACATATCTATCACATGTAATTTGGTTGTGTTTAATTAATCTTCAAAGAGGTTTTACCCTGCAATTGGAAATGGTTTCTGCTAGTGCTTGGGACTACAGTATTACTTTGTATTTTTTTCGGTCCTATACATGCATGTTTCTTTTCTAATCAAGTTTAGGCTTATGTTTTTAGTCTTGTGGGATTCAGCTTATGGATAAGCCAAGGAAGAGAAATGGTTGGTAGTTATTATTGGTTTGGTTGTTGCTCCCTCAAGTTTCTATGTGCTAATTTACTGGTTCCTTCAGTTATTTTCAAAGTTGTGATAATGCACTTGTATATTGTATAGATAGTGAGTGAATTCTTATTTTGTTGTTTGGTTAGATGGATATTACCGTGAATCTATACATCCATGTATTTTTTTCCTTCTATTTGCATATGTTTCTTTTATGTTTGTATTCGATTTTTTTGTTATCCATACTTTTATGGTTTCTGCTGGTGCTTGGTACCACAATACTCTTGGGTTTTACTCTCCCGGTTTTACTTTCCGTTCCATGAACCAAACGGGGCCTAACTCATTTTAAATATCATGCATAGGGTATTGAGCAATTTCATTTTATCATTACCTCACCATTATTATTTATTTTCCATGTTTTTGTGATTATTTGAGTAATACATCTTTCATCTATTTATCTATGCAATTCTTTCAAAGGTTTCAGTTCTTGGTTGGAGGAATCAGTTTGCCATATTGTCCAACCTATGGATCTGGTTCTTATGTTAATACATAATCTTTGTAGGTGTTGAATGCGTTTCTGTGAGAGATGAGACGTGCTGAGAACTGATCTTTATATTTTATATTTTACGTTGTAACCTAATGATGTTTTGAAGATTGAGTTTGTTTTAGATTGAGGTGGAAAATAGTGTTAAAATATCCTTGACTTTCATGCATAAAATTCTACATGACCATTAAAAATAAATTAATGCAATTGCATATGAAAATTGCAATTGTAAATTTCCATATGCATTACTAGCTCCTTGTCTGGTAATTGTGAGACGCCTCTCTAAGTTTAGTCACTAATACATACAGGAACCATTAATATTGGTTTTACCGTACAAATTACAATAACTAATTTGAGTATGACAATTGCACATTATTTAGAACATGCTCAACTTTCTTGAAGACATTGGTGTGCCAATAGTTAACTAAAAAAATTAGGCATTTGAATTCATTAAAGGTAAAATAGACTTAGCTTGGATATCCATGACATACTGCTAGGTGTCACTCATGGATGGTGGAAGCCCTAAGGACTAATAATCCTAACTAATATGGAGAATTAAAAGGGGTTTTTTAATTCACAATCACTTATGAAGAGTTCAAATTGCCCACGACCTTGCTAATTAGAACCTAATGGATCACACACCGTTAAACTTGAGTTATTTGAGAAACCGTTACGGAGATGATGAATTGAAGAGATCAATTAAGCTTAGTTAATTGGTTAAGGTAAAATTAATTATGGAATTAATTTAAATGACACATAATGTCGGAATATAGGCTTTAAACGAGAATTTTGAATTCTAAGCTCATTAGGCTTTATCCTATTGGACATAGATGATTGGGGAGGGTTTGATTCGGTAGAGATATACCTTCTGAAAAGAGACCCGGATTCTTTTGGTTGAGTTTGGCCTGCATGGTCTTCATATCTAATATTAAATCTCCATTAGTAGCCGATTGCTATTGTAGAGCAGCTAAAGTTCCAGCATGATTGACAAGTTGAGGTTTCAGTAGCATATTAGGGAACATAAAAGCAAGATCACTTGGTAAAAGCTCAGAGTAGCTTAAGCCACCTGAAGATTCAGCCACTTTGAACCAGGCCATCTCCTCTGTGCCTCTGGGATGGATCCTTGATTTCTGGAGGTGCAGGCAAATCTTTGATAGCCTCTACAATATGGTTTAATGAACAAAATTTTGTACGTTCTTGGTCACCCTTTAAAGATCATCACAACAAAAGGGTTATTTTAGGCATAAGGTAGCATACCTAGAACATACCCTTGGGGGCCCTAGTCATTAACAATCAAGTGCTCTGTTCAACATTGTCCAAAAGGGTATCTGCTAAAATTGGTAGACATTACTTTCCCAACCAATTTGGACTTCTAATAAGCCACTATCAAGCTGACCAACAAGTTTATGACCTCGAGCGATATGCTCTTAACCACTTGGAGGAGGGATATTGGGAGGAGGGAATCACATCTAGGACCTCGAGTGCAGGGATAGATGCTCTTAACCGCTTGAGCTACAAGCCCCTTGCTAGCCTATCAAGTTTAAGCAAATGGTCAACGAGAGTATTTGGGTTTGCCTACCAAGTTTTCATTATAGCTCTACAAATGTTTGTATTATCCAAGAGAAAGCAGTGATTGGCCTGCAGGCCTTGATGGAATTGCAAATGTTGGAGCCTTTATGCTACACAACACTATATATCTGCAAGTAATTGGCAAGAACTTGAACATTTCTACAATTGAAAAGAGAGAAAATTCTTGTGATTGCTTTTCCAGGAAGAGCTTCAATCTTGTACTCCCCACACAAGATTTAGCACACATTTTATACATAAACTTTGGTACAAGGCATTTTGCAGCTCACATGTAAGCCTAATACAATCTTAAAATCCACAAAATAGAGCATTGCAAGCCTGACCAAATACAAAAAGTCTGTTTACAAAAAGGCATCTTCTACCATGTGCCCAGAACAAGATGTTGAATTACGAAAGGAAAGAATGACCAAAACAGAGCCACACATTTACAAGGAGAAGCTGTACGTTGCAAATAGATGACCAAAACAGAGCCACACATTGTAATTTGAAATCAAGTCCACTTTGGCTTTGGCTTAGTTAATTAAAATAACACTATAGCTTAAATTAATACATTAATCGGATTGAGCTTGGATTAAAATGTCAGTGGAGTTTTGCTCACTGTTCTTGCTTTAATTGTACTATCTTGCTTATTTGTATGATTTATTGTTTGCAAGAACCCTCCTCTAGGGCAGTGTTCTTCATGTATATTTTATAATTGCCTTTGTTATGATTGGATCTGAATGGATATGTTTATTTCTCTCAAAAAAAAAAAAAAACACTATAATCGGAGAACTCCAAATTAATAGTCTTTATTCCTACTAAGCACTCCAAATTAACTCGTAAACTCTTCTCCAAATACATGTGCGTGCGCGTACTGTCAATCTTCCACACTTGAACTGAGAGGAGGCATTCAGCTACAGCTACTTTTCACCTAATTTAGATGCTGCAGCTAAATATCAAAGTAAACAAATTAATAAGCGTCAGTTTGGAGAAAAGAAAAAAATGCAATAAGAAAACAATTATAAAACAAAATTAATGATGAGAGAGAAAGAGTACCGCTGCGAGCTTATCTATTAAGCATGTGCTAGCTTTAGTTGCCGCTTGATCAAAGCTATCCTCACATAAAGCCAATCATTTAAATCATTCAAGAACTTGAAATATGCGTATCTCCATGGCTTGTTGAATATCAAAGTGCCGCAAACTCCCCAAAATCCAGCAGCAAACCCAATCCCCATACTGATGTAAAATCCCAGTGTTGTAAACTCATCCTTATCCTCTTCATTGCTCAAGTCAATTGGCTCAATTTGATCAGCACACATCTTTTTAAGTGGAGGTCCACAGAGTAGAGGATTTTCAGCATAATCAAGGGGATCAAAGCTTTGGAGCTGAGTGCCTGTTGGTATTTTGCCAGACAAGTTGTTATATGACAAGTCCAAGAAACTAAGACGATCTATCCGAGCAAGGCTTGTCGGAATTCTTCCATCTATCTGGTTTCTTGACAAATCAAGAGAATCCAACGACTGCAAGTTTCCAATCTGTGGAGTTATTTTGTTGACAATGTTAGTTAAGACAAAGACAAGACATAGACATCCCTAAAAGGCTTGTCTACCACCTCTCCTACTTTTCCTTGTTTTCATTTCCATGTTTTAGGGATGGAAACTCTCCATGTTTCCCTCCATGTTTTGTGTATTGTTTGTAACTAATAATTAGCTAGGAACAATTGTATATATCAATTACTCTATGTTAGTAATACAACATTCTGATTTGCATTCTCTGCAATATCTCTCTCATTTCACATTCCCTACTCTCTCAATTACACTATCTTTGGCATGGTATCAGAGCAATCGATTTTGGTTGCCTCTGCATAACCTTATTCTTGCCTAATCTCTACCTATCCTTGCCCATAATTTGCTGTTATATCATTCCTATCTCATACTTTGCCTTGCCTTAAAATTGGTTGTGATCACAATCCTAATTTGTGCTCTTGTTTGCTGAAGTTCTAAGCTTGTTTGCTTAAACCTTGTCTCTACTTAACCTTGTCCCTGCATAATTCAAACTTGTGTTCCTTTGGTTACTTGGTTCTATTATGCTGCTGTTGTATTCTTGAACTCTTCCGCTGCATTTACGTATCCATACTTTCACACAAGACCCGCAACATGGCACCCAAGACTGCTTATGTCATGACTACCGGTGAGTCTTCATCCCCTGCCTTACTCCCCGACTCAGGTACACGCTCTACTACATGGATAATTGATACTGGTGCCACTGATCATATGACTTTTGACTCCACTGTTTTTTCCACCTTATCTCCTAAATCTCATTATCCTTACATCACTAGTGCTAATGGGGCTCCTTCTAATGTTGCTGGAGAAGGGACTATATCACTTTCCCCTAAATTCTCCTTACCTCATACACTACTTGTCCCCTCTATTAAATGCAATTTGTTGTCTGTTGGGAAATTCCTTGACTCACATAATTGTTATGCCACATTCTATCCTTCTCATTGTAAGTTTCAGGACCTTACGACTCACGAGACGATTGGGCATGGTAAACGGAGAGGGGGGTTGTATACCTTGACGGTCTCATCACCACCACGAGCTGTCCATGTTCAAAACTCACGTGCTCAACAACAGATTTGGCTATGGCATCGTCACTTAGGACATCCATCGTTTGATTACCTTCGACGGTTGTTTCCATCTTTATTCCAAGGCTTGGTTGATTCTCAGTTTAAGTGTGAAACATGTGTGTTGGCCAAGAGCCATCGCACTGTATTTCCCTCAAGTGATAGTAAAACAGAATTTCCTTTTGAGTTGATTCACTCTGATGTTTGGGGCCCTGCTAAAGTCTCTTCTACTGGAAAGAGGTGGTTTGTTACATTTATAGATGACTGTACCCGCATGACATGGGTATATTTGCTCGCCCATAAAAGTGATGTTACCACCACAATCCGCGAATTTCATGCTATGATCACCACTCAGTTCCAAGCATCCATCAAAGTGTTTCGGTCTGACAATGGTGGGGAGTATGTGAATGGTGTCTTGGCTCAATTCTTCAAGGACCAAGGCATCATCCATCAAACCTCCACACCCTTCACTCCACAACAAAATGGTGTCGCCGAACGAAAGAATCGCCAATTACTTGAAGTTGCCCGTGCCTATATGCTTGATAAATCTGTTCCTCATCACTTATGGGGTCATGCTCTCCTCTCTGCAGTCTATGTGATTAATCGGGTGCCTAGTAGCGTTCTGAATTTCCAAACTCCACTAGATACCTTGGCTCATCACATCTCTCTTCCTACCATTCTCAAGTTGCCTCCTCGTGTGTTCGGTTGCGTTGTTTATGCTCATGTTCCTTCTCATCAACGGAGTAAGCTGGATCCGTGTGCCCTCCGATGTGTGTTCATTGGATATGGCTTGAATCAAAAAGGATACAAGTGTTACCATCCTCCTACTCAAAAAATCTTTGTCACTATGGATACCATTTTTCATGAAGATTTGGCCTACTTTATGGTTTCCAAGACCCCTTCTCTTCAGGGGGAGAGGGGGAGTGAAGAGAAGGACTTGTCATTTGAAGAGAATATTGAAAAAAATGCTGAAGAAAACGGAGAAGTACCCCAGGCGACCGGTCGCCACCCTACTTGCGACCGTTCGTTTTTACACAGAGTTGAAGATTCTCATGAAGTGCCCCAGGCGACCGGTCGCGATCCATTGACGACCAGTCGCGAAGTGCCCCATGCGACCGGTCGCGACATATTTACGACCGGTCGTTTTCACACAGAGACGAATGCAATTCAAATTCCCCAGGAGACCGGTCGTGACGAACCCAGCGACAGGTCGCTTTTTCACAGAGTTGAAAATTCTAAAGAAAATTATGATCTGTCCAGTCCTGACCTCAGTGAAGACCTTGAGACTATTGAACCAGAAGGTGATCCAGATGCCCTTGATGATCAACTACAAAATACAACCCCTCCTGCCCTGCCATCGCTTCATTCGTCTAGTGATGAAGAAGTACTTGAGGTAACTACTGAACCACCTAATGTTGCACCATATACACTTCCATCTAGATCCACTAGGGGAAAACCTAAACCTCAATATTGCCCTGACCTTAATGCTAAATCTAAATACCCCATCAATAACCATGTGTCCACTCATAGATTGTCAAAGTCATATGCATCATTTGTCAATCAATTATCTACTGTATGTGTTCCAAGTAAATGGCAGGATGCTGTGACAGATTCTAGATGGACTGAAGCAATGACAATTGAAATGGAAGCTTTGGAAAAGAATTCTACATGGGAAATGGTTCCTTTACCACATGGGAAGAAACCAGTTGGATGTCGATGGATATACACTGTTAAATACAAAGCTGATGGATCCATAGACCGATACAAAGCTCGATTAGTGGCCAAGGGATATACACAAACATATGGAATTGACTACCAGGAGACGTTTGCACCAGTTGCCAAAATCAACACTGTACGTGTTCTCATATCCTTGGCTGCAAATCTTGACTGGCCACTACTGCAATATGATGTAAAAAATGCGTTTCTTCATGGGGACTTACAAGAAGAAATATATATGGATCCACCACCAGGGATTCCTATGACATCCGGTCCTAATACCGTATGCAAGCTGAGAAAATCTCTGTATGGGCTAAAGCAATCACCTCGAGCCTGGTTTGGGAGATTTACTGATTCCATGAAACGATTTGGGTACACTCCGAGTAGCTCAGATCACACATTGTTCTTAAAGCATCATGGTGGAAAGCTTACGGCCCTGATCATCTATGTAGATGATATGGTGGTTACCGGTAACGACAATGAAGAAATGCAGAATCTACAGAAGCTCCTTGGAAGTGAATTTGAGATGAAGGAACTGGGTGAGTTACAATATTTTCTTGGCATTGAGGTTGCTAGATCTAAACATGGCATATTTTTATCCCAAAGAAAGTATGTGTTAGATTTGTTGACAGAAACAGGAATGCTGGATTGCAAGCCAGCTGACACACCTATTGAACAGAATAACAAATTGGGAATGTATCCAGATCAAGCTCCTACTGATAAAGAAAGGTATCAAAGGTTAGTTGGGCGATTGATTTATCTATCCCACACACGCCCTGACATAGCTTATGCTGTGAGTGTGGTAAGCCAATTCATGCATCAACCAAGTGAAACACACATGAATGGAGTAATACGGATAATGCGATACTTGAAGACTGCCCCTAGAAAAGGATTGATGTTCTCCAAACATACACCTATGGATCTTGAAGGATACACTGATGCTGATTGGGCAGGGTGTATCACAGATAGACGCTCAACTTCTGGATATTTTACATTTGTGGGTGGCAATTTAGTTACTTGGAGGAGTAAGAAACAAAGAGTTGTAGCAAGATCCAGTGCTGAAGCTGAGTTTAGAGGAATGGCTCAAGGAGTATGTGAATTGCTTTGGTTGCGAAGATTGCTAAAGAATCTTGGCATTAAACAAGTGAATGCCACAAACCTATATTGTGACAATAAAGCTGCCATCGAGATAGCACATAACCCAGTACAACACGACCGTACCAAACATGTGGAAGTCGATCGACACTTCATCAAAGAGAAACTAGAAAGTGGTATAATTAAGTTTCCATTTGTAAACTCGGAAAACCAACTTGCCGACATTCTGACGAAGGCCGTATCAAGTAAAGTTTTTCATGACTCAGTTGACAAGTTGGGCATGCGTGATATCTTTGCACCAACTTGAGGGGGAGTGTTGACAATGTTAGTTAAGACAAAGACAAGACATAGACATCCCTAAAAGGCTTGTCTACCACCTCTCCTACTTTTCCTTGTTTTCATTTCCATGTTTTAGGGATGGAAACTCTCCATGTTTCCCTCCATGTTTTGTGTATTGTTTGTAACTAATAATTAGCTAGGAACAATTGTATATATCAATTACTCTATGTTAGTAATACAACATTCTGATTTGCATTCTCTGCAATATCTCTCTCATTTCACATTCCCTACTCTCTCAATTACATTATCTTTGGCATATTTGACCTGTTAACCGGTTTCTTGAAAGGTTTAAAGAAACCAACTCAACAAGATGAGTGATTTCACTTGGAATCTCCCCTGTTAATCTATTGCTTGAGAGATCAATTCTCTTCACTAGCCCCAAAGTGCTTTTGTATGTCTGCATTCTTCCTTTCCATGTGAAGCTTGCTTCATCCTCATAATTAACATCACCCAGGTAATAACGATGTCTATCATTATCTATAGTATAAGTATGTGTGCTGGTTAAACTTGAATTTCCTTTCTGAGCCATGTTAGTCAAATTGTTGAGGCATTTGGGTATGCTTCCAGAGATGTTGTTCACTGAGAAATCCAAAATTTGAATTCGTGTTAGATGACATAATTGCGAGGGCATGCTTCCATTGAAGTGATTAGAGGAAAGCATCAGGGTAACCAAATTCTTGAAGCTCACACCTAACCATGTAGGTATTGGTCCTGATAATTTATTATCTCCCAGATCAATAACTTCTAAACTTGTGCAGTTCTTCAACGATGAAGGCAATTCTCCAACAAATCGGTTGCTTCTTAATTTCAAAGTTTGCATTTGAAATAAAGAGCCTATTGTCATGGGAATTTTTCCGGAAAAAGCGTTGTTACTCAAATCAAGCATGACTAGAGTCTCCAAATGGCTCCAGCAATTTGAAAGTTCTCCAGAAAAACTGTTGCTTGAAAGATTCAGAAATGTTAAACTCATATTTGTACTTGCACATAGGAAAGAAAGCGACCCTGAAATGTTATTATTAGAGAGATCCAGATATGAGGCTTGTGATAGAGTTGAGGGAATTGGACCTTCTATCTGGTTTGAACTCAAATGTAGTTCTGGGTAATGTGCAAACTCCACTGTCAAATTTGTAAATATTCCTCTGATTAGGTTTTGTGAGAGATTAATAAGGTCTGAGTTACAAAAATTACTCCAAAACCAACTTTGAAGGATATCAGAAATTCCAGCATTCGAAATATCAAGCTGGGAAGAATCATTTTGAGTTTGAAGCCATTTTGGGAAATGTGGACCCATCTTGCAAGACCCCAAAACTATGTAATATAACTGGAAGGGAGGAACCCAATCAGAATGGAAATTTAAAACTAGTGAGTTAGAGGATAAATCCAAAGATTATAATTTGGAGAGTTTTGAGAAATGAGTTTCTGAAACCACCCCTTCCAAAGAGTTTTTGCTGAAATCGATTACCTCCAGTTGCGACATTTGCCCAATACTTTCAGGTATTTTTCCGCTTAATTGATTGGCATTAAGATAAAAATATTTCAAAGATGAGAAGCTTGTGAGATTGTTTAATGACCGAAGAGCATTCTCAGAGAGGTCCAATTCCTCTAATGAGTTTTGAGCACATCTAGGCAATAGTTGAACAAACTTGGATAATTGTCCACCTAGATGATTTCTTTGAAGCGACAATTTTCGCAAATTACACAGCCTTGCAAACGAATTTGGATTCGCTCCTTCAATCTGGTTATCGGAGAGACCCAAATTCTCAAGAGAGCTCATGTTTCCAATGAAATCGGGAATGAAACCAGTTAGATTATTGTAGGAGAGATCCAGATCCACAAGAGAGCTCATGTTTCCAGTGAAATCGGGATTGAAACCAGTTAGATAATTGTTGGAGAGATCCAGATCCACAAGAGAGCTCATGTTTCCAATGAAACCAGTTAGATTATTGTTGGAGAGATCCAGATCCTGAAGAGAGCTCATGTTTCCAGTGTAATCGGGATTGAAACCAGTTATATAATTGTTGGAGAGAAACAGGACCACAAGAGAGCTCATGTTTCCAATGAAATCGGGAATGAAACCAGTTAGATTATTGTAGGAGAGGAAAAGCGAAACAATGCTTGTACTGTAGTTGGACAACCAAAGAAATATTGAAGAAGTGAGATGGTTGTCAGAGAGATAAACATACGCAAGAGATGTAGAAGAATTTGTTTTGTACAAAGTAGTGGAAAGAATTGGAGGAGGAGGAGGAGGAAGACTACAATTGACCAAGCTCAAATCTACTAGTTTAGGGAGCTTATTAAGTACTGCTTCTGGCCAATCGAAAACAGTACTGAGATTGTTTCCGCTTAGGTCCAAATACGTTAAAGAAGAATGAGCAGAGAGCCAATTGAGATTTTGTGGTTGAAGCTGATTATAGCTGAGGTCGAGATTTTGCAATTGCGTGAGGTTTCCAAATGAACTTGGAATTGGACCAATGAAATGACAGGAACTGAGATGGAGGTTTCTTAGATTGGTTAGAGAACCAATGAAATCGGGAATTTGGCCCCCATCGAAGCTTTCGCTTAGGTACAACTCCGTTAAAGAAGAAAGAGAAGGGAGCCAATTGAGATTTTCTGGTTGAAGCTGATTATTGCTGAGGTCGAGATTTTGCAATTGCGTGAGGTTTCCAAATGAACTTGGAATTGGACCAATGAAATGACAGGAACTGAGAAGGAGGTTTCTTAGATTGGTTAGAGAACCAATGAAATCGGGAATTTGGCCCCCATCGAAGCTTTCGCTTAGGTCCAAATCCGTTAAAGAAGAAAGAGAAGGGAGCCAATTGAGATTTTTTGGTTGAAGCTGATTATAGCTGAGGTCGAGATTTTGCAATTGCGTGAGGTTTCCAAACGAACTTGGAATTAGACCAATGAAATGACAGGAACTGAGACTGAGGTTTCTTAGATTGGTTAGAGAACCAATGAAATCTGGAATTTGTGTAACATCCCGACCCAAAATAAAAGGAATAGTAAATTATTTAATTTCAAGAATAATGAATTTCCAATTTTACCCTCGGAGTAGGGGTAATTTGGTCATTTTCAATCTGGGAGGATTTCGGGGCAGTGGCTGGTACCCTTACGTAGGTCGTACTGAGACGAGTACGTAGACATGCGGTGAGCTTGAATCGGAGTTGTAACGAGAAAGTTACGATCAAAATACCTTCAGTGGCATAATCGTAATTATTTCGAAATGAGATTTTAAATAAAAATCAGAAACTCATTTCTCTCTCTCTCTCTCCCTGCGCGCAGAACAGCCCCCCCCCCCCCTTGTTACTGTTCATCGCCGGGGTTTTTGGGCCACCACCACCGCATCCGGCCACCTCCGGCGACAAGACCGGTCGCGTTAGAACCGTCGTCTCGTGCTCTTTCCATTTCGTCCCTTCTCTGACGCCGGCAGCCACGAGGATCGCCGGAAACTGGAGGAAAGTCGCCGGTTTTGACAGAAAATTCCAAGCGCTCGTTCTCCTTCAATTCTCCACCAAATCAGTCGAGTGAGGTATGGATTCTCGACTATTTTTCGTGCTCTAGCTGCCTGTTGGATAGGATTCCAGAAATTTTGAGAGTTTGTAGCTCGATTTTGGAATTAGGTTTCAGCCGGTTTTCAATTCGAAATTCCGGCCACTTCCGGCCACTTTTTTGGGGTATGCCCAAGAACAAAAGTGACTCCAAATTAGGTGTATTACCTAGGTTAGGAGTTTGGAGTCAAGATGTTAAGTTTTTCCGGCGAGTGGTTATCGCTTTGGACACCCACGCGCTGCCGGCGCGTGGGCACTGTAGCAGGGACACATTTTATCCTAAAATGATCTCCTGGTTCTCACGAGCGCGTGGGTACTTTCGGATTCCAATTCGGATAACGTTTGAACCCTGAACGAATTTTACATATTGTGTGATTTCCGGGTTCGATATGTTAGAACCGTTGGATGGCTTCCCATTTAATATATGTTGATTTAGGTATTCCTAGGATCGTGTAGGAATTCGCGGATCGGGAATCGGAGCCCCGGATGTTCCGATTTAAATAGTTAAAGTTTGTGTTTTACGATAACCGTTTGATAGTGCGATCGCGAGCGATCTAACCGTCCAATCCGGACCAAACTTGCAGGACGTGTATCCTAGACCTTGTGGAACCTATAGGAACTTTCGGATCGTAAAACGGAGGTCGTGGGCCCCACGGGCCCGGTTGACCAAAATTGGAAGGTTGGACCCTCGGTTGACCATAAGTCTTCCAAGGTAGTTTCACTCTGTGAAGAGTACTAGAACGACCCTTTTGGACGAGTCTTGACCGTTATTTGATTTATGTTGATTATGAGGGTCTTAGAGTTTATTTTTAAGGTTTTGTGATGGAAAGTTTATGCATATTGTTTTAATGTTTTATTGAAATACATTGTGTATTTGATTAATGGATTTAATATGTTATGAAGTATTTGTGATATACATTTGGGTTTTGACATATTCGAGCATCTTGAATCATTTATATAATATTTGAGAAAATGCTATCTTTGTTGATCTTGGGTGGAGTACTTAGAAGGTTAATTTGAGGGTTTTTATCACTACCTTAGGTACCTCCCCGGTTATGGGTTTAATGTTAGAAAGGTTTTTGGTCTCTACTGTGAATATGTCACACGTGTCGTTGGAGTTTTCCGGCGTGTGACGGACCCCATACGTGGCTGTGGATGTTCCGGCGTATGGGGTGGATTATGTGAATATGTCACACGTGTCGTTGGAGTTTTCCGGCGTGTGACGGACCCCATACGTGGCTGTGGATGTTCCGGCGTATGGGGTGGATTATGTGATTGTTATGTCACACGTGTCGTTGGAGTTTTCCGGCGTGTGACGGACCCCATACGTGGCTGTGGATGTTCCGGCGTATGGGGTGGATTATGTGATTGTTATGTCACACGTGTCGTTGGAGTTTTCCGGCGTGTGACGGACCCCATACGTGGCTGTGGATGTTCCGGCGTATGGGGTGGATTATGTGATTGATATGTCACACGTGTCGTTGGAGTTTTCCGGCGTGTGACGGACCCTATACGTGGCTGTGGATGTTCCGGCGTATGGGGTGGATTATGTGATTTATTTTGCCCAGGCCCGTCGGAGTTTGTCCAGGCCCTTCGGAGATTATATTATTTTGCCCAGGCCCGTCGGAGTTTGCCCAGGCCCCTCGGAGATTGATTTATTTTGCCCAGGCCCGTCGGAGTTTGTCCAAGCCCTTCGGATTATTTATTTTGCCCAGGCCCGTCGGAGTTTGTCCAGGCCCTTCGGATGTCTTCTTAATACGATGCCTTGAGGAAAAAATGGAATTGATATAAAGGGAAGAACTTGATGATGTGTTTAATGTACATACGCCTTGGATAGGGTATGGTTGCGGGATTGAACTAATATAAAGGGAGAGTTTGAGAATGTGTTCATTGTGTTTTTATCGGATTTAGAATTGTGATAGATCTGAAATGTATAGTTGGTTCGGCTGTAAATAATTGTTTATTATCGGAGTTGTGACCGTTGATGATGAGAACTACGTGTGGCTTGATCCCTTACCCAAGGGTACGTAGGCAGCCTGGGGTCTCACCAGGTGCAGCCGCGGAATATTATTATGTTTAAAAGGTTTGATCGATTCTGAGCATGTGAATGGGTTTTGATGTGATTTTGGAATTGAATTCGGTTTAATGATTGTTGGGAGTATTCGTATAGTTGTTTGAGATCATAAATATTATGGTTTTTGTATAGTGCGACTTAAAAGCTTGTTGGTAGTTTGGTTTCGGAATATTTGAAGGCCGGAGGCCAATTAGATGAATTGCCTGAGTTTATATTGTGCATGCTGCCAGTTGGGTTATAAACTGTGTTTTGTTTGCAGGTTGAAATTTTGGGGAAAGCCAAATTTTAGGGGAGACTCTGCCGAAATTTCGGTAGAAAGTCTCGGTTCTTAATATGTGGGCCCGGCATCGGTGTGATGTCGAAAAATTCTCACAGGATTCGTCTCGGGTTCCGTGGAATTCGGGGCGGGTCCTGTCAATTTGGCTCCCATTGAAGTTTCCGCTTAGGTCCAAATCCGTTAAAGAAGAAAGAGAAGGGAGCCAATTGAGATTTTCTGGTTGAAGCTGATTATAGCTGAGGTCGAGATTTTGCAATTGCGTGAGGTTTCCAAACGAACTTGGAATTTGACCAACAAAATTACAGAAACTGAGACTGAGGTTTCTTAGATTGGTTAGAGAACCAATGAAATCTGGAATTTGGCTCCCATAATTAAAATTAATCAATGAAAGGTGCAAATATTGTAAATGCTGCAACTCAATCAGTTTAGGACTAATCATCTTACCTTGGAAAGAATATCCAAAATTATCACGTTGAATCATCTTACCAGGGAAAGAATATCCAAGATGAAGTTGAATCACATGGCCAGTTTGGTTGCTACAATAGACTCCTTCCCATCTGCAACAATCTTGTTTTTGGGCTTCTGAACCCCAAGTTGAGAGTTGATTTAACTCATCCACCAGGCCACGTTTGAATGCAAGTAGTGCTTGCCTTTCCCTCTCTATGCACCTCACTGTCACTTTAGCATCTCTGTGGCTGTGGCTGTGGCTGTGGTTGTGGTTGTGGCCAACTTCTCCTCCTTTTACGTTTTGTAGGAAAAGGATCAATAGTGCAAGAAAGAGTTTCAAGCACCTTCCGTCGCCCTTCATGTTAATTGATCAAAAGCACATGCACATGCAAAAACACTGCAAGTATATATTGATATATGCTAGCTTGCATCAGATATATATAGGAAAAAAAGGAAGAAAGCCTTTACAAAGAAAAACACGGTTGAGCTAAAACAGTGCCACACATTCATACAAGACAAAACCATATAAAGGAGTAAATTATCTGCTATATACATTGCATAATTAATGTTATGATGGCATGGATGCACGAGCTAAAAGGTAAGATGCAGGAATAACAATTACCGAAACCAAATTAATTATGATGGCATGGATCACAATACTTAAATTAATATTCCACTACTTTAATTCTCAACAGCAACAAAATTGATTTTTGTCAATTGTATGCATGTTTTTTTTTTGTTTCCCCATTCTTCGTTCTTTGAAGGGTTTTTTTTAATTTTAATTAAGAGCTGAGGGTGGGTCCAACAAAAAATAAGAATCCAGGGTGGCGTCTTGTAACCTGTAATGAGGAGAACTCTCTAGTTAATTATAATTTACAAAAAGGAAAAAGGAGCTCTTAGATATAGGTCCAATTTCACTTATGTCATCAGAAGTGGACTATACCAAATTTTCTAAAAAGAAGAAGAAAAAAACTATACAATGTACAACTGACTCTTATTCATGTAACTATGTGGAAAAAGATAATTGAAGAAAAATTTGTCAGTGGTCCAAGTAAACAAGTAATAAATCAATTAACATTGGGAAAATTAATGGATGAGATCAAAGACTTGTGATTTAGACTTGATATGTTGACTTGCCTTCCAACGCGTGCTCCAACTGACAGGTATTGATTCAACTTGACTTGGTAAGGTACCTTCTCGTGTCCACTCAACCATTGACTTTGCATCTCATCCCCCTGGGCACAAGTTACAAATATCTTCTTGCAAATGTGGACTTGACTTAAGTGAAACATGTGGAAATATCTTTACCCAACCCAATATTAATATAATGCCTATATATTTATTGATACTAAAAAATGAAAATTGGGTTTTTATTCAACAACTATAATAAGGGAGCTTTTCAAAACACTTTGGTTATTGACCAAGTCTATTTTGAAATGCCCTTATAATTTAGGTTAATATTACATGGGGTCTTACGATTACACACACGAAAGTGGATTATACCAAATTTTCTAAAAAGAAGGGGAAAAAAAAAAACTATACAACGTACAACTGACTCTTATTGATATCACTATGTGGAAAAAGATAATTGAAGAAAAATTTCAGTGGTCCAAGTAAACAAGTGATAAATCAATGAATATTGGGGAAATTAAAGGATGAGATCGAAGACTTGTGACGTAGACTTGATATGGACCAATATGGTGATTTGCCTTTCAATTCAACTATTGACTTAGACTTGATATGGTGATTTGCCTTCAATGTGTGCTCCAACTGACTTGCAGGTATTGATTCGACTTGACTTGGTAAGGTGCCTTACCGTGTCCACTCAACCATTGGCTTTGAATCTCATCCCCCCCGGGCACAAGTTACATATATCTTCTTGCAAATGTGGACTTGACTTAAGTGAAACATATGGAAATATCTCTACCCAACCCAATATTAATATAATACCTGTATATTTATTGATACTAATGAATGAAAATTAGAGTTTTTATTCAACAACTATAATAGGAGAGCTCTTCAAAACACTTTGGTTATTGACCAAGTATATTTTGAAATGCCCCTATAATTTAGGTTAATATTACATGGGGTCATACAATTACACACAAAAGTGGATTATACCAAATTTTCTAACAAGAAGAAGAAAAAAAAACTATACAACGTACAATCGACTCTTATTCATAAATTTTTAGTGGTTCAAGTAAACAAGTGATAAATTAATGAATATTGGGGAAATTAATGGATGAGATCGAAGACTTGTGACTTAGACTTGGTATGGACCATATGGTGATTTGCTCGTCAATGCAACTATTGACTTAGAATTGATATGTGATTTGTCTTCCAACACGTGCCCCAATTGACTTGTAGAGGCTTGACTTGGTAAGGTGCCTTCCCGTGTCCAATCAACCATTGGCTTTGCATCCCATCGTCCTAGGCACAAGCTACAAATATCTTCTCGCAAATGTGGACTTGACTTAAGTGAAACATATGGAAATATTGTTGAGTCGATTCAGCTGCACCAAAATGGATTCAGCTGCATCCTCAACTTGTGATACTCGCAAGTGCACGAGCCGTTTGGTAGTATAGCATATGTAAGTGCGAGGTCGATCCCACGAGGATTGGTGATTGAATGATCCAATTCATTTCCTCTACACAAAACAGAAATGAAAAATAAAATAAATAAAACAAGAAAAAAGGAAATAACTCAAGCAAATAAGTTCCCAAGTTCAATTAGATTAACGGATTGATTCTAGCTAAAGTATGATTAAGCCATGGTGTTTGGTCCTAACCTTGTGTTCCTAATTCCCTAATTTGATCATTTGTTGTCTAACCTAAAATTAAGCATTAGGAACCCATTAAGCATAGAAGAACAATTTAAACAACCAAGCATGTATCTAATCCCTGTTGTCGAACGTCCATACATACTCTTCCTATTCATAGTTCAATTCGAATTAAAGCATGGTGTCTACTCTTAATTCAAACCAAGATAGCTAACATGCAAGCCTAAATGGTGATCAATCATTCAAACTAGCAAATTAACTTATAAGCATAATGAATAAGAACAAAAACCATAATTGAAACTCGGAAACTAATTAAACTTGAATACTTAAGAAAGAATGTACATTACAAATAAAATTAAAGTAGAACTTGAAAACTTGAAGGAAAATTTAGTAAAATCATTTTGTTACAACAATTGACAACTTGAAAGGAAACTAAGAGAATTTGAGGGAGAGAAGGGAAGGGAGCTCTAGAGAAGTGTTTGAGAGCTCCCCCCTTTGGGTGTGTTTTGAAGCTTGAAGACTTTTCTATTTATAGGGCTAAGAGGGAGGAACATCATGATGAATTCCAACACCACCATTCCTCTTTTAATACAATCCATAACTCCCACATCATCTTGTCTATGTTAGTGTGGTTGGAATAAATTCCATCCCATACTTCTTTTGTTGCACCTCAAGCTATCTTCACATGGGTTTGCTGGTTTCTTCTTTTAGCACGGAGGTTTGGCTCTTTATTTGCTGCCAACCCATGTGCTGCTAGTCTTTGTTGCTGGCTAATAAAGTTCTTTTGCTGTTGCACATGTGTTGCTGGAAAAACGAATCCTCCTGAGCAGGGTTCAATGTTGGACGGGCTGAGGACTCTAGATATGTTCAATTGGGCTGAAATTTGGATATGTTATACTAGACACCCATTGGAACAACTTCTATGAACAATGTCTCCTCATCCGAGTTGTGCAGATTGTTGAAATGAGACCTGCAAGGTGACTTACGAAACTGGACTGACAAGGAATGTGGCCCAAATTTGGGTTTGTCTTTAAGCTCTTGCTCTTATCCCAATCAGCCCTTAACATGCATGGATTGCATCTTTTCCTATCCAAAGCCACCATTGTTACCTAAAGCTCAATGAACTAAAAGATAAACACAAAAAAGATTAAAAGCACAAGTTTAACTCAAAAACATAACCAAATCATAAGCTAGAAGGGTACAAAATGATATACAATTATGAACCGATCAAATACCCCCAAACCTAGATTTTGCTAGTCCTCGAGCAAAACAAAAAGGAAAACACAGATAAAAACAAAACAAGAAGTTAATTAGACCACTTTCGTAGGTAACTCGATTGCATTGAGCGTATGCAACAAGCCTTTAAACCTCTAGGCATCCCTAGTAGGAGGAGTTGTGTCTCCTGAGGGTTTAACAGATACGATACCCACAAACGTTTTACTGACTCTGTAAAACAAAGTAATTAGAAAACTTAAAAAATTGTGTTAGTCCTTTAAGCAAAATAAAAGAAAAATAAAAACAAAAATAATTACAAAAACAAAAACAAAAATAAGACTCAAAACAATCTTCCCGAACATTTTATGAAGAGAAATGACTCATGCACATGACTCAAAAGTTTTAACAATAAAAGCTCAGTTTTTGTCAATATTTACAGGGTGGCAAAGTTCAAAACACAACATGCTCAAAGTGTAGTAGTGTGATAGCCAAATGCAACAAATTCCCCAATCTTAGTTTTCACACAATTTCAAAAATCATACAAAGCACAAGTTCAACTTCAAATCTCACCAAAGTTGTCCTCTCACAAATGAATCACTCAGAAGAGGGCTACAATGCATCACTCAGTTATAAACATGAGATTAGAGTTAAACCATAAGGGACTTAACTCAAAATATGAAGATGAAGAACTTGCATTAATATGATCTCAAGAAGGATGCCAAACACTTAAAAGTAAGAAAATGCATGCAATTCAACCACATGACATTTAAGATCAATTTAGGTCTTTAATATAGGTTGTAATGGGGCCAAGGGTATAAGGTGAGTAAGAAATGAAAGGTATGGATAATACAAAGTCCAAGGAACTCAAAAATGTAAGAGCATAAAAAAAATTGTTTACAAGACTTCGAGTAATCACGATTAGATTTTTTTCTTTTACATGATCAAAACTCCTTATACCTTCATTTACAATGATTTAAACTCCTTTCCAAACACCAATTTATTTTGAAGGCCCAAAATGAATTTTCAATCAACCACCACTTAATCACAACTTTTTTTTTTTCTTTCTTTTCTTTCACCAATTGAGTGAAGTTCTCTTCTTTTTTTCTTTTTTTTTTTCTTTAAGTAATATCCCTTCCCAAACTTAGCATGAAAAACACATCCGAATTAGAGCTTATGAGTTCCTTAGAAAGGTAAATTCTTGTTTTTCGAGCTAAAGCTAGGAATTGCAATTGGTAAAATGAAAGAAAAGGTTTACTTGTAGGCTCAAAATGGTTAACAATGGAAAATCATGCTTAAGCATGCATAAGGTTAGCTTGAAAGGCACAAACGATCCAAAGAGGGCCTTAATATCACTTCTTAAATGTCATGAAATCAAATTGCATAAGAATGAATGACTTTTAAGTGTTCAACCAAATCAATGAATAATGAGATCAAACAACAACTTTGATGACAAGAAAATAAGAGTATGTGTATAACACTCATGAAATGAAGCACAAGGCTCAAAAGCTCACATTATATGGTTATATAAGTCTAATTTATGCTTGATACAATTCTTTAGGTCATGCAAATCCTTTAATTGGAGAATTATGAAACAAATGGCAAGTGCAAAGAAGGTTTCGAACATATCATGCTAGAACGATGCCAAATTTATTTATTTATTTATTTATTACAATAAAAATTTACAAGGAAAAAAATAAATAATAAATAAATAAAATTCAATTTTCATTTAAGTCATGCAAACATTTATCACAATCTCATCAAATGTGTTCGGAAAGTGAATAAAATCAAAATCAAAATAAAATAAAAATAAAAGCAAGACTTAAACAAAATAAAATTAAAATAAAAATAAAAACAAGCAAATAAAAAAAATTAAATTAAGGAAAAACCAAATTTACATGCTAAACTCCAATACCCCCAAACCTAGAAATGAACATTGTCCTCAATGTTTAAAATTTAGGCACAAGCAATGTCAAAAATAACAAATGAAGGTATTAAAGCAAATAAAAAATCACAAAACACACAAGAATTAAAATACAAAAATAAAATAATTACAAAATAAAATTACAAAACAAACAAATAAAAGAAACGAAACAGTAAAACACTCGAAACAGAAGGCCCTAAACAAACAGTCTTACGCAAACCAAAACCCAAACGATTGAAAGCCCAACCCAAAAGAAGTTAACCCACTTTGAAACCTAAACAACGGTGAAAACCCGAAGCCCACAATGAAATTTTTATATTTTATATTTTTTTATTTTTTATATTTTTTTTATTTTAAATAAAAGAACATGGGTCATGATGTCTCGGTTCAGTTGTAAGGGACCAACTGACAGGGCGAGACATGTGTCGACGCGTAGAGGCACCGCAGACTCCACAAGCGCAAATTACGGGCGTCATGGAAAGGCGCGAAGACGACTTTGCTGAACGCGTCCGTTCAGAAAAGACTCGTTGTGATAAATGAGTTGGGTATGGTTGGAAAGCGAGAAGGTTGTGGGACTCAAGGAATGCTGGAGGTTCAGAAAATGCTTAGACGCTGCAATGGCTAGGGTTTGTCAAAGACTATGTCTATAAGAAGGAAAAAGAAGGGGGGAAAAAAACACAAACTCAGAAACACACAAAAGAGAAAAGAAAGAAAGAAGAAAAGAGAGTGAGAACTCAAATGACCTCTTCCTACCCATTTTCGTTGGATCTCAACCTAGCTCCATCGACTCAGACACGGGGCCAAGCAGCGGCACCAGTATGGATGCCCTACTTTGCCTCCGCACGGGGGCCTGTGACAGTAACTGACTCAATACTCCTGGACAACGATGTTGCCATTGGAGTTGGCAGAAATTTAGTAACTCCCAAAGATATACGTGTGTTGGGGACAAGGGATGACAACCGGGTCACGAGTGATGCCCTGGCACTAAGCGTGCAAAGTACAACAACAGTCGCAAGTTTGGGTCATCGCCTACTTGCGAAGTCCCATGAGGTAGAGGTGCTGAAAAGTCAATTGGCGGCGGAGCGAAGCATGGTTGAAGAGTGTCAGACTGCTATAAAAAGCTTGAAAAGGGAGAGGGCAATGATAGTGGAGGTGAATCGACACCAGCTAGAAGTATTGCGGGACGAGAATAAAAACCTATCAAAGATGGTAGAGTTGTATTCTCGCGACATGCGAAAGCAACTGGAGGACCTAGACCGACCGGGTAAACGAAAGCAAGTAGATCACGAGAGCAGTTACGCTCAAGCTAAGATTGCGATCTTTGGGAGCTCAAGTGGTGAGCCCCAAGAGGCTGTGCATGAAGCCCCGGAAGAGGACAGCCAGAGGGCCAAACTCAAAGCTCCAATGGTCGAGACACCGAGCACTGTGAAGAAATTATTTCTACTGCAATATTGTTGTTTTTATTTTAATTTATTCTTTTTTTTTTGTTTTTTTTGTTTTTTTTTCGGAAATAAAAGAGTAAGGTTGCAAAAAGAAAAAGAAAAAGAAAAAGAAAACACACTTCCCAACTAAAATAAAACAAAGACGACAAACGGAAAAGAAAACACATTTCCCTAACTAAAATAAGACAAAGATGATAGCCGAAAGGGAAAGGCAAAAACACAAGGCACCAGAAAATGAAAGTAACGGGCAAAAACATAAAACACCAGAAAACAAGGAAGTAAAAAGAAAAGTAAAGTGAAAGTAAAGGTGCTCCCCCTTGAAGCGATTAGGTCAAGCATGCCCGGGAAATCCAAAATGGTGTCGACTCCCTCATCAGCATATGTCTATTTAAACCACACCTCGGCAAGCGGATGATACCCTGCATTTCTTCTTGCAAACTCAAAGAAAAACATAAAAAAAATCCAGAAACAAAACAATGGCATCCTCATGCACTCACCTTGATGACCTCAACCTTGAGTTGTCACTTGCACCACCGAATGCCCAAATAAGGGCTCCTCCAAACCCTTTCTTCCCAAACTCTTCATATCATCACGGCACGGCCTCAAACTTCTCTGAGGTGGTGCCGATTAGAGCTGTACTACCGGAAGGCATGACTGTGAGAAGACTCACACCGGCGGTTCATCTGCATGTGGCACAGCGATCGGACAAGGTGGCAGTGGAGGAGTCCCACACTTTAACCGTGCAACACGCGGTCTCCGCCACAAATCTAGCCTTGCGCCTACTAGCGAGGACACAGGAGTGTGTAGCGCTGACCGAGGAAGTAGCTTCCTTGAAGGCTCAGGTGGCGGACTTGCAGAAGCGGCTCTACAGTGCCAACCAGCATGTAGAAATGCTGCAAAAGAGAAATGAAGACCATGTAGAGCTGCTGCAGATTCTACAAGTAAGAGCAAATAGAGGCATGCCATGATGATGACGATGAAGATGATGAAGATGAAGAAGAAGTTGTTTGTTATTGTTGTTTTTTTTTTGTTTTTTTATGCAATGTTTGAAGTGAAATAAAGTGTGTTTTTAACACTCAGAGAAAAAAAACTAACTAACCAAACCACGTAAATAAATACATGACCTAACTTAACAAAACAAAAACAAAAACAAAGACTATACAGAAAAGAAAACAAAGAAAATTTATAAATTTTAAAAAAAAACTTAATTTTAAAAAACACACGAATATACAAGCAACTCACGGATGACCAGTTAAGGGCCTCAGAAAACACAGCCAGGGGATCCGGGAAGGTTGGAGGGGTCACAATGGTCCCGCTTAAAACCCAAACTTCTTAGACACCGAAGGTGTCGCCTAAAGAACTCCTAGACACTGTATTGACGGAAGTGCTCACTGGAGTTACCATAAGTCAGCTCATATGAAAAAATCTTTATTTTTTAATTTTATTTTATTTTTATTTTTTAATTTTTTAAAGATATTCTCGTAAGAAAAAGAAACAAAAACAAATTAAGATAACATGAAACAACAAACCATAAACAAAAATGAACTAAGTACTCTAAACAAATTCAAACAAACGACATAAATTGTTGTACTAAAAGAAACAAACCAAGAAACCAAAGAAAAACACAAACAGCACTTTCTATCACCCTTTTATCAACATTTGGACAGATTCGTTTCTCTGTTTTTCAGCTTCGACCTCTGTTCAGTTTTTAGCCTATAACTTTTCAACCCTAAGTCCAAATTTCACGTTCTTTATATGGTTGGTTCAGACAAAAAAAAAACTATGTGTCCTGGTTACTGCAGATGTATTCTTAGGGCCAACCGTCTCCCATTCATCTTCTTTTGTATCTATAATTTAAAATTCCATTATAATAAGATGGAAAATGTGAAATGTGCATGATATCTCAATCTCATCATTGTGTTTGCAAAATGATGCATGCTTCAGCTACTTTCAGTGTCAACAATGTCTCCAATTTCATAGGGTATGTATATCATTGGCAGGAAAAATGTAAGGGAAAATGTCTGATATAATCACTTTCTGTTTCTTTCTGCAGTTTTGTCTTGACAATTTCTGTTTCTTTCCCCTTTTCTTTTCGGATTGCACAAGAAAAAGAAAAGCCGCGCCCAACTTGTTTATTGTATTTGTATTGCTTTTTTATTACTTGTCTTTTGCCACTTTATTGCTTGTTTATTGCTATCGTATTGCTTTTGTATTGCATGTCTGTTACCATTTCATAATCCACGTGGCATTACTTTCGTATTGCTTTTGTTTATTGCTTTTTGGTTGGTTTTCTTAATTAATATAATTTGTTGAAGGGAAAGCAACTATGAGTTTGATTTATAAAAAGGACGTGACGTCCTTAATGGAATCACATTCTTACAATAATAAATAATTAATAAAAAAGAAATAATGGAATCACATTCTTACACCTTAATGGAATCGCATTCTTACACCAATAGCTGAACACGAATCAATCATATTGAAGAGATACATATACGGTGCTTGTTGTACCTTATTTATATGATAATGAATAATAATCTGACATTTTCCTTCACAAAATAAACTAATACAATCAAGCATTTTCCTAATACAATCAAGTTCCTTCACAAGACAAACTTGAAAAAACAAGTGATAAGAAACAAATATAAGTGCAATAACCAGGCAATACCACGACACTACAATGGCAATACGATGACAATACAAATGCAATAGGGGAGCAATACAATGGCAATACAAAAACTCCACATTCCCACAATAATTTCATTCCACATTCCCACTATATATTCATAATCTACAACATATTACAAAAAGGACACGACGTCCTTAATGGAATCACATTTTACACTCCTACATCGTCAAAATACCCTCGAGCAAGGAATGGGCGGAGAGGCTTCTGTAAAAGTTGAGGATGTGTAAAAGATGTTCTTGACTTGAAGGTGGATTAGTTACTGGCCAAAGGCTTCTTAGGAAATCAATTTCCTTTCGCAACTCTCCAAGAGCTAATCCAGCCTGAGGGAAAAAACAGAGTCAGAGATACCCCTTGGATGATGCTGCAGAAACAAATATTGGCTCTACATGGCTGCATTTTATATCCAACACACTGTAGCAGGGAAAACAAAGGTAAATAGCAGCACCAATGAGTACACAATAGTACCAGTAATATTAGGAAGAACCTTGGAAATGCTTCACTCGTATTAAGATCGCAGACAAACTCTCTTTGCATCGACATTCCATGCTTTAATGCCTCCATCAGCAGTGCCTATGAGAAGCTTTTGTCAAAAGAAAAAAAAACACTTAAAAATAGATATATCCAATCTCAAATAATCAGAGTATGATTTCAAGGCCAAGCAATATTTGAGTTCATTATGAAAATCCAATCTGCATACCAATCGGTCAGATTTACATTCCCAGTCAAGTGACATAATTTTAGCTCCGCAATAAATGGTTGCATTTCTAGATGCCGGAGTTGATGAGTCATATGTCCATATCCTATTTAAATATGTATGAAGACATACAGATTATAAATCTGGAACCAGCAAACAGTCAAGGAGTTGAGAAATCAGCCAATAATCAAGGAGTTGAACAATGAACACATCACACATAATAACATAGGCAACCCACGTAATGCGACACCTAGGTGTGGACAGATCTGTGAATATGTGAGGGGCCACATTCAACAGGTCACCTAGGCAGCTGACACGTGATACAAAATAGAAGGCAATGGGATTAAGTAGACTTGACAGCCAAGGTTATAACCATGAAATAATACCTTACTGTGCCATCTTCAGATGCGCTGGCTATATTGTTTCCAGATGCAGAAAAGCGGCAGCGAGTGATTGGACTTGTGTGGCCCAAAAATGTCTCCTACAAACCATGATGATTCAAAAGTTACGGAGTCCCTAATTAAATGTAAACTAGTGAAGCTAAAGAAAAAATCAGAAAAAAAAAAAGGGGAACTGCAATATGCAGAAGCTCAAAGAACAGAAATATGAGTTTGTAACATCAACAAGAACTAATCAAGCTTTAGACGCAACTTACCTGAAAGTCCACTTTAACTTCAGGGAAGTCTTCTACATGGCTTTCCCTGCCATTTTCTGCCACATGACATTCAACAGTTATCAACAGATAATCTGAGAAATAGTTACCGCACTGTCCCCAATACACCAAGGAAAAGAAGTCAGATATAGCTGTTATATACCATTATACGGGCCATACTGGAACAGCTGAATAGTATCAGCAGTTCCACCATCTCCTGCACGAAGGCTTGATTGAGAACTTAAGTTAGGATCATATTAGGATATGTTAATTTCTGGTCGAATTCCAGCAGGTCCAGCCACAATCCAATCTTGATTCACCTCTGCTTCCCCTATTTGAAAAGTTGCAGGAGGGCATGTTTCCCGAGTATCTTTAGATATAAGACGATTTTCCTCATACACCACACTTGATCAACTCTTGGTTTCTTCAGTGCTTGCATCCACTAATGATGAAGCATTACTGAGTTTCACAAAAATAAAAGAATTACGAAGGAAAAAAAAAAATCATAGGATCACTACCAATGAACCCTTGCACCAATTATATACAATTCATTAAACATGATAGTCTCGACTCTGAAGGGCTCAAACAATTAAAAAAATTTACCTTCTTAACTGCCATAACTGACCATCTTTTTCCTCCAACAAAGCCTGAAGTTATGACAACTTGAGATTAAGTTGCTTGATGTGTTTTTTTAGACGGTTGACAGTAGTCTTCTCCGAATTGATTTTCAAAAGGGCTGGCATGCGTGGCTAAGTTAAGGGCATTTCTTTTTCAAATCTTAGTCATACTGTACCATAAAAGGGGAATGACCAACGAAAAACCAGCCAACAGTAGAGGAGGTTAGTTGCTTCCACTTGAAATATATAAATTCACAATAAAATAGAGTAAGGTTCATCTAAACAAAGATAAGTTTATATATATATAAACTAATTTCGAAGGATATGAGTACCATTGAAGATCTCACTAAAGAAGTTCCTCACAGATAAACGCAAGGCCTCATACCATTCCTTTGAAAAATATATACGAAACTCAGGATCAGAGTTTGGTTTCTTTACATATGGAATGGCTGCATCACACAATAAAAAGTGTAAATGAAGGAGAAAGTAGTTCACTAAACCAAATTAGAAAGATGAAATGACAAACCCACCAAACCATGCAGCCCAGTCCTGGCCCCTTTGCAACAAATCATTCCCATTATTTCCAATAAACTCTAAAACTTTGTCCCTCCTTCCTGACTGGATGGCACTAACAACATAGTAGCGTAGAATAGACACCTCCAATTTAGAAAGAGTATTCAAAAGTACCGTCTCGGATGATGAAGAGAGACACTGCTTGAAAAAACTGAACAGGCCAACTAACTTTTCTGCCTGAAACTTAGGTACATACACCGAGAAGATCAAATCCATTATCTTATCCACTTGAAACCCTTTACCGATATCCGTAGATAATTCGGAATCAAAAGCTTGCAAAGTGTTAGTGAATCCTCTAAAGACAAGAAACTCCCTCACAAGCTCCTATGCATATTCTCCATCTTGTCCAACTCGACCTACAAACATAAATTTCCACCTTCTTCATGTGTGAACAAAACGCATAAAAGAAATTACATTTCATTATTTATCACTGATAAAATTCTGATTATTCCAAGCTATATGACATGCTTAATTTATTTAACAAAGAATTGTAAAAAAAAAAGTTGCAAAAACTATGGTTTTATCTCACATTTTGCCCCAGAAATAAACAATCAGTCACCATTTATAATTGAAGCAAAATATAGCATTAAGTTGGCAGCATAAATAAGAAAGACAAGGGGCTTAAAGAGATCTAGGGTTTACAGCAATTGAAATTTGAGGAATTGCAAGAAAGAATGGTACCTTCTTGTGGAATTGCAGATGAAGCGCAGGGGTTTTGTGATTTACAGAGGGACCTGGGAAGTCCGATTAGCTTTCCCAGGTGGAAGGTAGAGTGAGAAGTATAAGTAAAAATGAGATTGGCGCGATAGAGAGAGAGAGAGAGAGAGAGAGAGAGAGAGAGAGAGAGAGAGAGAGAGCTACACGAGAGAGAGAGAGAGCTGCGCAAGAGAGACTGAGAAAGACCGAAGAGAGAGTGAGAGCTGAGCAAAGACAGAGGAGCGACAGAGAGAGTGAGAGCTGAGCCACAGAGAGAGACGGAGCCAAGAGAGCTGAGAGAGAACAAAATTTCTGAACTTGTGAAAATTCAGCAATAAGTGGACAATAATTTTATATTTATAGGTAATAGTTGTACAAAAATTGGGGAGGGGTGGTATTTTTAGTTAAGATTATAAAATTGGTGGCATATAGGGCTATTTCCCAAAAAAAAATCTGTTCATGATGCAAGTGGACAAGTGATGACTTAATTGTTTTAGTTTTATATGGGTTTGTCTTTTTCTAGTTCGTCTCAAATACGATACATAGAAAAGTAGACTGACAAGTCAAAAGAAGAAGAGAAGGTGAAATTAGTACTTAGGTGAATGGGGTAATTTAAAACCTCAATGGACAAAACTAAGACAACAATGATTTACTGTTTCTGGTAAGCAAAAAAAAATTGATTTGCAAACTAATGGTATCAGGTTCGAATCTTCATGACACCTTCGTAGTGTATGTGAGAAACCACTCTCTCATTTAGTTCTGACTATCGCTTGTACTAAAACAAAAAAACAGAAAATATTGCACATGTTATTTATTAATAGTAATACCATACATGAAAGTATAATTCGGCCACCAACCACATATTATCATTTAGACTGTTCATGATGTGTCTCTTTGTACGCATATGTACATATGTCAGCTTCAATTTCAGAATCATTCAAAGTAATCACATGCATTATAAATATAATTCACATGCAAACTTATCAGAAAATAAAAAAAAGCAAACAAAAAAGTGGGCATGAATGATCGACTACATCCATTCAAGCACATATACATATGTGCCCATGAAGAAAAGATGGGTCGTTGAAACATACCAAATGTCATCTAAGATGTCGTTTATTTCTTAGAGCACTTGGGACTTGAAGAGATACGACTCCAACTTTTGGCACGATGCTACTTTTTTCAGTTCACTGTATATGACAATTATTTGCATTGTTCAACTCGTGACTGATGAGGACGGGGTAAGCAAGAGAAATGCATATCCATCCTTAGCTTGGAAACGAAGAAAAGGAACTTTGATTCATTTGTATGCGTTTCCTTTTCAACGCTATATTTTTTGAAAAAAAGGGCAAAGGTCTCGACCCACTAGTGTTTGATTTTTAGCATACCAAATTATGTCATAATATCAACAAAAATGATCATGATGCCCATCCCAAAGTGTTTAATACTTCCAAGTTATGCCAATTCTCTTTTTGGTTTTTTGAGATAATTGGTGTGTCGGTAACATCTTACGTGGTGTTATAAGAGTGGAAGGAAATGCACAGGGAAACTTGCTTTGCTGTGCTGCCTCACTGGCGGAAGGGTGATCTTTTTGGAGAGCAATTGTTTGTGCGGCACCAGTAGAGGCCTACAATTTATTATAAAATTTATTATAAAATTTCCAAGTTTTTCTCACTGGCGGAAGGGTGATCAAATTTATTATAAAATTTCCAAGTTTTTCTCACAATTTCCGTGATTTTTCTCACAATTTCCAAGTTGTAATAAGGACCCCAATTTACATCCTCATGGTCCGGACTTGCCTATTCTTTGTAATTTGGATCCATATCCTTGTAAAATAAGGATTTACAACATTAAGGATTATGAGAACCCTAATGTTGTAAACGTGGTGCAAAAACCTGTAAATCACAACCTAAATTGTGTAACTTACAAGTTTATGGATACTTTTTACAACATTATGGTACCCTCGTATCCCAACCATTGTAAAATCGGCCCTTAATATTGTAAACCCTCATTTTACTACAATAAGGACCCCAATTTACATCCTTATGGTCCGGACTTGCCTATTCTTTGTAATTTGGATCCATATCCTTGTAAAATAAGGATTTAGAACATTAAGGATTATGAGAACCCTAATGTTGTAAACGTGGGGCAAAAACCTGTAAATCACAACCTAAATTGTGTAACTTACAAGTTTATGGATCGTTTTTACAATGTTATGGTACCCTCGTATCCCAACCATTGTAAAATCGGCCCTTAATATTGTAAACCCTCATTTTACTACAATAAGGACCCCAATTTACATCCTCATGGTCCGGACTTGCCTATTCTTTGTAATTTGGATCCATATCCTTGTAAAATAAGGATTTACAACATTAAGGATTATGAGAACCCTAATGTTGTAAACGTGGTGCAAAAACCTGTAAATCACAACCTAAATTGTGTAACTTACAAGTTTATGGATACTTTTTACAACATTATGGTACCCTCGTATCCCAACCATTGTAAAATCGGCCCTTAATATTGTAAACCCTCATTTTACTACAATAAGGACCCCAATTTACATCCTTATGGTCCGGACTTGCCTATTCTTTGTAATTTGGATCCATATCCTTGTAAAATAAGGATTTAGAACATTAAGGATTATGAGAACCCTAATGTTGTAAACGTGGGGCAAAAACCTGTAAATCACAACCTAAATTGTGTAACTTACAAGTTTATGGATCGTTTTTACAATGTTATGGTACCCTCGTATCCCAACCATTGTAAAATCGGCCCTTAATATTGTAAACCCTCATTTTACTACAATAAGGACCCCAATTTACATCCTCATGGTCCGGACTTGCCTATTCTTTGTAATTTGGATCCATATCCTTGTAAAATAAGGATTACAACATTAAGGATTATGAGAACCCTAATGTTGTAAACGTGGTGCAAAAACCTGTAAATCACTACCTAAATTGTGTAACATACAAGTTTATGGATCCTTTTTACAACGTTATGGTACCCTTGTATCCCAACCATTGTAAAATCGGCCCTTAATATTGTAAACCCTCATTTTACTACAATAAGGACCCCAATTTACATCCTTATGGTCCGGACTTGCCTATTCTTTGTAATTTGGATCCATATCCTTGTAAAATAAGGATTTACAACATTAAGGATTATGAGAACCTTAATGTTGTAAACGTGGTGCAAAAACCTGTAAATCACTACCTAAATTGTGTAACTTACAAGTTTATGGATCGTTTTTACAATGTTATGGTACCCTCGTATACCAACCATTGTAAATCGGCCCTTAATATTGTAAACCCTCATTTTACTACAATAAGGACCCCAATTTACATCCTCATGGTCCGGACTTGCCTATTCTTTGTAATTTGGATCCATATCCTTGTAAAATAAGGATTTACAACATTAAGGATTATGAGAACCCTAATGTTGTAAACGTGGTGCAAAAACCTGTAAATCACAACCTAAATTGTGTAACTTACAAGTTTATGGATACTTTTTACAACGTTATGGTACCCTCGTATCCCAACCATTGTAAAATCGGCCCTTAATATTGTAAACCCTCATTTTACTACAATAAGGACCCCAATTTACATCCTTATGGTCCGGACTTGCCTATTCTTTGTAATTTGGATCCATATCCTTGTAAAATAAGGATTTACAACATTAAGGATTATGAGAACCCTAATGTTGTAAACGTGGTGCAAAAACCTGTAAATCACTACCTAAATTGTGTAACTTACAAGTTTATGGATCGTTTTTACAATGTTATGGTACCCTCGTATCCCAACCATTGTAAAATCGGCCCTTAATATTGTAAACCCTCATTTTACTACAATAAGGACCCCAATTTACATCCTCATGGTCCGGACTTGCCTATTCTTTGTAATTTGGATCCATATCCTTGTAAAATAAGGATTACAACATTAAGGATTATGAGAACCCTAATGTTGTAAACGTGGTGCAAAAACCTGTAAATCACTACCTAAATTGTGTAACTTACAAGTTTATGGATCCTTTTTACAACGTTATGGTACCCTCGTATCCCAACCATTGTAAAATCGGCCCTTAATATTGTAAACCCTCATTTTACTACAATAAGGACCCCAATTTACATCATCATGGTCCGGACTTGCCTATTCTTTGTAATTTGGATTCATATCCTTGTAAAATAAGGATTTACAACGTTAAGGATTATGAGAACCCTAATGTTGTAAACGTGGTGCAAAAACCTGTAAATCACTATCTAAATTGTGTAACATACAAGTTTATGGATCCTTTTTACAACGTTATGGTACCCTCGTATCCCAACCATTGTAAAATCGGCCCTTAATATTGTAAACCCTTATTTTACTACAATAAGGACCCCAATTTACATCCTTATGTTCCGGACTTGCCTATTCTTTGTAATTTGGATCCATATCCTTGTAAAATAAGGATTTACAACATTAAGGATTATGAGAACCCTAACGTTGTAATCGTGGTACAAAAACTTGTAAATCACTACCCAAATCGTGTAACTTACATGTTTTTGGATCCTCTTTACAAGGTTATGGTACTCTCATATCCTAAAATTGTAAAATCGGCCCTTAGTGTTGTAAACCCTCATTTTACTAGAATAAGGACCTAATTTACATCCTCATGGTCTGGAGTTACCAGTTCCTTGTAATGTGGATCAATATCCTTGTAAATGGGTATTTACAATGTTATGGATTAGGTGAACCCTAATGTTGTAATCCTGGTTCAAAAACTTGTAAATCGCTACCCAAATCTTGTAACTTATAAGTTTTAGGATCCTTTTACAATGTTATGGTACTCACATATCCAAACTATTGTAAATCACTATCCAATCATATGCCAATTGCCAAACAGGAAGGGCATAATTGCTACCCAAATCTTGTAACTTATAAGTTTTAGGATCCTCTTACAATGTTATGGTACTCTCATATCCAAACTACTGTAAATCACTATCCAATCATATGCCAATTGCCAAACAGGAAGGGCATAATTGCATGACCCTAATGTTGTAATCCTGGTTCAAAAACTTGTAAATCGCTACCCAAATCTTGTAACTTATAAGTTTTAGGATCCTTTTACAATGTTATGGTACTCTCATATCCAAACTACTGTAAATCACTAACCAATCATATGCCAATTGCCAAACAGGAAGGGCATAATTGCATGACCCTTATGCAATTGCATTTTCAAAAAGTGGAAACTTGATAACTTGTATAACCGGTAACCAATTTTTAAAAAAATCTGGGAACATCATAAAGGACAAATGGTGCATGGGTGCACCTGGTGCACTGTAGAAGGTGCCACTTGGGTTGCGTATATAGTTTTCTCAGTCAAAATATGACAGCCCAGCCAGGCCTCCATTGTTGGCTTGGCTTGCTTTGTTTTTTATTGACAATGACCTGGACTGTCCCATTTATTCAATTTTCTTAGCTAATAATATATATTAGGACGGCCCTCTCACCTACTTCTATTTATTTTCCATCTTACCTATAGTTTACCTATAATTTTATGTATTTATGCCTCGTGTAACAATTTAAAAATTAATGCAGAGGGGGCAACACTAGCTTAGTTGTGAATTTTTATTATTTAATAGTATACTTTGTTCCAAATGTTAAAAGGGGTTATAAAAGGAGTGGGAGGCCAAGACCTCTTCGGACTTGACTTCGGCTCTACTCCTGATTGCATGTATCTTAAATTTATCTGAAATTTGCGTACACAACAAGTAGATTATAGTTAGTAGAGCTTTCGTCGTTACCAAAGAAATTTTTTTTATAGCTCAAATCCTTATTCTAAGTCGTGATCAAGTACATGGAGCTATATACGTGTAAAGGAGGATGAGAGAATGATGACTATTTTAAGAGCATATATCCCTGCACTCAAGGTCTTAAGTGTGATTCCCTCCTCCCAATATTGCTTGTAACCAAAAACAAATAAAAAACCTTGATAAGCCAGACCCAGATAAACCTGGTTTTCATTGTTGGTCAGCTTGATAGTGGCTTATTAGTGTCCAAATTGGTTGGGAAAGAAATGTCCACCAATTTTAGCAGATACCCTTTTACACAATGTTGAACAGAGCACTTAACTTGATTGTTAATGACTAGGGCCCAAGGGTATATTCTAGGTATGTTACCTTAGGCCTAAAATAACCCTTTTGTTGTGATGATCTTTAAAGGGTGACCAAGAACATACAAAATTTTGTTCATTAAACCATATTGTAAGATGAGAATGAAGAAGGTCGAAAAATAAGGTACAAATGGGAAGATAGCTAGCATTCTTCTTATTTTTAATCAATTTTTATATATACCCAACAACGTTAACTAGAAAATAATTATATAAAAAAACAAAAATAATGAAATTCCAAACTCTTTTGGATCTAAAAGTCTAAACCTTTTCAGTTCTTCAATTTTCCTCTCGCTCTTTGGTTCTCCATCAATTTAGTTTTCTCATTGACTACTATCTCGCCGTCTTATATCAAATCCAATATCATCTCTGGTTTTTGCTACTCTTAACTTTTCTATTTCCGACATTTCAACGAAAGATAAGGAGCCATGGTCTTCCATAAAAAATGTAAAATTACAGTTCCAATCTTATGAATGTCTTTTGATTCAAAGGTAATGTTCCCTCAAATGGCAGAGCTTAACGACTATTATTAGCACTCCTCTATTGTTTAATATGTAATAAATGCGTATGTGTAAAGGAGAGATGAGAAGATGATGACTATTTCAGAGTGCTAATACAATATTCAATTACCTGCTTACGTGATTAGTGTTATAGACACAATGGATTTTATCTCCACGTGAGTAGTGTTGTAGTTGTAGACACAAGGGATTTTATCTCCGGTTGTAAGTAAGATTCTCTCCATAAAGAGAATATAAAGGCTCCAACATATGCAATTCCATCAAGGCCTGCAGGCCAATCATTGCTTTCTCTTGGATATTACAAACATTTGTAGCATTTTAATTTTTACGTTTGAGTTGAGGCTAATTTTCTGATTTTTGTAGCATTTTATTTTTGGATTTTCTTATCCCCATTATATCGACTGCGCTTTTTGACTTTGAGTGGTGATCTGGAAAAGAGAACAAAAAAGGAAGGAGAGGAGGGGAGACGAAGGAGAGAGGGGGAGAGGGAAACTAGAGAAGAGAGAAAGAGGGGCATAACAGGGAGAAAAAGCAAAAAATTGAACAGTAATAAGAAGCAAGAAGAGTTAACAGAGTTAAGTGGTGTTAAGTGGTTTGCCACATGTCACGAAACTAGCAGGGAAACAAGGGGCACAGGAACTTTGGTAACAGGTAAACCGGACTCGAAATTCTTTCCCTATTTATGTTTAAAAATACAATCTCTACTATTATAAATTAAGACAAATTAGTATATAGTATTGATGAAGAATATAAAGTTCCACATTAGAAACTTAACTAAATAAATTATAACTTATAATAAGTGGTTCCACTCCTAATAACAGTGAGACCTTTTATAATAAAATCTCACACCTACTGCTACCGGGCTTTGTAGGTGATTAAATTGGGAAGTCATAATTTATGCAGCTTGCTTTCTAGCTTTAGCCTTTTAGGTGTGGAATCTTGGTACTCAAATCTAAAAGTCAAGGAAAAGAAGGTACACGTACACGAAAGACCAGCCAAAGAAATGAAAAGGTGGGAAGATGAGGAAATGGATGTTACAGAAAAGCCACTTGCATAGGAAGGAACTATGTGGTAAACCACTTTCTCGATTTGGGAAAATATAAGGTGATCGTCAAGAATGGAGGGCTAAATATAGCCCACTCATAAAATTTAGTCTACTAATTTTCCTTAGGTCCCGTTTGGTTCATGAGAAAGGAGGCTTGAGGATGGGAAGTCAATTGATTTCCTATGTTTGGTAAGTCAAGGCATTGGAAATCATTGCCTTGCACATGGGAAAGTAAAGGAAAAGTGAAGCCCTCCTCCTCCTCCTTAACGTTATGGAACTAAATTTTAGGTTTTGTTTTCCTCCTCATGGGAAAGTTTAGAAAAATGAGCCAACATTAAATACATATTTTTCATGACCATATTGTTCCCATTAACAATTTAGAATTATAATATAGCATTAAATGCATTTTTTTTTTTTTATATTTGATTTAATATGGGTATAATTGGAAAATTAAACAAAATTTGTGCAGCTTCATTACTTTTTAACATCCTCGTGAAATTCCTTCAACGCCGCAATAAGGGCATCAACAATTGCTTATTTTCCTTACCGCAAGCAAGCTGGGGGTAGAATCTGTTGTGTAATTTAAAAGCTATTTTATTTCTTGATTTCTACTTTAGGAGATATTAGCTGTTCTATTTTCTGGACAATGAATTTTTAGGAAATGAAAGAATCATAGTGTATTCTTGAATGTATTAAGGCATTCAATGTTTGATGTATTTTAGCATTCAAATATGTATGGTCGTCTCTGATCCTAGTTTGTTAGCATGGTCTGGGTTTTCCCCCAAGAAGTTGAAGAATCAGCTATCAAATATCTTTGTACTGGTACCTTATGTCTATAGTCACTTCAACTATATAAAAGTTTCAACCATGCCATGTTTAGGAGATATAAAAGTCGCATCAAGCGCAAATGTGTAAGAAGGTTTATTGCCTTAATCCTACTAAAGTGATCTTCTAATCAATAAAGGATTGCAAGAACTTATTATTTATCAAGGACTCAAATCCTATCTCGTTTGGCAGCCTGCTATCAGTATTTAAAGTGGTTTGCAAAGGCTTAAGGATTCCTAATTCTATAAGGATTGAAATACATTAATTCTATAGCATGAAGGATATCTCTAAGTGTTCCTTGATGGGCAAGGACACTTAGAGAGATGCATATAAATAGTAGGCTCCCTCCTAGAACCGAGATCACCCAAGCTAATCAGAAATTCACCCCATCTAGAATTAAAGCTATAAGGATCGGTTTCTAAGGAGAAGAGCTTCTAACCTCTCTGTGCAATTTGATCTGCACCAGTAAGCCTCTCTGCGCAATTGGATCTGCACCAGCATCATGTCGGATTCAGGTTAGTGTTCAATTTGATATGACTATGAGAACTTACAAAATGTTCCAAGCCGGAAACACCTCAACAATGCATCCTAGTGCAAACCTGAGTTGTCTGCCAGGTCTTGCCTGGAGAAAGCCTGGGAGTCACCTAGGCTGGCAGAGGTAAACTGAGACTGAAGATCCTGGCTCGAGCTCAGGTTACCAACCAAGGAATCTGAGGGGTTGTGGAAATCTGCATTCTTTACAGTAGAAAACTCATCCAGTATGGTACTTGAAACAGAAGGGTCAATAACAGTGCGTACACCACTACCAACATCAACGTTTGGACAACCATAAATCCCACTTTGATTGTTGCTCTCATCTGACAAATCTCTCAGACTGCTTGAGTTAGAAATACAATTAAGGCTACCTGGATCTCGATGGGATGAAGTGAGCTGATCCACGTGGGGTAAGAGCCTACAATTATTCAGGCTTTTATCCCGCATTTCCTGACCAATTGAAGTTAGGGAGGAATTATTTGCTTCAGTTAAAACAGCTAAAGAATCTTGCAAATCAAACACAGACAAAGTCCCAGCAAAGGGTTGACAAGACTGGTAAAATATGCATTCATCATTGTCTAGGAATGGAAGCGAACCATTTGTGCTATTGAAATCTCAATGAGGCATATTAGTTAGTTGGGAGTGGTACTAATGATTCCAAAGGCGGCTGCATAGGCTGTGCGCTAGTATGTAGTTGCGCTGCACTTTGGTTTTGGTTGGCAAATGTCAGCTGGTTCACAAGGTTATAGGGACTAACAAACCCTGCAGCTAATTTATCTTCGATTCCCTATCCTGTAGAATTCAACTGGCTTAATTGGTCCGCGGAAAAATCAGTATCTAATTTTGTCTTGTCAGTACTATTTCCAACTGGTGATTGACTTCCAAACTTTGTTAGGTTGTTCAACTTTCCTGGTAGAATTGCATGAGATGTGTTCACGTGTATTGCAGCAAATTGATCCATAGATGATTGGGGAGGGTTTGATTCGGTAGAGATATACCTTCTGAAAAGACACCCGGATTCTTTTGGTTGAGTTTGGCCTGCATGGTCTTCATATCTGCTATTAAATCTCCATTAGCAGCCGATTGCTGTTGTAGAGCAGCTAAAGTTCCAGCATGATTGACAAGTTGAGGTTTCAGTAGCACATTGACAAGCTGTTCCAAACATAGATTTGAAATCGAGTAAGGAAAAGAGTTCCCATTTCCAATCTCAGGAACCCGAATGAATGGTCTTTTAATCAAATTTCCCCACTCAGTTTGCTGCTCCTAGTAGCACAAAAAAGTCATTAAAAAAGCATCTAACAGACTTCCCATCTTGAAAACAGAATAAAAAAACTTACCCAAGAATCCAGAGTGTAATGGTCGTTTAAGACTCGAAGTCAGAGAAGGAAATATGAAAATATTTTCAGGAGTCTCAATTTCCCACTCTACCTGTTAATGAAGTGAATGTAGAAGAATCAACCGTTGAACATTCAAAGCAAACAGAAAAACCCTTCATTATAATATTGATTAGGGAACATAAAAGCAAGATCACTTGGTAAAAGCTCAGAGTAGCTTAAGCCCCCTGAAGATTCCGCCACTTTGAACCAGGCCATCTCCTCTGTGCCTCTGGGATGGATCCTTGATTTCTGGAGGTGCAGGCAAATTTTCAATAGCCTCTACAATATGGTTTAATGAACAAAATTTTGTACGTTCTTGGTCACCCTTTTTTCATCACAACAAAAGGGTTATTTTAGGCATAAGGTAGCATACCTAGAACATACCCTTGGGGCCCTAGTGATTCAGCGGAAGAAATACAAAAAATAATTTCAAGCGAACTTAACTCCGTTGATTCTAAGAATACCCGGAATTAAAACTCTAATCTGTTAATTCTGAGAATACCCAGGAAAAGAGTAAAGGGATGAGAGAAAAAGTCTCAATCTTCATTCAATAACAAACATCAACTCCCCTTTCTTACAATTTCATGCATTATTTATAGGAGCCTCTCAATCAAGATGAGATAACTCCTCATAACTCTCCTAAACCTTTCCTATCCCAACTTCTCTCCTAATGATAACTTCACATTAAATCTCCCTATAACTCACAAAGATGAAAAGACTCTCCATAACTTCATTCATGAACCTAGATAACTCCCACATACGAAGAGACACTTATTTAATATAGGTTATTAAGACTTTCCTCACACATGAACGTGATCCCAATGGTCCATGTATGTATTTGCTAAACTCGCTGCATCATCCTCCCCGGGTTGGCAAAAATTCGCCCTTGAATTTATGCCTTCTCGGATTAAAGTCATGATCATTGATTGTTGGTCTTCAAACTGAAATCTCCCACTCCAAAGAAATAAATATTTTGAATATTTGAATATTCTCAAATTGTGTACATTCTCCACGCCCAATCTCTTAACCCAGATATTCTGAATTATGGTATCAACCAAAGTGGTTGCACTATAATGATTGAAATTTTCAACCCTCATGAAATCAATATATTCAACAACTTTGAAAGTATCATGAGAGTTTAATGAAGTGACGGAATCATCGACAATTGCAATATGAAGGTTGACATAATTTTCCACAACTTCTTCAATGCATTCCATTTGTTTCAGTTTCGTGTCAAAAACCTTCTCAACCGTAAAATAATAATCACAACAAATCTCGCAAGAACCATCTGAACATCGATCAAATATTGGAGGGAGATCCAAATCTAATAAATGATCAAATGTATGATCACCACTAACCATTTCTGATAACAGCTGATGTAGATTTGACTAACTACACAACTGGCGTGCAGTTCCTCCCCAGGATTTCAATTTTGCAACTGAATCCCGCTCTGATACCAACTGATCTTCAGACTCTCCCAAATCAATACGAGCAATCAATTGATAGAACTCTGTTGTGTATTCATCGACAGAGCGAGAACCTTGGCGCAAGTTCTGGAGTTGTTGATACAATGTTCTGGAATAATTGTGTGGAAGGAAGGTGGTGCGCATATACTTTAGCAATTTTTGCCATGTCTCAATTTTCTGCTTTCCTTTTCGGACTCGAGTCTGCTTCAGTTGCTGCCACCACGCAGCCGCTCTGCCTCGAAATCGAGTAGCCACTAAGGGAACCCGCTTGTCTTGTGGCACATCTTTGAAATCCAAAACTTCTTCAACTGCAGCAACCCAATCTAAGAATTCTTCTGGTTGCAAACATCCTTTAAATTCTGGAATTTCGAGTTTGAAACCCGACTCCCATCACCCATGATCTCGTGGAGGAACATGCCTTCTATGTCTACGATTCCCAAATGGATTTTCAGTCTCTTCACTTTCATAACGTTCTTCCTCCTCTTCATGATGACTTTGAGATCGGTTCTCAAAATTTAGTGCAGCAATTTGTTCCGCAATCATGTCAAAGCGCTCCTCAAATTGATGGATTCGTTCCTCCAAACGTGCATACCTTGCATCCTCAACATTTTGCCGACCACCGCGACCTCCGCCTCTTGGAGCCATAGAGCTAGACTTTTTCTCTTTTTTTTTTTCTTTTTTTTTTTTTTTTTTCGGGCACCAGGATTTCGGAGTGCAGGCCGAAAGCCCGCTCTGATACCAACTGATGTAGCGGAAGAAATACAAAAAATAATTTCAAGCGAACTTAACTCCGTTGATTCTAAGAATACCCGGAATTAAAACTCTAATCTGTTAATTCTGAGAATACCCAGGAAAAGAGTAAAGGGATGAGAGAAAAATTCTCAATCTTCATTCAATAACAAACATCAACTCCCCTTTCTTACAATTTCATGCATTATTTATAGGAGCCTCTCAATCAAGATGAGATAACTCCTCATAACTCTCCTAAACCTTTCCTATCCCAACTTCCCTCCTAATGATAACTTCACATTAAATCTCCCTATAACTCACAAAGATGAAAAGACTCTCCATAACTTCATTCATGAACCTAGATAACTCCCACATACGAAGAGACACTTATTTAATATAGGTTATTAAGACTTTCCTCACACATGAACGTGATCCCAATGGTCCATGTATGTATTTGCTAAACTCGCTGCATCATCATTGTCCAAAAGGGTAAGATAGACATTACTCCCAATGGTCCATGTAGTAAAGTCATTAACAATCAAGTGCTCTGTTCAACATTGTCCAAAAGGGTATCTGCTAAAATTGGTGGACATTACTTTCCCAACCAATTTGAACTTCTAATAAGCCACCATCAAGCTGACCAACAAGTTTATGAAAACCAGGTTCATCTGGGACTGGGTCTGCCCTATCAAGTTTTTTGTTTGTTTTTTGTTTGTTTTTGGTTTACAAGTGATATTGAGAGGAGGGAATCACATCTAGGACCTTGAGTGCAGGGATAGATGCTCTTAACCGCTTGAGCTACAAGCCCCTTGCTAGCCTATCAAGTTTAAGCAAATGGTCAATGCGAGTATTTGGGTTTGCCTACCAAGTTTTCATTATGGCTCTACAAATGTTTGTAATATCCAAGAGAAAGCAGTGATTGGCCTGCAGGCCTTGATGGAATTGCATATGTTGGAGCCTTTATGGTACACAACACTATATATCTGCAAGTAATTGGCAAGAACTTGAACATTTCTACAAATTGAAAAGAGAGAAAATGCTTGTGATTGCTTTTCCAGGAAGACCTTCAATCTTGTACTCCACACACAAGATTTAGCACACATTTTATACATAAACTTTGGTACAAGGCATTTTGCAGCTCACAAGTAAGCCTAATACAATCTTAAAATCCACAAAATAGAGCATTGCAAGCCTGACCAAATACAAAAAGTCTGTTTACAAAAAGGCATCTTCTACCATGTGGCCAGAACAAGATGTTGAATTATGAAAGGAAAGAATGACCAAAACAGAGCCACACATTTACAAGGAGAAGCTGACCCCCAATTTACAAGGAGAAGCTGTACGTTGCAAATAGATGACCAAAACAGAGCCACACATTGTAATTTGAAATCAAGTCCGCTTTGGCTTTGGCTTAGTTAATTAAAATAACACTATAGCTGGAATAAATACATTAATCGGAGTGAGCTTGGATTAAAATGGATCTGTTTATTTCTCTCAACAAACAAACAAAACAAAAAAATTAATCGGAGAACTCCGAATTAATTGTTCTGACAAGTAATTAACACTAATATAACTCATATTTATTCCTACTAAACACTCCAAATTAACTCGTAAACTCTTCTCCAAATACCTATGCGTGTGCGTACTGGCAATCTTCAACACAACTGAAAGGAGGCAATCAGCTACAACTACTTTTCTCCTAATTTAGATGCTGCAGCTAAATATCAAAGTAAACAAATTAATACCCGTCAATTTGGAGAAAAGAAAAAATGCAATAAGAAAATCATTATAAAAAGAAACTAATGATGAGAGAGAAAGGGTACCGTCACGAGCTTATCTATTAAGCATATGCTAGCTTTAGTTGCTGCTTGATGAAGGCAACCCTCACATAAAGCCAATCATTTAAACCATTCAAGAACTTCAAGTATGCGTATCTCCATGACCTGTTGAATATCAAAGTGCCACAAACTCCCCAAAATCCAGCAACAAAGCCAAGCCCCATACTGATGTAAAATCCCAGTGTTATAAGCTCATCCTTATCCTCTTGATTGCTCAAGTCAGTTTTCCCATTTTGATCGGCACACATCTTTTTAAGCGGAGGTCCACAGAGTTGAGAATTTCCAACATAAACAGAGGGATCAAAGCCTTGGAGTTGAGTGCCTGTTGGTATTTTGCCAAACAAGTTGTTATATGACAAGTCCAAGACACTAAGACGATCTATCCGAGCAATGCTTGTCGGAATTCTTCCATCTATCTGGTTTCTTGATAAATCAAGCGAATCCAATGACTGCAAGTTTCCTATCTCTGGAGTTATTTGACCTGTTAACTGGTTTCTCGAAAGGTTTAAAGAAATCAACCCAACAAGATGAGTGATTTCACTTGGAATCTCCCCTGTTAATCTATTGCTTGAGAGATCAATTATCTTCACAAGGCCCAAAGTGCTTTTGTATGTCTGCATTCTTCCTTTCCATATGAAACTTGCATCATCCTCATAAATATTTTTGTATGTTTGCATTTTTCCTTTCCATATGAAGCTTGCATCATGATAATAAATCCTTTTGTATGTCTGCTTTCTTCCTTTCCATATGATGCTTGCATTATCACTCTTGTCATAAATATGTTTGCAGGATAAACTTGGATTTCCTTTTTGAGCCAGAGTAGTCAAATTGTTGAGGCATTTGGGTATGCCTCCAGAGAAGTTGTTCACCGAGAAATCCAAAATTTGAATTCGTGTTAGATGACATAATTGTGAGGGCATGCTTCCATTGAAGTGATTAGAGGAAAGCATCAGGATAACCAAATTCTTCAAGCTGACCCCTAACCATTTAGGTATTGATCCTGATAATTCATTATCTCCCATATCAATAACTTGTAATCTTGTGCAGTTCTTCAAGGATGAAGGCAATTCTCCAACAAATCTGTTGCTTCTTAATTTCAAAGTTTCTATTCGCCACAAAGAGCCTATTGTCATGGGAATTTTTCCGGAAAAAGCATTGTTACTCAAATCAAGCATGACTAGAGTCTCCAAATGGCTCAAGCAATCTGGAAGTTCTCCAGAAAAACTGTTGCTTGAAAGATCAAGATATGATAAACTTATATCCGCACTTGCACATAGGAAAGAAAGTGACCCTGAAATGTTATTATTAGAGAGATCCAGATATGAGGCTTGTGATAGAGTTGAGGGAATTGGACCTTCTATTTGGTTCGAACTCAAATGTAGATCTACTTTATATGTAAACTCCACTGTCAAATTTGTAAATATTCCTCTGATTAGGTTCTGTGAGAGATTAATAACTTCTGCGTTACGAAAATTACTCCAAAACCAACTTGGAAGGATATCAGAAATTTCAGCATTCGAAATATCAAGCTGGGAAGAATCTTTTTGAGTTTGAAGCCATTTTGGGAAAAGAGGACCGACCTTGCAGGACGCCAAATTTATGTTTCTCAAATGGAAGGGAGGAACCCAATCAGGATGGAAATTTAAAACTAGTGAGTTAGAGGATAAATCCAAAGAATTTAATTCGGAGAGTTTTGAGAAATGAGTTTCTGAAACCACCCCTTCCAAAGAGTTTATGCTGAAATTGATGTGATATAGTTGCGACATTTGCCCAATACTTTCAGGTATTTTTCCACTCAATTGATTGATGCTGAAATTGATGTCCTCCAGTTGCGACATTTGCCCAATACTTTCAGGTATTTTTCCGCTTAATTGATTGGCATTAAGATCCAAGATTGTCAAAGATGAGAAGCTTGTAAGATTGTTTAATGACCCTGCAAGAACATTCTCAGAGAGGTCCAATTCCTCTAATGAGTTTTGAGCACATCTAGGCAATAGTTGAACAAACTTGGATAATTGTCCACTTAGATGATTTCTTTGAAGCCACAATGATTGCAAATTACACAACCTTGCAAACGAATTTGGATTCGCTCCTTCAATCTGGTTATCAGAGAGACCCAGATACTCAAGAGAGCTCATGTTTCCAATGAAATCGGGAATGAAACCAGATAGATTATTGTTGGAGAGTTCAAGAGTAGCAAGACTGTAGTTGGACAACCAAAGAAATATTGAAGAAGTGAGATGGTTGTTAGAGAGAGAAACATACGCAAGAGATGTAGAAGAATTTGTTTTGTAAAGAGTAGTGGAAAGAATTGGAGTAGGAGGAGGAGGAAGACTACAGTTCACCAATCTCAACTCTACTAGTTTAGGGAGCTTTTTAAGTACTACTTCTGGCCAATCGAAAACAGTACTGAGATTGGCTCCGCTTAAGTCCAAATCCGTTAAAGAAGAAAGAGCAGGGAGCCAATTGAGATTTTCTGCTTGAAGCTGATTATCGGTGAGGTCGAGAAGTTGCAATTGCGTGAGGTTTCCAAAGAAACTGGGAATTTGACCAACCAAATTACAGGAACTGAGACTGAGGTACCTTAGATTAGTTAGAGAACCAATGAAATCTGGAATTTGACTCCCATTGAAGTTTCCGCTTAGGTCCAAATCCGTTAAAGAAGAAAGAGCAGGGAGCCAATTGAGATTTTCTGGTTGAAGCTGATTATAGCTGAGGTCGAGATTTTGCAATTGCGTGAGGTTTCCAAACGAACTTGGAATTTGACCAACCAAATTACAGAAACTGAGACTGAGGTACCTTAGATTGGTTAGAGAACCAATGAAATCGGGAATTTGGCTCCCATTGAAGTTTCCGCTTAGGTCCAAATCCGTTAAAGAAGAAAGAGCAGGGAGCCAATTGAGATTTTCTGGTTGAAGCTGATTATCGCTGAGGTCAAGATTTTGCAATTGCGTAAGGTTTCCAAACGAACTTGGAATTTGACCAACCAAATTACAGGAACTGAGACTGAGGTTTCTTAGATTGGTTAGAGAACCAATGAAATCTGGAAATTGGCTCCCATTGAAATTAATCAATGAAAGGTCCAAAACAGTACTGAGATTGGCTCTGCTTAGGTCCAAATACGTTAAAGAAGAAGGAACAGGGAGCCAATTGAGATTTTCTGGTTGAAGCTGATTATAGCTGAGGTCGAGATGTTGCAATTGCGTGAGGTTTCTAAAAGAACTTGGAATTTGACCAACCAAATTACAGAAACTGAGACTGAGGTACCTTAGATTGGTTAGAGAACCAATGAAATCGGGAATTTGGCTCCCATTGAAGTTTCCGCTTAGGTCCAAATCCGTTAAAGAAGAAAGAGCAGGGAGCCAATTGAGATTTTCTGGTTGAAGCTGATTATCGCTGAGGTCAAGATTTTGCAATTGCGTAAGGTTTCCAAACGAACTTGGAATTTGACCAACCAAATTACAGGAACTGAGACTGAGGTTTCTTAGATTGGTTAGAGAACCAATGAAATCTGGAAATTGGCTCCCATTGAAATTAATCAATGAAAGGTCCAAAACAGTACTGAGATTGGCTCTGCTTAGGTCCAAATACATTAAAGAAGAAAGAGCAGGGAGCCAATTAAGATTTTCTGGTTGAAGCTGATTATAGCTGAGGTCGAGATGTTGCAATTGCGTGAGGTTTCCAAACGAACTTGGAATTTGACCAACCAAATTACAAAAACTGAGACTGAGGTTTCTTAGATTGGTTAGAGAACCAATGAAATCTGGAATTTGGCTCTCCTTGAAATCAATGGATGCAAGGTGCAAATACGTTAAAGAAGAAAGAGCAGGGAGCCAATTGAGATTTTCTGGTTGAAGCTGATTAAAGCTGAGGTCGAGATGTTGCAATTGCGTGAGGTTTCCAAACGAACTTGGAATTTGACCAACAAAATTACAGGAACTGAGACTGAGGTTTCTTAGATTGGTTAGAGAACCAATGAAATCTGGAATTTGGCTCTCATTGAAATCAATGGATGTAAGGTGCAAATATTGTAAATGCTGCAACTCAATCAGTTTAGGACTAATCATCTTACCTTGGAAAGAATATCCAAGAATATCAAGTGGAATCATCTTACCTTGGAAAGAATATCCAAGATCAAGTTGAATCACATGGCCAGTTTGGTTGCTACAATAGACTCCTTCCCATCTGCAACAATCTTGTTTTTGGGCTTCTGCACCCCAAGTTGAGAGTTGATTGAACTCATCCACCAGGCCACGTTTGAATGCAAGTAGTGCTTGTCTTTCCCTCTCTATGCACCTCACTGTCACTTTAGCATCTCTGAGGCTGTGGCTGTGGTTGTGGTTGTGGCCAACTTCTCCTCCTTTTACGTTTTGTAGGAAAAGGATCAATAGTGCAAGAAAGAGTTTCAAGCACCTTCCGTCGCCCTTCATGTTAATTGATCAAAAGCACATGCACATGCAAAAACACTGCAAGTATATGTCATGTGCAAAAACACTGCAAGTATATATTGATATATGCTAGCTTGCATCAGATATATATAGGAAAAAAAGGAAGAAAGCCTTTACAAAGAAAAACACGGTTTAGCTAAAACAGTGCCACACATTCATACAAGACAAAACCATATAAAGGAGTAAATTATCTGCTATATACAATGCATAATTAATGTTATGGAAATCACACGTCAATCATAATGAGACTAGAATGTCAAGGTGCAATTCTAAGTTCTTACAAATAAGAATACAAATCATTTGCAAAAGAAAATTCCTAATAATTTAGATTCGAATCTCTTTATTATGGAGGTAATTAAGTTAAGTACACTCTAATTGTTCATCATAACTTATAGAAACCAAATTAATTATGATGAATGAGTTAAAAAGTAAGATGCAGGAATACAAGTACTATTTTTTAATTTCGATAAAATAAAAGTACTATTTTTAAAATTTTGGCTAATTTTTTAATATAAAAAGAATTGTGTAAGTTCGGTGACATAGCATACTGTTTTGCTGAATAGTGACATAGCTCAATGATGCTCTCATACCATGCCATGTGGACAACCACCCCGTATATGTAAATTCAATTTCAAATACATATGAATGTATCTTTCAGAAAGGAAAAACATTTCTTGTAACGGGAATAGCACTATTTTGCTATCTCTACAATAATACTTGAAAAAATTATCCTAGGTGGTTTGAAACATTTATTTGTATACCTTGTGATTAGTGTGGCAAACAAGTTTAAGGGAAACGTTTCAAGATGGTGTAATAAAAAAAAATGACACGTGAAAAAGAGATATTCCTTAAATCAACTAATTATCCTAATTAAATCCAATTGAGCATTGATCCATCTTAGTAATTTGTAATGGTGGGCTGGGAGCTTGCTGTGGACAGCTATCTTCAAGTAGACTTTGAAGTCTTCGTATGGAAACTCATGATGACTGACTCACACAAAAAGACTGTTTAAGTCTTTTCAATTTTTTGGTTCCACAAAAAGACTGTTAAGTCTACAAACGGTAATATCTCTTTTTTTTTCCTTTTGCTTTATTAATTGCTCAATTACTTTATTTTACCATTTTTATGTTTTTTTCTTTGAAAGGAGCTCTTAGATATAGGTTCAATTCACTTATGTCATCAGAATTGGACTATACCAAATTTTCTAAAAAGAAGAAGAAAAAAAACTATACAAACGTACAATTGACTCTTATTCATGTCACTACGTGGAAAAAGATGATTGAAGAAATATTTGTCAATGGTCCAAGTAAACAAGTAATAAATCAATGAATATTGGGGAAATTAATGGATGAGATCGCGAAGACTTGTGACTTAGACTTGATATGGTGATTTGTCTTCCAACGCGTGCTTCAGAAACATGGGATAGGGTAGATTGGGGGTGGGCTGGGTATTTTATTATTTATTTTTTTGCAGAGATTTTTTTAAAAGATTATGTTTAGATTTTCAAAGGTGGATGTGGATGTCAGGGCGCTATTCTAAGTTCTTACAAATAAGAATACAAATCACTTGCTAAAGAAAATTCCTAATACTTTGGATTCGAATCTCTTTATTGGGGAGGTAATCATAACTTACAGAAACCAAATTAATTATGATGCACAAGCTAAAAAGTAAGATGCAGGAATAACAATTACCGAAACCAAATTAATTATGATGGCATGGATGAAATGAATGATGATCACAATACTTAAATTAATATTCCACTACTTTAATTCTCAACAGCAACCAAATTGATTTTTGTCAATTGTATGCATTTTTTGTTTTGTTTCCCCATTGTTCGTTCTTTGAAGGGTTTTGCTTCTTATCACCCTGTTATTTTAATTTTAATTTTTCGTTTCTTAATGTTATGCGAAGTTTAGATTTTTTCTACTTAAGAGTCTAGGTTTTTTCTCTCTCTCTCTAGTTTTATGTTTGCTGTAAAGGAAATCCAACTTCCCTCACGGTTTTGTTTCTGGGAGCTCATGAGCAATTTCCCAGTGGGTCACCTATCCTGGGATTGCTCTAGCCCTAACTCGCTTAACTTCGGAGTTCCATGAATCCGAAGCCAATGACCTCCCAAAAGACACCGTGGTAGATGGAGGTGGGCATGTACATATAAGGCACATCACCCCCTCTCCTTTAGTCGATGTGGGATGTTACAAGCCACATGTTAAAATTAAAGAAATCACATATTCTTAGTCAAGCCCCGGGTTCAAGTCTCCATGGTACTCGTGTGTGTGAGTTTCCCTCTACCCCTGCCTAACTTTCTCAAAAAAAAGAAAAAAAAGAAGAAGAAGAGCATGTATTAATTTTGGCACATCCATTCAATTTGAGAAGGGCCAACTTTCCTATCATTGATGCTAATTTCCACGATGCAAGTGGCCAGGTATTGACTTGACTTAAGTAATTGAATCAATTTTGTTATTCTGATCACACTATGTATTCATTACTTGATAATTACTTTTTTTTCTTCTCTTTTTTCCGTTGGGTCTGAACAGGAAGTTCAATGAGTTGGGGATTCTTGAAGAATTTGAAGGAACAATTTTGTATTGTTTGTGCTATTGGAGTTCGTGGGCATCATGCTATTGTTAAGGTGCTCTGGCATCCTCAAATGGTTTATTCGGATTCATGCGAACATAGATGCTGCTGCTCGCAGTTATCCACGGTATTTTCTGAGATTGCATAGGAGATAATGATTACAAAGAAATTTTTTTTGAAAACGTTGCTAGACAACAAGCCCTCATATTTCGATCATTTCTATTGTTATTATATTCGAGAAAAGTCTTGAGAGTGTGCAAATTTGAACCCGACGTTTTTGTGTTTTGGATGCATTGGAGTAAATTGTTGACAAATAAGTTTCAATTTATTAGATAGGTTTGGGCCCATAGTTTGCTATTTTTCATCCCACGCAACTATTATTGACTTACATATATGGTGATTTGCCTTCCAACATGCTACAACTGACTTGCAGGTATTGACTCGGATGGAGATTCTCCAATAAGTATTTTAGACTAATTTGGGAGGGAGGCTTCCTAAGTGTAGGTTATTTATCCTCCAATATCATTTCTAGTGTATGCTTGTGTCCCGTACCATTCAAGGAGGATGCTCTAGTTTAATTTAAAAGGAAAAAAAAAAAAAAAGGAGCTATACAACATACTTTCTCGGTCAATAACGGCGATCTGTTAAAAAAAATTTATCAAAGAAAAATCTCTACATGATGCAAGTAGACAAGATAAGTAAGGACTTCATTGTTTTAGTCGAATCGGGGTTCGTCTTTTCCAGTTCGCCCCAAACACGTTACAAAGAAAAGTGTAGACTTAAAAGTCATAAGAAGAAGAGAAGGTAGCTACAAGTGACCAAAATAGAGCCACATGTTTATACAAGATAGAACGCGAAACAGGACCACCAAAACAATGATCTGATTGTGCTAGCAAATTGAACTAATCTTGGAATTATTAATTTGGAACGCAGAATATCTTGATTTACTTATAGTCTATGCATAAAGTTAGGTTCTTGGTTTCTCATTATGGATTCTACTCCAACTTTTGTTGTGTCTAATCATTCTGGATGATATCAATAGAGGCCTAGTCTATAATACGAGAGTGTTCAAAACACTTTGCTTATTGACCAAGTCTATTTTGAAATGCCCCTATAATTTAGGTGAATATTACACGGGGTCTTACGGTTACACACAAAAGTTTCTCGTATTATAGTGATGATCACGAAACACTTAAGTATATTTAGCGTTGGATATCTGATCATAGAGTTTCGGAGCAACTTCCTTCATTTTGCATTTGGATTCTTTGATTTGATTTGTTTTGTTGCTCGTTAAATGATTAGTATATGAATTACTCAGTCCCATTCAACGTACTTTCTCGGTCAATAACGCCGATCTGTTAAAAAAAATTTATCAAAGAAAAATCTCTCCATGATGCAAGTAGACAAGATAAGTAAGGACTTCATTGTTTTAGTCGAATCTGGGTTCGTCTTTTCCAGTTCACCGCAAACACGTTACAAAGAAAAGTATAGACTTAAAAGTCATAAGAAGAAGAGAAGGTAGCTACAAGTGACCAAAACAGAGCCACATGTTTATACAAGATTAAACGCGAAACAGGACCACCAAAACAATGATCTGATTGTGCTAGCAAATTGAACTAATCTTGGAATTATTAATTCGGAACGCAGAATATCTTGTTTGACTTATAGTCTATGCATAAAGTTAGGTTCTTGGTTTCTCATTATGGATTCTACTCCAACTTTTGTTGTGTCTAATCATTCTGGATGATATCAATAGAGGCCTAGTCTATAATACGAGAGTGTTCAAAACACTTTGCTTATTGACCAAGTCTATTTTGAAATGCCCCTATAATTTAGGTGAATATTACACAGGGTCTTACGGTTACACACAAAAGTTTCTCGTATTATAGTGATGATCACGAAACACTTAAGTATATTTAGCGTTGGATATCTGATTATAGAGTTTCGGAGCAACTTCCTTCATTTTGCATTTGGATTCTTTGATTTGATTTGTTTTGTTGCTCGTTAAATGATTAGTATATGAATTACTCAGTCCCATTCAACGTACTTTCTCGGTCAATAACGCCGATCTGTTAAAAAAAATTTATCAAAGAAAAATCTCTCCATGATGCAAGTAGACAAGATAAGTAAGGACTTCATTGTTTTAGTCGAATCTGGGTTCGTCTTTTCCAGTTCACCCCAAACACGTTACAAAGAAAAGCGTAGACTTAAAAGTCATAAGAAGAAGAGAAGGTAGCTACAAGTGACCAAAACAGAGCCACATGTTTATACAAGATTAAACGTGAAACAGGACCACCAAAACAATGATCTGATTGTGCTAGCAAATTGAACTAATCTTGGAATTATTAATTTGGAACGCAGAATATCTTGTTTGACTTATAGTCTATGCATAAAGTTAGGTTCTTGGTTTCTCATTATGGATTCTACTCCAACTTTTGTTGTGTCTAATCATTCTGGATGATATCAATAGAGGCCTAGTCTATAATACGAGAGTGTTCAAAACACTTTGCTTATTGACCAAGTCTATTTTGAAATGCCCCTATAATTTAGGTGAATATTACACGGGGTCTTACGGTTACACACAAAAGTTTCTCGTATTATAGTGATGATCACGAAACACTTAAGTATATTTAGCGTTGGATATCTGATTATAGAGTTTCGGAGCAACTTCCTTCATTTTGCATTTGGATTCTTTGATTTGATTTGTTTTGTTGCTCGTTAAATGATTAGTATATGAATTACTCAGTCCCATTCAACGTACTTTCTCGGTCAATAACGGCGATCTGTTAAAAAAAAATTATCAAAGAAAAATCTCTCCATGATGCAAGTAGACAAGATAAGTAAGGACTTCATTGTTTTAGTCGAATCTGGGTTCGTCTTTTCCAGTTCACCCCAAACACGTTACAAAGAAAAGTGTAGACTTAAAAGTCATAAGAAGAAGAGAAGGTAGCTACAAGTGACCAAAACAGAGCCACATGTTTATACAAGATTAAACGTGAAACAGGACCACCAAAACGATGATCTGATTGTGCTAGCAAATTGAACTAATCTTGGAATTATTAATTTGGAACGCAGAATATCTTGATTGACTTATAGTCTATGCATAAAGTTAGGTTCTTGGTTTCTCATTATGGATTCTACTCCAACTTTTGTTGTGTCTAATCATTCTGGATGATATCAATAGAGGCCTGGTCTATAATACGAGAGTTGTTCAAAACACTTTGCTTATTGACCAAGTCTATTTTGAAATGCCCATATAATTTAGGTGAATATTACACGGGGTCTTACGGTTACACACAAAAGTTTCTCGTATTATAGTGATGATCACGAAACACTTAAGTATATTTAGCGTTGGATATCTGATCATAGAGTTTCGGAGCAACTTCCTTCATTTTGCATTTGGATTCTTTGATTTGATTTGTTTTGTTGCTCGTTAAATGATTAGTATATGAATTACTCAGTCCCATTCAACGTACTTTCTTGGTCAATAACGGCGATCTGTTAAAAAAAATTTATCAAAGAAAAATCTCTCCATGATGCAAGTAGACAAGATAAGTAAGGACTTCATTGTTTTAGTCGAATCTAGGTTTGTCTTTTCCAGTTTGCCCCAAACACGTTACAAAGAAAAGTGTAGACTTAAAAGTCATAAGAAGAAGATAAGGTAGCTACAAGTGACCAAAACAGAGCCACATGTTTATACAAGATAGAACGCGAAACAGGACCACCAAAACGATGATCTGATTGTGCTAGCAAATTGAACTAATCTTGGAATTATTAATTTGGAACGCAGAATATCTTGATTGACTTATAGTCTATGCATAAAGTTAGGTTCTTGGTTTCTCATTATGGATTCTACTCCAACTTTTGTTGTGTCTAATCATTCTGGATGATATCAATAGAGGCCTAGTCTATAATATGAGAGTGTTCAAAACACTTTGCTTATTGACCAAGTCTATTTTGAAATGCCCCTATAATTTAGGTGAATATTACACGGGGTCTTACGGTTACACACAAAAGTTTCTCGTATTATAGTGATGATCACGAAACAATTAAGTATATTTAGCGTTGGATATCTGATCATAGAGTTTCGGAGCAACTTCCTTCATTTTGCATTTGGATTCTTTGATTTGATTTGTTTTGTTGCTCGTTAAATGATTAGTATATGAATTACTCAGTCCCATTCAACGTACTTTCTCGGTCAATAACGGCGATCTGTTAAAAAAAAATTATCAAAGAAAAATCTCTCCATGATGCAAGTAGACAAGATAAGTAAGGACTTCATTGTTTTAGTCGAATCTGGGTTCGTCTTTTCCAGTTCGCCTCAAACACGTTACAAAGAAAAGTGTAGACTTAGAAGTCATAAGAAGAAGATAAGGTAGCTATAAGTGACCAAAACAGAGCCACATGTTTATACAAGATAGAACGCGAAACAGGACCACCAAAACAATGATCTGATTGTGCTAGCAAATTGAACTAATCTTGGAATTATTAATTTGGAACGCAGAATATCTTGATTGACTTATAGTCTATGCATAAAGTTAGGTTCTTGGTTTCTCATTATGGATTCTGCTCCAACTTTTGTTGTGTCTAATCATTCTGGATGATATCAATAGAGGCCTAGTCTATAATACGAGAGTTGTTCAAAACACTTTGCTTATTGACCAAGTCTATTTTGAAATGCCCCTATAATTTAGGTGAATATTACATGGGGTCTTACGGTTACACTGTTATTAATATTATGTTAACTCGCAATTGTACGGGTCAATTAGTAGTATAGCAAGACAAGTACGAGGTCGTACCCACGAAGACTGAGAAGTTAAAACTAGTTATGTACTTAGATTACCAAATTCAAGAAAGTAGGAGGTTATGTCTAAAACAGAATTTAAAACAAGAGTGGTTGTGATTGTTGAACAAAATTAGCAAAATGAAATTGCAAACAAAAAACACAAAGAGTGGTTTTAAGACATGGAAAACAGATATGGAGACTAGGGCATTCGAATCACCATAACAATTCAATTCTGGGTTATAAGAAGTTAAGTAACAAGTCTAATTCATATTCAAGGATTGATTCTAGCTAAAGTATGATTAGGCCATGATGTCTGGTTCTAACCTTGTGTTCCTAATTCCCTAATTTGATCATTTGTTGTCTAACCTAAATTAAGCATTAAGAACCCATTAAGCATAGAAGAACAATTTAAACAACCAAGCATGTATCTAATCCCTGTTGTCGAATGTCCATACATACTCTTCCTATTCATAGTTCAATTTGAATCAAAGCATGATGTCTACTCTTGATTCAAACCAAGATAGCTAACATACAAGTTCTAATGGTGATAAATCATTCAAACAAGCATATTAACTGATAAGCATAATGAATAAAAACATGAATCATGAATCAAACTTGAAACTCCAAACTTATAAACCCAGAATATTCATATTAGGTTACATCAAAGCCCTAGTTATGAAATTAGCTGCTCATAATGAAAAATAAACTCAGATAGAAATGAGAAAACATAAGGAATGCAATAAGAATAGAAAAACCCCTTTTCTGAAGTTCTTGTGGTGTCCAAGACTTCTTCAAGTGCTTCTCCACGTCTAATGCTTCTCCAAGAGCTTCCCCACGTCTAGAATGATGTATGACAGCTAGTAGGTGATTTGGGATGAGTTGGGGTGAGTGGTGATGGTTGAGAAAGAGGAAATTCGTAGGGAAATGGAAGGGAGGTTTTCTGGAGCTGTTTTGGTGATTTGGGGCAGTTTAGAGTATTGGGTTGCTTGCTAGAGTGTATGGGGTTGATGGGAGTGTATGAGGATGATTTCTAGATGTGTTGATGGAATGGTGGAAGTGTGGAGGATGGCTGAAGTGAATTTTGTAGCTTGAAGACTTCTCTTTTATAGGGCTAAGAGGGAGGAACATCATGATGAAATCCAACACCACCATTCCTCTTTTAATACAACCCATAACTCCCACTTCATCTTCTCAATGTTAGTGTGGTTGGAATCAACTC